>NIXA01000034.1:0-307852 GCA_002242795.1 Byssochlamys sp. BYSS01
GAAGAGTAAGGCCAACTAGTTGGGTGAGAACTAGTTATTATAGAAGTTCTAATGAATTGAATATAGTCCTAAGTTATACTTCAAATAACATTAGTAGATTGTAATAAGCACAAAGAACTAAAACTAGATACATAGGCAGAAATGAGCATCCTTATATATCCCTCCATCTTGTATGGGTATGATAGTGATCAGCAGTATGTGGGTATGATCCCTACTCAAATATGTCCTACTGTTAGTATGATCATACTGATGTCAAGCCTATACTAATGCCAAGCCTTCTGGGTCACATGACCTGTTTGTCTCCTTTGTACTGTTCAGCTTGCATTAGTGCAGTTCCTTCATAGGCTGATGTTGTCCCTCATCCTGTTAGGTTCATAACATCAGTCCCACTGGACTTCTGGAAACTCCTCATTGCTGCTGCAGATGTTCTCCCAGCTAGCTATCATTTTGTTGGCTTCTGCAATAAGCCTTTTCATTTCTTTGTCTGGCACTCCTTCTTGGATGTCTTGTTTGTTACTCTTACTGACACCCTGCTATGTGGGCATTGTATGACTATCTGTTGAGTTTGACACAATTTCACTGCTCTCATACCCATACTCAGTATATGTCAGTATTGGTGGTCCTTCTTCTACTGTATAGTAATGCTCTGGCAAGTCTTCTCTTGTTACTTACAGCTATTGTCTATTGCTCTTCTGTAGGCATACACTTACCATATGCCCTTTCTTTTAGCAATTAAAACACTCAATTTCCTTTATTGGATGTCTCAGTCCCTTTTATTCATTTATTGTATTTAGGTCTATTAGTTTCAGCCCCTATAGGTTTTGATATCCTGTGCTTTATGGTTGTGCTAGTCTCCTATCATTAGGTTGATACTCATTATTTTATTGTGGTGGTGTACTAGTCCACCTGTTCATTCTTCTGCAGAAATTGTATAGTCTGTTGTTGATCTTTACCACTATTGCAATGTAGTCTTGCAACTTTTCCAATCAGTCTTGCTATAGTAGTTTCTCTTATACCTCAGGCTTCAGCTTCTTCTTAAAGTCATGAAGGTAGGCATCTTCCATATTATCAAGATGTGTGATGATTTGCAGGAACTGTAATGCCATACTGGCTATAGAGTCAGTCTGTTTCAGCTAATCAAACTCTCATTTAGCATTCCTAACTTCATCCAAGTCTCTAAATATCCTTTTAAGCTGCCTCTTGAACTCATCATAGCTTGTAAAGATCTTTTTTGTGCTACCACTTTGTCCTTTATCTTTAAAGGCTGTGTATTCCCTTACTACAGGCTCAAACCAATTGAATGCTGCTCCTGTGAGATAGGTTGAGGCAAATAACACTTTGTCAGCATCAGTGGTAATCTGTTTCTACTTGATATGTAAGTACTAGTCCAGTTGAGTGAGGAATCCTTAAAGCTTAGTTCAGATCCTGTTGAATGGTTCTAGTAGGCAGATTTTCACTGCCTTCACACTTGTTCATGATTTAGTAGAGTCAGCTCATTCCTCTAGGACCCTAATGTGATCCTGTAACTGGCTGATCATCCTCATCAACTCTTTAGTAGAGGTGGGTGGTGCCTGTTATTAGATGTGATCCCCCCCAACTTGACTTCCTCCTGATGTTGACATGGTTTGTTGTTGGGTTGAGCAATTGAATTATGTTGTTGATAACACTTGATTAAATAGTCAACTGAAATTTAACTTGTATTGATAGTGCTTATTATGTTATGCCCTGGGCTTCCTATGACCTGTATGCTGTTAGACTTGATATTTGGTTGATTCTGACCTGCAATTTCTGAACCCTCTTAGCTATGCATAGCTGTCCTATTGTATGCACTACATGCTGTCCTGACATCCCTATGGTCAACAATCCTTTCTCACACTTGAAGTGGTACAGTTGGAAGAGTAAGGCCAACTAGTTGGGTGAGAACTAGTTGTTATAGAAGTTCTAATAAATCAAATATAGTCCCAAGTTATACTTCAAGTAACATTCTATAGAATAGAATAAATAAATAAATAAAATAAGCACAAAGAACTAAAACTAAATACATGGATGGGAAGGAGCATCCTTATATATCCAATCCTCCTTGTGTGTGTATACTCTGGTGTAGCCACAGGGTAAGCTTGGAGTATACTTTGGCAATCATCCAGCTACTGGTAGTAGACTGTGAGTATACTGTTCCTGATCATGTGATGTCACATGATCTCCTGATGTCATTTCCTGTGGGTTGTGTTTGTTGTGCTTGGACCCTGTTTTGTTGGCTTAGCATTCCTCACCTGTTAGGTTTGTAACACAAATGGCTGGTCACTGTGAACTTTCTTGACTATATTCCTGGAAAGCAATTCTGGAATGCACTAACTAACCAATTCAAGCTCAGCACTTCATAATTTCTGCAGAACTGTGACTGTAAAGGACATTGGTCATTGTAATGATACTGTACTGTACAGGATTGAATTTGGCAGTTTGTGGTGAATACTGGGTGCTCTTTGTCCAAACAACTTGTTGGCAGTTCAGAATTGCAACTTCAGAAGTTCACAAGCTGCAATTCCTCTTTGCAGCCAAACCATATGATCTCCATCCTCCCAGGAGATTCCACTGTAGTTTCCAGGGGGAACAGTAACGCCCCAGGGACGAAGCAACACTGTTCTTTCATTGATGGAGCGCCCTTTCAGCGGTTCAAATTGGCGACCCCCAAGAAGGCTTTTTCGAACAGCCACCTCGGGAACCGCAACTTTCTCCTCCCACCAAAACCATAGTTAAGGGAACAGAACCCCCCTGTCCTCTTAATTCTTCGCCATCATGCTTTCAAATGAGATTCAGAAAATGAACTCCAATCTTGAAAAGTACCCTAGAGCCGAGTCTTAAGGTTGGGAAGGGTCGTGGGAAGTGAGGTTGACGTAAGCGCTCTTCTTCCATCCCCTATGTTTAAAGGCTCAACTCTTGTGCAAGAAGATGCATTTGGCTGACAAAGTAAAATATAGTGAGTTCAGTACAAAAAGTGCTTGCCAAGGTATCAGAATGCTGTTCCAGTACACCAAAGGATCCAGCTTGCTTTCTCCCAAACCTCTTTTTCTGAGCGGTTCACAAATGATGCCAGGCAAAGTGGGAGGGCAGTTTCTTGGCATTGACCACCCCCAATCATGTCGTTCAGCCAGCTAGATGGTGCTGCATGCCAGCGCCCACAGCGTCACGGCCCCCAACGTGCGCGTGTAACTAGCGAGAGCCTGTTGTTATGGCCCGACCCCGACCTTGTCCTTTTCAGCTTGCCTCGGTCTTTCCAAAGTGGGTTGCAATTATTACCTTGAATCCAGCTGGAGGTCATTAGGTGATGACGATTGTCCTGTATGGCAACCGACCAGGCTGCGCTCTTCGGCTGACGGTGATAAATCTGCCGCCATCACGTCTTCTCCCTCTCTCCGTGTCACTTAACTCCAACTTACTTGTCGACGGGGGCGAACCGCACAACCCTATCATTCCACCCGCCTATCTGACGGCGGCGTACGCTTTCCTCCACACCATGGCATCCCACAACGCTCTCGACAGCCCCGACTCCTATGCGGTCGCCTGGATTGCCGCTCTTCCCATTGAGCGGGCCGCTGCGGAAGCCATGCTCGATGAGGAACATGTAACTCCAACCGGCTTCACTAGACACCAAACCGACGCGAACGTTTATACGTGGGGGCGCGTGGGAGAGCACAATATCGTCATTTGCTCTCTGGCCCCCGGAGTCTACGGAACCACCTCGGCTGCTACCACCGCCTCGAGCCTGCTTGCCTCTCTGCCATCCATCCGTGTTGGTCTTTTGGTCGGCATAGGCGGTGGCATCGCTCGACCGGACGAGGACCACGATATCCGACTCGGCGACGTTGTCGTGAGCCAGCCTGGTGAGACCACAGGCGGCGTCTGCCAGTACGACATGATCAAGGCAAGGTCTGGTGACAAGCGTGAGCGCAAAGGCTTCCTCGGGCGGCCTCCGACGATCCTCCTCAATGCGCTTGCTAGCATCCAGGCCGATCACGAGCGGAGAGACTCCAAGATTCCCTGCTTCCTTCAAGAGATGCTGGAGAAGAACCCGAAGATGAGCAAGAGATCCAAGCAAAATCCTGGCTATGCCCACCAGGGCTTCGATAACGACCGCCTCTTCAAAGCTTCGTGCGACCACATCCCCGGCCCGGACCGTCGGGACTGTGACACAGCTGACCAGGTTCAACGCGATCCTCGAGACACTGCCGAACCCAATATCCACTACGGGACCATCGCATCTGGAAACACACTTGTCAAAGACGCCGCTGTGCGCGATCGGATTGTTACTGACCTCGGCGAGGATTGCATCTGCTTTGAGACGGAAGCGGCTGGCCTGATGAACCACTTTCCTTGTCTTGTGATCCGAGGGATCTGCGACTACGCCGATTCTCACAAGAACGATCGCTGGCAACGCTACGCCTCGGCCACCGCCGCTGCGTATGCTAAGGAGTTCCTGGCGTACGTGCCGGCCGCAGAGGTCCAGGGGACCAAGAGGGCACTAGAAGTGCTTCAGTTGGGTTAGTTCTTGTTTCATTCACTAGGGCTAGACCAGTAAATCCACGAGACCGAATAATTTTTGAACATGGAATACGTCCTGACTGCGAGTAGTTCAACAACAGATCGATAGCGTGCAACAGATGACAGTTGCAACGAAAGCGGCTACTGATTCCATTAGGTCTGACCTTCGTACTGATAAGATCATGCGCTGGCTTTGTCCCCCGGACCCGTCTACGAACGCCAACCACGCGAGAACGCTCCGCCACGAGGGGACAGGGGCGTGGCTCCTGGAAAACCCGGTTTTCCAGTCGTGGCATTGGGGGTCTCGTCGGCATTTATGGCTGCACGGGCTCGCCGGATGTGGAAAAACGGTTCTCAGTGCGACTGTGCTTGATCATCTGGCGAAGGGGAATGACCGTCTTATCCTCAGCTTCTTCTTTGACTTTAGCGACACCACAAAGCAGACCTTGGATGGCATGCTGCGGTCGCTTGCTTTCCAACTTTACCGAGGCGGGGTTAGCTCTGCAATTCATCTTGATGCTTTATTTCAAGCACACCAGAATGGTAGCGACCAACCTACGACAAAGGCGCTCTTGGATATTATATCCAAGATGCTCGAAGTCCAAAGGAAGGTCTGTATTGTTCTGGACGCGTTGGATGAATCGAAAACAAGGGATGATGTTCTCCTGTGGATCAAAGACGTGGTGTCCAGGCCAGATTTGGCACATGTCCAGCTCCTTTATACCGGTCGACCTGAATCCGAGTTTCTGCGCGACATCCCCCCTTTAATAGGAAAGCAAAACTGCCTATCGCTTGATAAGCAGGCTGTCGACGCCGATATCCGATCGTGGGTTACAGCACAACTTTTTCAACGGCGTGATTTTAAAGAGAAGCCCTTGTCCCAGGATCTCCTCGAGAGGATCCGGACGAAGGTTGGCGATGGGGCCGACGGGATGTTAGATATTGATGCTTTGGTCGATATGCTGATGATGTGCTGACGCTCTGCTTAGGTTCAGGTGGGCGTTCTGTCAATTAGACAGCCTAGCTCGATGTCGTCACGAGGCAGCTATGGAGGAGGCTCTCGCATCTTTGCCGATGAATCTAGATGAGACATACCGACACATGATTGCAAGCATACCGACGGAGCTAAAACATGACGCAATACGCCTCCTACAATTCCTAGTCCACTCTAAGCGACCTCTCAAGCTGGCCGAGGCTAAAGAAGTAATAGCAACGCAGATCGAAAACGAGTCGCGAGGGTTTGACATCAAGCGTCGACTGTTCTGCGAGACTGATGTTTTAGACTACTGTCCCAGCCTAGTGACAGTTGTTCACACCACCGATAAAGAGCTACATCTTGCCCACTTTTCTGTCAAAGAGTATCTTATCAGAGAGGATCAGTTCGAGATTACGACAGCCAGCATATCCATCACGAGGACGTGCTTGGCTTACCTTACGGACATCAACGGTAGCCACACAGAGATCAAGCGGGATTTTCCGATGGCAAGACGAGCGGCGGAAATCTGGACAGGCCATGCTGCGTTGGCTCAGGCTTCGGAAGATATAGTTCGAGTGACGGTCAAGTTCCTAGAAAAGGAAGCGACATTCCAACGATGGGCTCGTTTGTACCAGGCTGATAGGAGTTGGGACACTGAACCTGGTCCTCCGCGAGGCTCCAGGCTCTACTATGCTTGCTTCGTTGGGCTCGTAGCGCCTGCACAAGTTCTTATTGGTAAGGGAGCGGACGTTCATGCGCAGGGCGGAGAATACGGGAATGCACTCCAGGCTGCATCACTCAGAGGCCATGAAGAGGTGGTGCAGATGCTGTTGGATCGAGGTGCTGACGTTAAAGCTGAAAGTGGAAAATTTGGCAGTGCACTCCAAGCTGCATCACTTGGAGGCCATGAAGAGGTTGTGCAGATGCTGTTGGATCAAGGTGCTGACATCAATGCCCAAAGTGGAAAATTTGGCAGTGCACTCCAAGCTGCATCATCAGAAGGTCATGAGAAAGTGGTACAAATTCTGCTCAGCCAAGGTTCTGATGTTAACACTCAAGGTGGAGAGTATGGGAATGCACTGCAGGCTGCATCATGGGCAGGACATGAAAAGGTGGTCCAGATGCTGCTGGATCAAGGTGCTGAGATTAATGCACAAGGTGGTAATTATAACAATGCCATTCAAGCTGCATCATGGTCAGGCCATGAAAAGATGGTCCAGATGCTGCTGGATCAAGGTGCCACAATGAGCACTGAAGGTGGATTTTTCGGCAATGCATTTCACATCGCATCATGGCACGGCCATAACAAAGTGATGCAAGTTCTGTTAGACCGAGGTGCTGACATCAATGCGCAGGATGGTCATTTTGGAAATGCATTGCAAGCTGCATCATGGGGAGGCCATAAAGAGGTAGTCCAAATGCTACTAGATCAAGGTGTTGATGTTAACACACAAGGTGGACTATATGGTAATGCACTTCAAGCTGCATCATGGAGAGGCCATGAAGAGGTTGTCCAGCTACTGTTGGATCAAGGTGCTGTGATCAGTGCCAAAGGAGGAAATTTTGATAATGCACTCCAAGCTGCATTATCAAATGGCCATAGGAAGGTGATGAAGTTGCTACTAGACAGAGGTTCTGATGTTAATGCTCAAGGTGGAGAGTATGGCAATGCACTCCAAGCTGCATCATGGTCAGGGCATGAACAGGCAGTCCAGATGCTGCTAGAACAAGGTGTCAATGTCAATGCTCAAGGTGGAAAATTTGGTAGTGCACTCCAAGCTGCATCATCAAAAGGCCATGAAAAAGTGGTACAAATGTTGCTAGATCAGGGTGCTGATGTTAACATTCAAGGTGGATTTTATGGTAATGCACTCAAAGCCGCATCTTTAACAAATCAGGAAAAAGTGGCACAGATGTTACGGGATCAAGGTGCTGTTACCTGTACGGAACCAAGTCCTAAATAGTGGAAAGACACACACATCCTTTTTCTTGCGGTCAACAATGCCGTTCGTCAAATAATGCAGTTATTGTTGCAGTACAACGTTGACTTCCATGTTTCATACACAAAGTCTATCTAAAAACTTGACACAACGATGAGGAGGCCGCCTAGGTCACATGAACACATTCCAAGAAATCGTCGGCGTTGTGGCCCCGAGAGAAAGCAAGAAAGCTCTTTGAAGACTTGAGGAAATGAGCAGCCCGTCTTGTGTCTATCTTTGAACTATGCCCACTGGAAGGAGACACAGAGCGTATTTTATTTGTTCACTAAGCTTCGCCGAACTGTGCTCCGAATGAGTAGTGTTCAAGTGGGCCTGCATTACAGTAGCAGCGATGTACTCTTCCACCAGAGCAGTCCCTGTAGGACAGGCTGACATAGTAGACCTCACAGTCGCGTTGTTCAATATCAAGTCCTCACCTTTTTGAGGGCATATCAGTCCATTTTGGTTTAGCAGTCCCGAATCTCCACTGGGCCCCACTGATCACCGAAAACAAGGCCGAGTGACGTCATTGCTCTGGCTCTTTCCCCAATGTGCTTTAGAGATGGGTTGGCTAGGAAAGTGAAGCTCAAATTAGCATCGCTCTGAATAGACAGCATGTCTTAACTGTCTGTATCTCGTATCAGCTGTTCGTGTCAAATGGGGCTTAGGGGACCTCAAGAAAAGGAGAATGGAAACCGCCACAGCGGATGTTTATTAGAAACCCTCATCAATCAATACCAATCCCAGAGTCACTCCACTCGCTCCCCGAGGGTATGTAGCTGCCCCTGGGAACTGTACTCGAGGTTCCAGGAGCAACATAGCTCCTAGAGTCGACTTACACGTTCTTGGAGCTGGTAGAGAGAGCGCTTTGTAAGCTCATGTACTCCGTATATCCATCACATCAAGGCAATCCCAGAGGTACTTGAGGACCCAGAGACCCGCTTTTGACCTCTAAGAACGGCTTGAGGTTCCAGGAGCAGTAGAGTTACCAGACTGCTCAACACATTCCTGAACTCAATGTGGCTGTGAAAGAAAGGAGTGAAACTGCACTGTTTGGGCTTTGTGACTAGTCTGGAAAGCACTGGCCTCCTGCTATGTTCACTCGGCACGGTCGAATTATTATCCGGATAGTTGCCCTGTTCTGCAGACTCGCCTTACCTCCGCTGAAACCGAACGGTTAGAAATTCTCCACACAGATAATACAGTATCATGAGGACAGGAATATACACTACTCCTGATTTAAGTCAACATAAAAGTTAGCCTAGTGCTGAAGTTCGAACTGCTTAGAGTACCCGGTCTTCCAATACATATTACCCTGCGCGAATTCTTCTAATCCGAGTATTTTCTCGTGCTTTTCTTTACAGGCGTCGAGAAATAAAATCTGTTTTGCGCTATTAAGAATGGCAAACACCCTAGTCTTCGAGAAGAGAGTATGCCGCCAGGGGAATGAACTTAAGCCAGGCCGACCAGCTTTACTGGAAGCGAACACTTAGCTACTCCAAAGTGGAGAAAGGAGTGCATGGCAGCCAACCACTAGGATTGGTTCGTTGTTCCTTTCTACCCCTTGGAGCCACTCACGGTTCGCCAGTTTATGGCAGTCGAAGAGTGTTAAGATGTTGGCAATGCACTAGACGGTTAACAGCCTGGGCATTTTGCTGATGGGTTCAACCCGGATTGAGGCGACCTGGAAACTATTCACAGAACTGTGATCTTATGCGGCTACCATAGGCCGTCAGACTACATCGGCCAGGCTACATAGGCTGTCTATCCCCAGAGTCATGTGTTCATGTGGGAATCCACCCTTGTGGTAGAAATCCCCTGGGGGAATTTGCCCTTGAGCATCAAGTTACCCTCAGGATCCTTGACCCTGAGGAATAGTTGCCCTACGGTCATATACTCCAGCGAGAGCGCTCCATGGACCTTATAGCGAGATACTCACATGAAGCGAAAAACAGATTTTGTCCATGTTCTAGCACTCAAAGCGAGAATCAAGGTGATAATAAATAATAAATCATATAGCAAGGCCCGATAGATACAAAACTGCATAGACAATGTGATTTCAAAAGCCATCGATTCTATCGCTCTATCATTTTGCCACACGGAGGTCCTTTTTACTTCTTTCAACTGGTTTTGGATAGTAGGAGCCCTAGAGGAGTCAGGAAAGTTCAAGCTACGGAGAGTTTGGAGAGGCCGAGAGAACATACTAATTGAGACCCGAGGAATGACCAAAACCCCGACGAGTCTGCAGAGAAAATAAATACTTCTCCTGACTCTCGAATCCGTATGCCCAAGCAGACATCCGCCCCACACATTTCGCTATACTGTTGCAACTTATTTTCTAGGGTCATCTTCCGCCGGTCTCTTTTCTGTCGAAATGATTTCTTCGTACTAGAAACCTTCGATTGTTCGCGCGGGGTCTCCGCCATCATGATTGTGAGATAAAGAGTTCGATCGAATTAAAAAGGGAACAGGTTCAATGCTACGTATTTATAGCAAGTACTGGGGATAAAAAATAGCAAATGAGAAAATGTCAAAATGTCAAAATGCGAAAATATGCCTTTTAGTTCCTCAGAAGGCCACGATATGGCACCGTAATTGTTTCAGGGCCAACGGACCACGATCTTGTCTCCATAACTGAGTGGCATAGTATGCGAATGTAGCTGGTCTCTCTACTGTACCAGAAGGTGAGCCGGAGGTGAGCTAGACGTGAGAGAGGGAGGGCATGGTAATTGAACCCTCGGAGGCTTGGCACATTTTCAATGTTGTTGGCCTGGGTGGAACAAGCTAGCCAATCAGTATTAGCTGATGAGCTACTCTCAACCCTAATTGGCTGATTATACGTTGGATCATCTGCGACACTTTCTTGGCCCCCTGCGACTTCTAAAACGGTCCCCTGTAACCAAAGCGGATACCATACTACCGAAGCAGATGACTGTGATTACTCCACGGCTCACTGCAGCCACTGCGACATGCCTTGTGTTTTGTGACACATTTTTGGCTCTGCGACACACTTTTTGTTCTGTGACATCCTTTTGGTTCTTGTTTCCCATATAGCTCATAACTTATGTAGTATTGGTATTCCAAAACTGCCATGATGAATTGTGGTTGCTTTCAAACTGATGTTCACAATGCTAGGTACTTTTTGCCTAAAGAAGCAGAAGAAGAAGAAGAAGAAGAAGAAGAAGAAGAAGAAGAAGAAGTAGAGGATAACACTAGATTTGAGAAGATAGAGTAAGTGTGAGTAGGGTGTCATAAGTACAACAAAACCATCAGCCAGTGAGTGCCAGTCCCCCTTGAGCTGCATGTCCCTTTTTGAATCCCCACCAGGCAGACAGGATGGCAATGATTGCTTCTACCCTCGTCTTTCTTGCACTGGGATTGTCAACTGTCGAGTGGCAGATCGCTTCGGGTTAACCCTTCTATATGTTAACGTTACGGCGAGAAAGCAGGTCTAGAAGATACTGTAATCTTCTATGATCATATAATGTCTGTAGAGTACCTGTAGAGTGCCGAGAGCTTGAAATCTCTGATTAGGTCCCGGACTAAAGACTCCAGAAAGATTGGATACTCCAGCAAGAGTGAAGACTCCGGCAAGACTGACGACTCTGGCAAGACTGACGACTCTGGCTAGAGAGGGGACTTCGGCAGGATTGAAGCTAAGAAGCTCCTGATTGGTCCGTCACTGTTATCCCTTTATCCACATTGGAGTGGTAACTTCATGCAAGGCATGAGAAAGAATACGCGGTTTGGGTGCATCAAACAGCTGTGATAAATAAAATAATGATGGCCAATGGGGTTGCAAAACCCACTATCTAACACTAGATACAAGTAAGCATGAATATCACATCACAAGCACAATGAGATCATGAGGTGACTAGGTTTGACTATGAGGAAACAGATTTGATCATGCCTGGTCGCTCTGTGAAGCTGAGAATATCACAGGGACCATTTTAAGTAGACATGGGTACTGTGTAGCTTGTAACAAGAGGCCAGTAGAGATATGAGATGGCTGGTTGGTCCTCAAAATGGCTAGGTGCGACATGGCCCCGAGAGAAAGCTCTTGGAAGTCTTGAGGAAATGAGCAGCCTGTTGTTACAGACCTAACAGAGAGGGGACAATGTCAGCCTACAGAAAGACTATGCTAATGCAAGCTGCACAGTACAAAGAAGACAAACAGGTCACATGACCCATAAGGCTTGGCATTGGTATAATCTTGGCATCAGTATGAACATACCAACAGTAGGGGCATACTGATAGTAGATCATACTTGGGTAGAGATCATACTCACATACTGCCAATCACTATCATACCCATACAACAGGATGGGATATATAAGGACACTCATTCTACCATGTAATTAGTTTAGTTCTTCATGCTCAATCTACTTAAGTTACTTGAAGTATAACTTGGGTGTTACACCCTGGGCTTCCTATGACCTGTACACTGTTAGACTTGGTATTCAGTTGACTCTGACCTGCAATCTCTAAGCCCTCTTGGCTATGCACAGCTGTCCTGTTGTATGCACCACACATCATTCTGGCATCCCTATGGTTGACAATCCTTTCTCACTCAAAGCAGTATGGTCAGAAGAGTAAGGCCAACTAGTTAGGTGAGAACTAGTTGTTATAGAAGTTCTAATAAATTGAATATAGTCCCAAGTTATACTTCAAGTAACAATTTATAAATGATAATAAGCATGAAGAACTAAAACTAAATATATAGGCAGAAATGAACATCCTTATATATCCAACTTCTTAGTATGGGTATGATGGTGATCAGCAGTATGTAAGTATGATCCCTATCTAAATATGATCTACTATCAGTATGTCCCTACTGTTGGTATGCTCATATCAATACCAAGCTTATACTAATGCCAAGCCCTTTTGGTCATGTGACCTATTTGTCTTCTTTGTCTTGCAAGGCTTGTATTAGTGTGGTTCTCCTATAGGCTGATATTGTCTCTTGTCTGTTCAGTTTGTAACATCATCCCCCCCTTTCAGGATTGTTGTCCTTAATAATAAATAGTGAGTGTTCCCTGTATTTTATATTAGACAAAACTTCCTTCTGAAAATGTCACATCATGTCATCTAGGTGCATGACTAATTAGTTTCAGCAGTATAATGAAATCTTGCAAAACAGTACTATATGTAAAGTTGCTTGTTCTTTCTATTTGTAAAATGATCATTGTTGTATTATGGATTTGAAAAATAAGAATTGTGCAGCATGTACAAAAAGTGGCTGAAAATACATACAGGAATTTCATAGTGAAAATAAATGGAAAAAGGTTGAGCACAAGTATGAAAAGGCCCAGTAAGATTTGGCAGCAGCTCTAGAGGAGTAGGCTTAGTTATTGGCTAAAGTGGCTTATCTCTTTAAAGTGCATCAATATCTTGAATGGTGTCATACCAAAATGAGTGTATATGATTTGAATTTGCTCACTGTGATGGATGAAGAAGATCCTCCTGGTAAGAAAGAGTTAGTGAAGTTTAATTGGTTGTTGGCAGAGCAGGAAAAATCAAAACAGCTTGTTATGTCTATAGAGATTCTGATGCCTTCTCTTAATTTGTTGGCATTCTGAGCAGACTTCAATTAATTTGTTAGTAGAAGTCCTGAAGCTGGTGCTGGCAGTTCATTAAATGGTTGATAGGTTTCCAGATGTTTTCTAATGTAGGGTATCCTTCCCATTTCACTAAATAGTATGGCTTTCCTCTGATTCTTCTAATGTTTAGGATTTTTTCAACTTCATACTCATCATCTGCTTCTTCAATTTTGATGTCTTCATCTATTTGGATATATTTGGGTGCTGGTTCTAATAATGAGATATGAAATATTAGATGTATCCAGTTCATGCTGTCTAATAATTTAAGTTCATAGTTTACTAATCTAACTTGTTATTTGATTTTGAATGGTCCTAGTTTCTAATGGTCCAATTTCTTGCTTGATCATTTCATTTTAATGTTTTATGTAATGAGGAATGCTTTTCCCCCCTCTTTTAATTGTGGTGCATCCTCATGCTGCAAATCATAGTATCATAACATACAAAGATTCACAAAATCCAAGTCATTTAAGAGTTGGTGGTGTAACTGAGTAATATGCTGTAATATAGTTGATGCTTGTTTAGCTGATATGTCAATAAGCCTAGATTCACTAACTAACTATAGGTTATAGCTGTAGTTTGCAAAAAATGGTATTTCTTCTGTGCTTGAATGTATGGCATTATTGAATGTAAATTAGGTGAGAGGGAGATACAACTTCCAATCATCTTGCTGATAGTTCACATAATGCCTTAGGTAATGTTTAATAGTCTGGTTTGTGCATTCAGTTTGTCCATTTGCTTGTGGATGGTATGCCATAATTAGGCAATGGTCAATTCCTATAAGGTTAGTAAGCATGTTCCAAAACTTTAATATAAATAGCTTATCTTTGTCTAAAATGATATGCTCTGGCACTTTATGGTGTGAAATGATATGTTTAAGGAATAGATATGCCATATCTGCTATGTTAATGTGTTCTGTTATTGGTATAAGGTGGATGTACTTAATCAATTTGTCTATGGCCACTATAATTATGTCACTCCCTTGTAAGACTGATAGTTTGATAATGAAGTCTACTATAATCTATTACTATGATCTTGTTGGTGTCTCTGGATGCTGTAATAGTCCATATGGCTTATGCCTTACTAATTTGTTACAAAGATAGATATCATAATTGGCAATATACTGCTGTACCTTTCATTACATATTTAGGAAATAGTAGTTTCTAGTGATCTATTCTACTGTTTTTTCTGTTCTGAAATGTTCTCTTATTAGATTATTGTGGTGTGCTTGTATCACATCTGTGTGCAGGCTTTCTAGTATGTAGAGTAATCTGTAAAAGTAGATAAGTCCATCATCATCAATAATGTAGTTTGGTGTACTAGATTATTGAATCATTCCCTATAATAGGTTGGTTTGCATTGCTGTTTGAATTGCATCAATAATTGGGTCTTCACTGGTTGCTGTAAGCATTTAATAGTTGTATGTGAGGTTGCCCTTATCATTGGTAGTTAACAATACTGGTAATAATAGGTTTCTATATATTTTGTAGTCTAATCTTCTGCTAAGTACATCTGCTTACCTATTTTCTGTTCCTTTGTAGTGCTGGATCTTAAAGTTATACTGCAATAGTGTTTCTGCCTATCTGGCTTGTCTCCTTATGAGTTCTTTGGTTGTTGTGAAGTATGTCAAGTTCTTATAGTCTATTTTGATAATTATTGGATATTTTGCTCTGTCTAGGTAGATTCTCCATATCTTAAATGCTGTCACAATTGTAAGTAACTCCTTATTATAGATGTCATAGTTGAGTTCTGTAGGAGTCATTTTTCTTGAGTAGAATATAATGGATTATAGTTTCCCATTTTCCCCCATCTGGGTGAGTCTCATCCCTACAGCATAATCTGATGCATCAATTTCCATAATATGCTCTTTCTCTGGGTCTTGTGGCCTCAATATTAGCACTTCTGCAATTATCTTCTTCATATGTTCAAACACATATTGTTGTTCAGGTCCCTATTTGAATTCTTGATTTCCTTTTAGTAGTTTTGTGATGTTGATCATCCATGCTGAGTATTGATTGATGTATCCTCAGTAATAATTCACAAATCCCATAAATGATTATACTTTTTTGATGTTCTTTGGTACTGGCCATTCTAAGATCATCTGTACCTTTACTAGGTCCATATAAATGCCTTCTAAGGTGATCTAATGTCTGAAAAACTTAGTGTCTTGGATATGGAACTGGCATTTCATCCACTTTAACTTTAGTTTTGCATCTTATATTACTTTCAGTACTCTTAGTACATGTTTTATATGCTCATTCAAGGTATTGGAAAAGATAAGGATGTTGTTAAGGTATGCAATAACAAATGTATCATTGACCTTCTTAAATATTTCCTCATCCATAAATCTCTGGAATGTTGCTGGTGCATTAGTAAGTCTGAATGGCATGATAGTATACTCATAGTGTCCATACTGCATCCTGAATGCAATCTTCTATTCTTTGCCTTTTATAATGCAAATCTGGTTGTAGATATCTCACATATCAAGCTTAATAAACTATTATAATCCTTTCACTTTATCTTAGATTTTAGTAATTAATAGTAGTGAGTACTTGTTCTTAATAGTTATTACATTAATTGGTCTATAGTCAATGTATGGTCTTTCTATATTATCTTTCTTTAGTACCTATAGTACTCTGTGTCCAGCAGGTAACTTTAATGATTAGATTATACCCTTTATCAGCTTCATCTGAATGTACTTCTTCAATATCTTTAATTCTCTTTCTGTCATTCTGTAAATCCAGTTGCACATTAGTCTCTTCTCTTCCTCAAGGGATATTCTATGGTTGTGTTTGCCATATTCTGGTAGCTGATACTCTATCAACTATTCAAATAGTTCTTGAAATGGTTTACAATAATCTAGTAGCATTAGTTGTTTGCTTATTGCAGCATATATTTGCTTTTCTTTATAGATCTAGCATTTTTCCTTAATGTCTTGGGTTGTTTCTCATCCAGTTAGTAGTTGGTATTCTGAAGGTAAATCCCTTTCCTTATAATGGTGTCCTCAATCAACTTGTTTCTTTATTGAAAGGGTTATGTCTGTCTTTAGCTTTATGGCTGGTATACTACAGCCTGTCCTAGGCTCTTCAACTTAGTGTCTGTTTACTGATTGGTCTTGAGTACTTGCCCTCTATCTAGCTAAGTCTCTTCTTGTACAGTTACATTTTATAAACTGAATCTTATTTGTCTTCTAGTTAATCTCTGGGTTATGTCTCCTAAGCCAAGGTATCCCTAAAACTACCTCATATCCTCTGAGTTTGGCAATATCAAAATTAAGTTGTTTGATATGGTTGCAAATCACAATTATGAGTAGTCCAGTTTCAAATTCAAGCTGGTGGAGTGTTTCTCCATTGAGGCCTTATAGTATTTGTGGTTGTGCCTTCCTTATTCTGTTAAGGTCCAGTCATTTCTGAAAGATTGGGTCTATAAAGTTTTCTATAATGCCTGAGTTAATTATTACTTAGGCTTATTATTCTGCCACTCTTGCCTTCAGCTTAAAGTATAATCCTTATTTAGTTGCAGCTAGTGTGGTTTCCTAGTTAGGTAAATGTTTATGGCACTTCTTCTTCAGCAAATAATTGCTCCCCTCTTTTCTACTGAGGTGTATTAAGCAATCATCCTCATAGCATATAATCTAATGCATCTTGCTATAATCTGGATGTTGTTGGTAGCACATGCATATGCACCCCCTTTAGTTGTAAGGACACATATCTCAGGTTGCTATTCTGATGTCATAATCAGGATTTCATTCCTTTCTTTCTTCAGGGTATATTCTGAGCATTTACACCTTACTTTTAGGCTTACTAGCCTCCTCCTTTGGTTTCTCCAGCTTATCTATTGCCTCTACCTAGATCTTGTCCTATTATATGTTCCTGTCTCACTAGACTTCTAGAAATTTGTTGTTGCTACTATTGCTGATATTCTTCCAGCTGGCTATCATTTCATTGGCTTCTACAATAAGCCTCTTCATTTCTTTGTCTTGTGCTCTTTCTTAGGTATCTTGCTCTTCTTCCTTACTGATGTCCTGCCATACAGGCATTATATGACTGTCTATAGAGTTTAACATGATTTTGCTGCTTTCATAATCATACTCTATGTATATTAGTGTTGGCAGTCCTTCTTTTGCTATGTACTAATACTCTAGCAAATCTTCTCTTATCACTTGTAATTGTTGCCTGCTACCTCTCTGTGGGCATGCACTGGCTATATGTCCTTTCTTTTAGTAATTGAAGCATTTAATCTCCTTCATTAGATGTCTCAGTCCCCTTTATTCATTCATTGTATTTAGGTTCATTAGTTTCAGCCCCTATAGGTCTTGGTACTCTGTGCTTCATAGTTGTGCTAACCTCTTATCATTAGGTTGATACTCATTACTTTATTACAGTAGTGCACTTGTCCACCTGTTTATTCTTCTACAGAAATCATACAATCAGTTATTGATTTTCACCATTATTGTAATATAGTCTTGCAACTTCTCTAGTCAATCTTGCCATAACAGTTTTTCCTGTACCTCAGGCTTCAGCTTCTTCTTAAAGTCATGAAGGTAGGCATCTTCAACATTATTAAGGTGTGTGATGATCTGTAAGAAATGGGATGCTATGCTGGCCACAGACCCTATCTGCTTTAGTTGGTCTAGTTCCCTTTCTGCATTTCAGATCTCATCTAGGTCTCTAAATGTTCTCTCAAGCTACCTCTTAAACTTATTATAGCTTGTAAAGATCTTCTTTGTACTGTCACTCTGCCCTTTATCCTCAAATGTCATGTATTCCCTCACCACAGGTTTAAACCAGTTGAATGTGGCCCCTGTAAGGTAGGTTGATGTGAATAACACCTTGTCAGCATCTGTGATGATCCATTTTTATTTGATGTGCAGATACTAATCTAGTCAAGTAAGGAATCCTTAAAGCTTAGTTTAGGCCCCATTAAATGGTTCTGGTGGGCAGATCTTTACTACCTTTATACTTGCTTGTAATTTAGTGGAGTCAGCTTGCTCTTCTAGGACCCTGATATGATCTTGTAGCTGGCTGATCATCCTTATTAGTTCTTTAGTAGAGGTGGGTGGTGCCTGCTGTTAGGCACAGCCTCCCCCAACTTAACTTCCTCCTTATGTTGACATTGTTCATTATTAGGTGGAGTGATTGAAGTATATTGTTGATAATGCTCACTGAAATAGTCAACCAAAATTCAACTTATGTTGATGATGCTTATTATATTACACCCTGGGCTTCCTATAACCTGTACACTGTTAGACTTAATATTCAGTTGACTCTGACCTGCAATTTCTGAGCCCTCTTGACTATGTATAGCTGTCCTGTTATATGCACCACACACCATCCTGATGTCCCTATGGTTGACAATCCTTTCTCACTCAAAGCAGTACAGTTAGAAGAATAAGGCTAACTAGTTGGGTGAGAACTAGTTGTTATAGAAGTTCTAACAAATTAAATATAGTCCCAAGTTATACTTCAAGTAACAATTTGTAAATGATAATAAGCATGAAGAACTAAAACTAAATATATGGGCAGAAATGAACATCCTTATATATCCAACTTCTTAGTATGGGTATGATGGTGATCAGCAGTATGCAAGTATGATCCCTACTCAAGTATGATCTACCATCAGTATGTCCCTACCATTGGTATGCTTATACCAATGCTAAGCTTATACCAATGCCAAGCCCTTTTGGTCATGTGACCCATTTGTCTCCTTTGTCTCACAAGGCTTGCATTAGCGTGGTTCTCCTGTAGGCTGATGTTGTCCCTCGTCTGTTCAGTTCGTAACATTGGGATTATATTTGATTCATCAGAATTTCTAACAACTAGTTCTAACCCAACTAGTTGGCCTTGCTCTTCCAACTGTACTGCTTCAAGTGAGAGACCACAGGGACACCAGGATGGTGCATGGTGCATATAATAGGACAGCTGTGCATAGTCAAGAGGGCTTAGAGATTGCAGGTCAGAGTCAACTGAATACCAAGTCTAACAGCATACAGGTCATAGTGTAGTGGGGGATCAGGTGACATATGGGCTGTACATAAAAACTTGCAGGTAGCTAGACTTAGGGGAGATCATCCATTGTGAGATCAAGAGCAGCAGGCAATGTGTGTGCATGTTAAGGAATTTGGGAGACACCTACATGCAGAGTGCACTGGGTAATGGGATATTATTCTTCTTTTGTATTGTAGTGTTGTGTTGTTCATTCCTACTTCCTCTCCTCCACCCTATATCAATCTGCCTGTTCTGACCAGGCTTGAGTTGATCCCCCTGTTCAATAGGAAGCCCAGGGTGTAACACAAGGCTCCTTGGAGCTCTAAGGCTCCCGGTCATGACCAACTTCCTTAGTAGAGCTTCCCCAGGCAACCCTGAATTCAATTTCTCATTAAATTCACTATTTCACCCGTCATTTATTTCATTAACTAATTCTCTGCCGTTTTAACAAATTGCTGAGCTCATTTTTTATGGTGGTGGCTTATTCCTGAAGCCTTTCACTAGGGAGCAAGGCTCCTTGGAGCTCTGAGGCTCCCAGTCGCACCAGCTTCCTTAGTAGAGCTTCCCCAAGCAACCCTGGATTCAATTCCTCACTAAATTCACTATTTCACCTGTCATTTATTTCATTAACTAATTCTCTGCCATTTTAATGAATCACTGAGCTCATTTTTTATGGTGGTGGCTTATTGCTGAGGCATTTCACTAGGGAGCTTTGCTCCTCGCAGCTCTAAGGATACTAAACACTCCCATATTCACCCTCATATTTCTCCACCACCAAGCCTTTAAATGCTTCCTCAGCACTATCTGCAGATCCCTAGAGCACTAGGGAATAGAATCATATATCTATCTTCATGCTATCTGCATTTTTTGGGTGCTGCATATCCCCTGAAACTCACCTTGATTTCTATATGTTGGAGGTGCAGAATATATATGAAATGGTCACCCCTTCAAAAAACCCACCCTTTTCAGAACACCACCACCACCCCAATTGAAGCTGGATAGCTCTGAAATTGAAACTGGAATGAAATAAGTCCTGTAGCTATTCCCCATTAAATTTTGAAGATGATTGGGCCACTAAATCTAAATGCTGTCTACATCAGAAAATAATGTCTGTGAACCCCCATGCCAAGACCAGTTTGTATGGCGCCCCTAAATGCCGTGCAGTGCACGGCTAAAACACCCATAGGGTAGTGCCATTATTATTCTCACCCTTATTTCTATCCTTAGTCTTAGCATTAAACTTAGCCTAAATAGTGGCATGAATCTCATCTTGCATCTTATTGTTGAGTGTTATTATGACTTGTGGGAGAGCTTTATATGTATTATTGAATAAATTTATAAAATAATTAAAGAAAATTTATTTGATGTATCAGGCTATTGTATGATCCTAGAATAAAATCTAGATATGCTATGACTGCATCTAGCTGATATGGTGGAGGCATCTAATTCCACTGCTATGCAGCCGTTCCACTGGTCTGCATTTTTGAATGACGTCGTTGCTGTTCCCACAGCGAACATTTGCCTGATAACCCGGCCAAACAAACCTCAGCCTAAAGGATGAGATGTGCTCAAAATTCGAACGGATATGGTCTTGGAAATCAGCATTGATGTAACTAGGTCCTTACAGAGGAACAATCTGATCCGTGTGGAGAATGAAGACCTCTCATCATTCCCGGGAATCTTTCTCTCTCTTAGATGCACATGTTTCCCATTACCAAATTTGACCTAATCTACCAATTGCAAGATAGCCCTTCCAAGTGTCCCTCATACATCATCCGCAGATGCGCAATATGCGTCCAGGTCGAATACTCGATATCATCGGGCCCCTCCTCTGACACTGACTCCAAGTCCACGATGACTATGTGATCCTCCACAAGGAGAAAGTTGTCTAACCTGATATCGCCGTACCCAAGTCCTAAGGCACCCAGCTTGCCAAACGCACCTTCGAGCCGGCGCTGGAACTCATCAGGCTCAAGATATGGCGGCTTTTGGTTGAAAGGCTCCACCCCATCGACTTCGGAGAGGACCAGGGCGCGAGTGCCCTCGCACCATGCCTCACCGTAGTACCTTGGTATTAGACACCCCTGTAGTGGCTGCAGTCTCCCATACATAGCTTTTTCGTTTGCAAATTCGTCATCCCATTCCGGCTTTAACTTCTTCAGGACGATCCGCGACGGGATGAAGTAGCCGGGGAAGACAAACTTGACTAGGGCTTGAATCGAGAACGGAAGTCGTAAGAGAAACGATATGATTGTCTGGTCGAGAGGGTTGCGGACAATTCTAAGACGTAGGACATTGGGGTGTTCGCTGTCGTTCCAGCCTCCAACGGCGCGCAGCGTATTGCATCCGAAACAGAACTAAGTAGACGGGGAGACCAAGTCAGCTGCAGTCAGAAGGAGGAAGTAAAATGTACCTTTACGTGCCGCTGGCCTATAAGCGACTCAGACGATGTCAATTTGGAATCGCCCATGTCATTATTAGAAGGGTGTTGCGAAGAGGACATACTTTAGGGATCCACCCGGCTCCGGCATGAATGGGAATATCACGTGAGAACCAGATGGCCTGTGCTCTCCATCTACTATTGGCGCGATGCTGTTCTTCATCATACAAGCTGAACAGCGCAATATGGCGTCTACAGTTGAAACACTTCTCTGCGAGCATTCAACGAACCCGACTAAGGATACGTTCCATCAATCTGGAAGTTCTAAATCATGGACAAAAGCATACGCTCCAGTCACCTCATTCTATGTTCACACTACGGTTCAAGGGCCACAAGCGGTCCAGGCTGACTTTCGGACCTTCCACAACACTTATGATGATGATTACCTACGGCTTCGGGAACCTGCATTACCTCCAAACTACAGGCGATACAGATTAAACTCAGAGGAGGATGGAATCCAATGGTTCCACACAGAAGTCTCTAATATTGTCCTCGCCGGATTTGCAAGATACCCTGAGCTCATTGCGGCGTCACATGAGAAGCCTCTCTCTGAAGACCATTCCGATAAGATACTCGATTTGGGCTACTCTGTCTCACACGGTGGTCGCAGGAAGCATGTGGCCATCGGAGAGTTCAGGAGGGGTCTCATAGTAAGATCCCAATGGCAAAACGGAAGACTCAGTACTCAACAACAGAACTTTTCTCGAGAACTAAGGGCGTCAGTATTCTTCCCCATCCTAATAAATTACCTAATTGCAGTAATTAGCTTTTAATTGTTCTAGGCACTAATAGAGATCAAACAGATATGCGCATACCTATGCGTGTCCTCAGATATTCTGCTTTGATAACTATACACTCCTAATGCTGCAGTTTAGAGCGACAGAGCCAGCAGAGATCAAACCCAAAGTGCGAAGTCGACTGCTGGGTGATTCCTCGCAAGAACCAGGATGGCTGTACTTTACGGTACGCTCTATATCGGCTGCTTGTCCAGGGCTTCCGAAGATGCCAAGGTCAGTATGCTGTGCATGTTGCTTTGCATGATCAGAGGCCGTTTAAGCGTGAGTTCTTTAGCGGGAAGCCGTTGTGGAAAATCGACAACAGCTTATACTATCAGCCTTGGGGTTATGAGCGTATAGTAGATGGATACTCTGGGGCATTCTGCTGGACGTATTCTGGGGGAACTAACCCCGTCTTGTACGCAGATGGCAACACGGTATGGGATACGGAAGCGTTCTGGGTTACTGGGGAGGAGCAGCCCGAGCAAGACAATGAGGAGGACTTGTATAGTGCTGATTAGTGGCTTTTTTTTCCTGCAACTACTTTACGCATCAAGATGACCATTTGATCAATTGAATAGCCTGACTTTAGGACCCTAATATCACTCATTTCATCTCTCCTGAACTACCTAACTCGGACCGCACACTGACCCCTCATGAGTCTGACAGTTTCATTCATTGTCCATATTAAGCCTAGCTTAGCTGAAAGCAGCGTTTTTGTGTTAACCTGCAAGACCTGCAGCAGGTGGGTTGAAGAATAAAAAAAACCCCCACCAACCCGCCCCGAGTGACACTCTGGTGGGGTCAGCTCTGCTAATCTTTGGGTCGGCTGACCTGTACACAAACCCCTCCATCACAAACCCCTAATCATGTAATTAATAAGCCGAATCGCGGGGCTTACCTATATCTACTGGAACCGGTAGCCAGTTGACAAATGCGACCAAGTCTCTCTTGTTAATCTCAAGATCTCATTTAAAGAACAATTTGGCATTTCAACATTGTCCCTCATTATGGTCCAACTTGTATTTGGGGGCGGGGTTTTCCGCTCCGATCGTGCCTTTGGAACGGTGGAGGCAACCCGAGAAGTCTTGGATGCTCTTGAGGCATCAGGTGTGAGAAACATTGATACAGCTCAAATATATGGAGAGTCAGAAGAGCTTTTGGGTCAGAACCATGCCGCGTCCCGATTCACCATTGATACAAAGCATGTGGGAGGATGGATTTCGGGTTTGTCTTCGGCAAAGGATGTTGTGCAGAGGGGAAAGGAGAGCTTGAAGAGACTGCGAACGAGTCATGTGGGTCATATCTACTCTGGGTAGCGGATAGAAGACAAATACTAACACACATTTCAACCAGGTTGATGTCTTTTATCTGCATGCACCAGATCGCACAATTCCTCTCAAAGAGACATTGAGCGGTATCAACCAGCTGTATAGTGATGGCCTTTTCAAACGATTCGGGCTCTCGAACTTCACTGCTGCTGAAGTGGAGGAAGTCATCTCAATTGGACAGGCCAATGATTTTATTCTCCCATCAGTATATCAGGGAAGTTACTCTGCGGTCGCACGCAAACAGGAACAGCTCCTGTTTCCAACTCTTCGCAAACACAACATTGCGTTTTACGCATATAGCCCATCCGCAGGCGGGTTTTTGACCAAGGACAAGGACCAACTTAGCAATGGTGCTGGACAAGGCCGCTGGGATCCAAACCAGCCGATTGGACAATTATATCACAAATTGTACTACAAACCTGCCTTACTCAATGCACTGGCCTACTGGGCGGAGATTGCGGAGGTTGCCGGCATATCAAAGGCAGAATTGGCTTATAGATGGGTTGCATATAACAGTGCACTTGATGAAAAACTTGGAGATAAGATTATCTTCTCTGGCAGCAGCCTCACTCAAGTGAAAGAGACTATTGGTTATTTTAAAAAGGGCCCATTAGGTGAAGAGACGGTTCGGGCTGTAGATGAGTTTTGGAAGGCGGTTGAGAAAGAGAGTCCTCTGGACAATTTCAATCTTCACTAGAGTCAACTAGATATGACAAAAATGAGACCATGCTGTCCTCACCAAGGTGCTCGTGTGATACCTCATCAGCAAAGATGTTGTGCCTCTAAGGTATATGGTGTATGCTCTGTATACCTGCGCTTTGGGACGCACTGGTAAGGCCAAGGAGTTGAGGAGTAGCTCAGAAACACAATGGAATGACACTAAAAGGAGATAAAGCTGCACTCCAGAATGATGTTAATTAGGTGGGTGGTGGTTGCAGAATTTAAGTGGGTGTCCCAACACTATAGTTTTCATCCACATTACAGCCTACAGCTCCTAGCAAGTTTGCAGCAGGTCCATCATAATGCTCACTGACACCACCATTTAAAGAAAGAGGACATATTTTGAACTTATATAACAGGGTTGAACAATTTTATATGGTTGAATACTATGCAAGACTGTTATATTGCGTAATGGTTGGGTTTGAAACCTAAAAATGCTACTAAACTATCCACAACTACTGACAACCGTGTCAAAACCACGGAATGCCAACAGCCGCGGGCAACTACGTACGTTGCTCATGGAATCGGTAATAGTCTCGAGGACTCTCTCGTACTTCCGCCGAGAGGGTTCGCAGGAATTGCGAGCCCGCGCCAGTCAAGGCAGACTGGATGGTCCCCAAGTCGAGGTCGGGCAAAATATGCTTGATTCTATTAGCGGCCAGGTTGAGAAAGATACTGTTTCTCAGGGTGAGAGCGACCGCGACACCTCCAATCTGGGCGATGTTGATCAGCGCAACCACAAGCGGCATATCAGGTTTTGGAACCATTGCTTGTGTGCGACGGAGAAGGGTGCTTGAGAAAGAGGACCCGCACCCGTTCCGATCAAGATTGAGTAACCATAGACTTTTGCAGTGCTGGTGCCTGTGGGGACAGTGGTCATCAATGCGGCACCGATGACGATCAGGGCTGTACCTGCAAAATACCAGGGCATGTAATGCCCTTCCTTCGACATGATGGCACCGTTTACAGACAGAATAATACCAGGAGGAACATGAACGGCAGCAGGCGAACGCCACCTTGCAGCACACCATTCCCCTCGGTAAACTGGAAGAGAAGCGGAATGAAGGAGATCGGGATAAAAATCGGACATCCCGCAAGCAGCGCCTGCAGGAACAGGATAGCCAAGCTGCGATCCTTGAGGAAATGGACCGGAAAGAGTCGGTCTGTCTCCGTAGTCAAGATGTAGTATACTTGCTGGAAACCGAAAAGAACCCAGAGCACACCAGAGAGAACTAAAGGAGCTATTATACGTCCACTGTGGCTGTGTTACAAAATTCCAACGATAATCAGCTCTGTCTAGTTGAATAAACAAAAGGGGGGTGGTGGGGGAGAAGAAAGTAGAGGTAGAGGTACCATGCGTAGACGATGCCACTGAAATTTACGTCCATAATTCTAGAGATCAGGGCTCCAATAATAAGCAGCGATCCAACTGACTCGGTTAGATAATTACAGATTACCCCTGATCAATGATGACAAGCAGTAGGCTCACCGTAGTCAATACCTTTGAGACGGTCCATGACCGGAGCTCCCGGACGGGGTCGAAGGTAGGCAGCATGCCCAGGTAGACAGGAAGAAAAACCCCCGCCACGACAAGGTTGATACTGCAGTCAATCAGACATTTGGGCCAAAGGAATTGAAAAAAAAAAAAAAAAAAAAAAGAAAGGAAATTGTGGTCACATACTAAAACGCCCATCGCCATGTTGCAGAGCTGTCGGCAAAGGCACCTCCAATAACCGGACTATGGTACGTTTGGTATGATGAGCACCAAACACCGACGGAAGGAGTTGATTGAAGAGTGTCAGATATCATACCCAAGAACACAACCTGCTCCCCAAAGGACTCCCGTACCGGCCATGTAGAGGGGACGTTCTTTAGGCAAGGCGAAGGCAGAAATGAGAATGAGGGTCATCACCCCGACATAATAGCCGCTTCCCCCCCAGCCAGCCAACGCACGCCCGAAGATGAGGACATCGATAGTATTTGAAGTTCCACATATGGCGGATCCAACTTCGAAGAGAAACAGACCGATGAGGTATAGGTATCTAGCATCGAACTGGGAATAGAGTCGACCCCTGCGAATCGATTAAACAAGTCAGTCCCTGGAGGAGGTAAGCAATGGGATCAGTGAGCATTACCAGGTCAGACTGATGCCCGCCGCATCCAAAGAGAAAGCAACCGAGAGCCAGGCAGTTTGTTAACGTTATGAAAGCGAGCCAGGATGGCAGGCTGAACGTCAGCAACAATCGAGTTGTCTAGCGCAAAGAGAAAAACGCTTGAGAGGATGGCCGCCATCACCAGGGCCCATCTCCAGCTCCGGATCTTCCTCTCTTCAGGCTCCTCATTGCGTTCGGTCTCGACAGGCACTTCCGAGACCGGAGGATACTCCTCTGCACCGTCTAGTTCCATGGTGGAAGAATTGACTATCGGGATTCTGGCTGTCACCTAATATGGGGGGCTAAGGTTCCACACCAGACGTAGGTTTGAGGTGCTGCTCCGGGCTAGTAGGTCCGGCAAGTATTTATGCTACTCCTATAACTACTACTAGAACAATTGCAACTCCTAGTACTCACTTGCGGATTGGAGATTCCTGGAAATGTGCTCAAATAACCGCATGCAGACGCACCGGTGACTATATCCCTGTAAATGCTGACAGTTTTCATGGCTGCCTGGGGCTCTGTTGGGTCAGACACCACTCGCCAGTCCTAGTGGCTAATGCACATTGGTGGACTAGGACGGTGCTAATAATCTGGCCGAGGAATAATATAAAGATCGACCAAGCGATGCGACTGTCGCAGGCTGCAGCGTTTATTCCCTGCTCCGCTTATGTCTCGATGACCGACGACCGCAGGCGACTCGAGGATTATAAGTATACCTTATGCGAAAGGACCCAGACAGAAGGAGAACATACTTCTAGGGCTATCTTTCTTAGTTTCTTCCTTCGACTCGCGCTTAATAGTCGTTGCCCAATTTGAGTGCCCTCTGAGGAACAAGGAATCTCTGACGGCCGCTGGAAGAAATTACGAGAGCAATGGCAGCAGTACTCCAAACTCTAACATCCCTGGGCAGCTACCACCTGCTATGCTATGGCTCGCTACTTGGCACTGAGCTCTATCAGGTATGCATTAAGTTTCAGGTCCCTCGAAGCTCGGTCTGGCCCGTTGCTGAATGAGAAAAAAGAGCTTCGTGATGACCAAACTGTGTTACCGCCACCTCCCCATGCCCCAATTTATGGACCTCCAAAAGCAGGTCTTCCCGGCTTATTTCAAAATCCAAGCGCTTCTGTGTCTCTCTACAGCTGTGACTGTTCCCCCAGCATCCCTGGTCTCTGTAGCCTGGAGCCCGACAACGGCGCTGCCGCTGCCGCTGAGTTTGATCCTAGTTCCGTCCATCTTGAACATCGTCATTTACGGGCCTCGAACGTCGGCGGCGATGGTCAGAAGAACTCAGCAGGGTATGTTTTGCCTGTTTCTGCTTGTTTAGAAGTTACTGACTGATCTTTATTACTCTCCAGAAGCTATCGATGGGCGCAAATACAACGACCTCGACAATCAATCGGAAGAGATGAGGGCCTGCAATCGACAATTCAGCCAGGCTCATGCGGCCTCCATTCATTTTAATCTGCTGAGCGTTGTGGGAACGCTTTGGTATGGGTTCAAACTAGCATCCCGGATCCGATTCGCAGTTTAGCTTCAACAGCTACGCCGGCATAATCGATATCGAGGGTGATCTACACAAAAGAAAACCTTTGTTGGAGGAAGAGGGAAAGTGGAGAAGAAGATCTGCACCCGCGATGTTGTCCAATGTGTTACTACCTTGATCAATCGTATGGTATTGATAGCTGCTTAGCGATCCTAAGCAAATACACCAGATACTATGAACTTAAGGCATTTCGATCTGACTGTTCCAAGTCACAACAACACTGCCGCTGAGGAGGTTTTGTCACAGGCTATACTACTCCCCTTGATTTACAAATGCTCCGGGAACTGTTCCAGCATCTTGTTCGCGGCCATCATACCAAACGTAGGGCCGGTGTTTAACTTATGAAAGAAGCCATTTCGCATTCCCAAGACCTCCGGATCCGTAGAATGAATGCGATATTTACCGGCAACAGCATCCTTCTGCGTTCGCTCGACGAGGTCGTTACGGCGAATCTCGTCATACTTTGATAGAATGGTGGGAATGCTTGCGGTCGCCTAGGGAGAAGCGAAAGCAGCGCTTAAGAGACGAGAGAGAATGACAGCGTCGACCAGTCCGGTGGTCAGTCCGAGGGCAGTGAGTGGGCTACACACCTAGAAACTATCCTAGTACTTCAGTACTCAAGCTTTACCAGGGAATCAGTCGGTATTAGTACTGACATGGCGGCATCTCCTCAGAGAGCGACAGTTGGGAGCCTCAAGGCATTCCTGGGCGGGTATAAGGCTGGTGGAATTGCACCACCAGCTGTTATGACGAATGGCGACGCAAAATCAACCGCTGCAAGTGCCACAAACGGAATTGCCGGATCAAGTGTGGAGAAGCGTAGTTGAGCTCCTACAGTTGACTTCCAAAGTGTTCTACAGCTTATCTTCGAAGAAAGCGGCGTCGATGCGGAGGATCTCAGTGATGCTACGAACTTTGCTGACTCTGTCATCGATTCACTACTCTCCCTCATCATCGTAAGTCGACTCCGGGAGGACCTGACACTTGACATTCAGCATGAGTCTCTCTTTCTCGAATGTCCAACAGTACGTGAACTGAAGCGACTGTTGCTGGGAGACACAAACGTGAATGGCACTGTCGACCCTCTAGCAGCAAGAGGACCAGATGTTCCTCAAATCATAGAAACAGTGAAAAAGTCCATGAATGGGGACAACACGCAAATGCGGATCGAGGATAATGAAGCTGATGCTCCTGCTGCAGCCCGCGAGAAGGCTGATAATGATTTTGCTCGAATATACACGGCTGGATTCTCCTTACCCATTTCCTCATTCTCACACACCATGCCCAATTGCAGTGAGAAGGTAGTAAGGGTAACAGGCGTAACAGGAAGCCCGGGAGGCCACCTGGTCTACCACATGGCACAGCTCCGCGACGTGAAGAGGATTGTCTGTCTCAACCAACCATAGTGGATCCCTGGGTCCATCAGCAGAAAGCCATGAGAGATAAAGGGATTCAGTTTCCCCAGGATCGCCAGGATAAGCTACTCGTGTTCTAGACTGACAGCGGTAAACCGAACCTCGGTCTACCCAGAGGAGAATACAAGGCACTCATCAGCTCTGTCACCCACATTGGTCGCAATGGGTGGCCCATGAGCGCAAAGCGCTCATTAGGTAACTTTGAGCCGCAGTTCCAAGTCATGCGCAACTTGATTGGTTTTGCGTCCGAGGCCGCGTCCCGGCAGCCGGAGGGTTTCAGGTTCAGTTTCCAGATGGTATCGTCCATTGGGGGTAAGGGAGAAATGCTGCTAATAACAGGTAACCAGTGCCCACGGGTCTCTTCATCAACAATGAATTCATTCCATCCGTCAAGGGCACGACGTTAGATGTACAGAATCCGTATACGGGGTCTCATCTCACCACCATCTCGGCCGCAGGGCTCGAAGATATCGATGCCGCTGTAGCTGGTGCACAAAGAGCCTTCGATTCGACTTGGAAAGCTACATTGTCGACTACGCGCTCCCGGCTCCTGCACCGGTTAGCTGACCTGGTTGAGCGAGATGCAGCGATCTTGGCGAGTCTCGAGACCATCGACGCAGGCATCCTATTTACGGACTCGCTGAACCTGCACATCCCTCAAACGGTCGACGTGCTGCGCTACTTTGCGGGCTGGGCAGACAAGATTATGGGCAAATCGCTCGAGATCCCCGGAGGCATTGCATATACGCGCCGAGAGCCGCTGGGTGTGTGTGCCGCCATTGTCCCCTGGAATGCGCCACTAATGATCACCACATGGAAGCTCGCCCCCGCCCTCGCGACTGGAAACGTGCTGATCATCAAGACGGCGGAATTAGTGCCGCTGTACGGGCAGAAGTTAGCACAGCTGATCGTCGAGGCTGGCTTCCCTGCAGGCGTCGTCCAGATCCTGACCGGTGAGGGATGCACCACTGGCCAGGCCCTAGCCGAGCATGCAGGTGTGCGCAAGATCGCGTTCACTGGCAGTGCACTCGCAGGGCGCAGCGTGCTGAAGGCTGCTGCGATGACCAACTTGAAGAAGGTGACACTGGAACTGGGCGGCAAAGGCCCATCGATCGTGTTCGAGGACGCTGACTTTGAGAACGCCCTCTTCTGGACCACTCTGGGTATCACCGCCAACAACGGCCAAATCTGTGCCGCCGGCTCGCGCATCTATGTTCACGATTCCATCTATGCCCGCTTTGTGGAAGCCTTTCATGCGCGTGCAGCCCGGGCAGTCCAGGGCGACCCGTTGCTGCCCTCCACTACCAAGGGCCCCGTCATCAGCAGCGTCCAGCAAAAACGAATTCTGGACTATGTTGCTCAAGGAAAAGCCTCTGGGGTAAAGCTGCTTTACGGAGGCGAAGCAATTAGCAATAAGGGCCATTTCGTAGCAAACACAGCCTTTATAGATGTCAGCGATGATGCCGTGATCATGAAGGAGGAAATCTTTGGACCAGTCGCGGTAAGTCATCTACTCGATCCTCTACATATCAATTGAAATCTCGTTTTTTTTTTCTTCTCTTTCACTGCTCATACTGACCTCGCTAACACGCATAGGCCATCGCCCCGTTCAACGCCGAAGCCGACGTCATCTCGCGCGCTAACAATACAGACTACGGGTTGAGCGCCGCTGTCTTCACATCAGACGTCAACCGCGCACACCGTGTTGCACTGGCACTCGAGAGTGGCCAAGTCACTGTCAACTCGTGGGGAACGTTGAACGCCAATGCTCCTTTTGGCGGAGTCAAGCAGAGCGGTTTTGGCCGTGACATGGGCGAGGAAGCGCTCGAGGGCTGGACGGCCGTCAAGACCATTAAATTTCACCTGTTGCCTCCAGCAGAGCCGGTGTCAGATGGTGGGTCGGCAGGGAGCAAGTTGTAACAAAGGTGAGGAGGAGTGGGTTCACGAACGGTGTCTCCAAGGGAGATTGTATAGCCTAAGGACGGAAAAAAAGGAGGTTTGAAGATGTTAGGAAAGCTGACTGAACTACAACGAGATAGCTAGGCTATGATTGTTTGCATATCTGATTTATATACTACTCATTTCTTACACATAAAAAAGCCAAGTGCGTACATTGCGTTAAAATTGATTTGAAATTATAAGTTTGAACCGCTACATCTAGTCGATCGCAAGGAGGCGGATACTTTCATGACGTTTTTAGCTCAATAAAGAATCCGCTTTTCAGGCCCTGCATACTTCCCCGGTCATACTGCTATATAGACTACGTGTGCCAGGACTTCCTGATCAAGTGCTGCTGCCGTCCGCCTACGCTGGCTTCCGGAAATGCGGCTTCAGGGATTGCCAGCTATGCTTCTGATAATCCGCCTGCCTCTTCTTGCTCCACTCGAGTGCCCATTCGGTGACACCTAGCATGAGGCACGTTTCGAACATGAACGCCATACTGCCCGTGCCGATCTTTGCGGGCTCCAGCCTCGCGTAAGATGCCTTCCGGTGTGCATCGCTGTCGGGCCCATGGGCGGCTATGACGTTATGCAGACTCGCCCCCGCCGGCTTGAAGCCTCCGCCGGTCTTCGCGTCGTAGTCGCCCTGTATAAGACCCATGAACTCGGCCATGGTGTTGCGGTGGGACTACGGTGGGCGGAACGTGTCCTCCTGCACCAGCCAACGCGGCGGGAAAATGACAAAGTCGGCGACCGCCGTGCCAGGCGAGCTCGAAGGCGCAGTGAGAACCGTGTAGATGCTGGGGTCCGGATGGTCAAAGCTGGTGCTCCCGATGACATTGAACCGGCCCAGGTCGTACTTGTAGGGATAGTACAAACCGTGCCACGCCACGACGTCGAACGGGCTGTGGTCCTGGTGCGTCACAAAAAGAGCATGGTTGAACTTGCACACAATTGACCAGCGCGATGCGGTGTCCTCTTCGTACGATGCCACAGGAGCCTGGAAGTCTCGTGCATTTGCCAGGCCATTGGATCCGATTGGCCCCAATTCGGGCAGTTTGAAGTGACCTTCGTACAGCTCCAAACTGTAGCCTCGAATGGGGCCTGCAGGCAGGCTCACGCGATAGCGAATACCCCGAGGGATCACCAGTATTTCGTTCGGTCGCACGAGAAGTTTACCCAGCTCTGTCTGCACATCTATCACCCCGTGCTGCAACACTACGAGCCGATCGCCATCGGACGAGTAGAATGCCTGTTTGGGAGGCATGTCCTTTCCAGCGCTGAACATGCTGATCCCAATGCCCGATTTCTGGGTGGGATCCCCCGACCCAGCCAAGTGACGCGTTCCCCTGACAAAGTCGACGTTCTCCCCGATATCGAATGGGTCGAAACGAAGCTGATTTGGGATAAACCGCAGAGTCCCAGCTTCGTTCCCTGCGGCGGCGGTAGCGTCCACTTGTACTTCATACGGCTCATAGTCATCGTGCGCGGCTGATGGAAGAATACGATACAACCAGCTCTGCTCGTTCAGACCTCGGGGAGCTGTGAACGCTGTTCCCGAAAGTTTCTCGGCGTAGAGTCCATACGCTGGCTTCTGAGGTGAATTTGCTCCGACTGGTAGAGCACTGTTGATCGCTTCTGTTCTGTCTGTTCGTTAACGCTGACATAAAAGAACTTCTGTCGGATTTGCGGGGGGGGTAATGTACTCATGATAGGACCCAAACCCAGTCTGATACAAGTAAGGGTCATGGTGGTTGAACGCTGTGGTTGGCATTACTGCTTGAGGTGAGGATAGGGTTCGAAATGGTTGGCGGGGGCTACGATGGATAGGGAATATTTGGCTCTATCGAGCATGGAAGGCGCGGAGGGGAACAAATATTGCCTCATCATGCCTGTTGCGGTGCTCGTTGATGATGGATGGATGGCTACCTCCAGTTTCTACCAGTGGCATGATCCCCCCGCGATTCGCGCCGTCACGGCTCCAGATACCGATCCTGACATGGGTGAGACAGACCTAGTTCAGCTCTTTGCCAGGCTACCTACGGGTGAAGAATGGAGCCCGCCGTGTATGGTGTGGGGAAACTGTCATACAGGACGGTACCTTCGCAAGAGTTGATATTGAGCGGGTTAGGGCTATTTGCGGCGACGGGCCCACGTCGGATTAATTCCAGAGCAGGGAATTCATCATCGGAACGTCTGGATGAGGCAAATCATGAGGTCCTTACAGCGTGATGCTAGCATATTTTAACTGAGAAGCTCAGGCTGTGCGTATGTACAGGTGTGTGGTGTGGATTCACTGCGATTCGAGCGAACAAACCTATATGATCCGCAAGTCCGTCCGACCTCTCAAGGCTTTTTGTTCTATCCACTGACGGTGGTGAGAACACATCGTCGTCTACATACAACTTCACTTTTCGCAAAATAATCAAAATGGCCGCTCCCAAGTCATGGCTCAAGATCCCCACAGGATCGCACTTTTCGCTGGCAAACATCCCTTTCGGGATCATCTCCCGGGCGAAGTCTTCTTCTGCTTCACAGCAGGCTACTACTCCTCGGCCTGCTGTGGCCATTGGAGAATACGCGCTCGACCTGGCCGTCTTTGCATCTCAGCACGGCTTCTCCGGCTTGCCCTCCATTAGCCCACACATCTCGGTCTTCTCGCAGCCGACTCTCAACGCCTTTGCAGCGCTGGGCCGTCGGACTCACACGCAGGTGCGCCAGTATCTGCAGAACGTGTTTGCGATCGATACCGAATTCCCACACGTGCTGAAGGACAACGATGCTTTGCGAAAGACTGCGCTCGTCTCACTTGTGGAGGTACAAAATTACCTCCCGCTCGAGATCGGTGACTACACAGATTTCTATGCGGGCATCAAGCATGCCACAAACGTCGGGACTCTGCTCCGCGGTGCTGCAAATGCTTTGCAGCCCAACTACCTTCACGTTCCTGTCGCCTACCACAGCCGCGCGTCGTCCATTGTTCTGTCCGGAGCCGCCGTGCGGCGACCCTGGGGCCAGGTGCTGGCAGATCCCAAAGTTCAGCCTCAACGTCCCACGTACACAACTAGTAAGCGATTAGACATCGAATTGGAATTAGGAGTATTCATCTGCAGAGAAAATCCTCTCGGAGAGCCTGTCCCAGTCAACGCTGCCGAGGAAGCTATCTTCGGCGCAGTGCTGCTCAACGACTGGTCTGCGAGGGATGTGCAGGCGTGGGAGTACGTGCCGCTTGGTCCGTTCAACGCGAAGAATTTCGCGTCTACGATCAGCCCATGGGTGGTCCTGGCTGATGCCCTGGAGCCGCTCTTGACAGAGAGTCTTGATCGAAATCGAGAGGTATTGCCATACCTGCAGGAAAAACGCACGAAGAACGTTTACGACATCCAACTCCAAGTGGATCTCACGCGTAAGTGTGCATACTATCATACTCCACAGGAGAGGGATATAGGCTAACGGACAGCCTTGAAACAGCCGCAGGAGGGCCCACGACAACCCTCAGCCGGACGTCCGGGAAGAACCTGGTTTGGTCGTTTGCGCAGATGGTGGCCCACCACACGAATGGAGGATGCAATCTGCGAGTAGGTGACCTCTTTGGCTCTGGCACGATTAGCGGGACCGAAGAGCGAACGCAAGGCAGCCTGATCGAGCAGAACCAGGCGGGCAAAGTCGCCATTCAACTGCAGGGAGGTCAAGAACGAAAGTTTCTAGAAGATGGCGATACGGTCACGATCACCGGGTGGTGCGGCGAGGATCCAGATGCGCTTGTTGGCTTTGGAGAATGCGTGGGTCAGATTGAGCCGGCGATCCAGCGCTAAAGAGTTGCTTCTTAGTAGGCCGACTTTGTGTTAATTTAGATGTTTCATAGACTGCAGATCTACTATGTGATCCGTCAGTGGCAGGGTCTTTACAGAGTATCCCGCGAGCAATTGATGCACTGCCCATACGATTATCCGAGTAGGCCGCTTTGGAAAAACTATATCCAGTAACTATATCTTTTATATTCTTTTGACGAATGAGTTCCGTATAGTATCGTGTAAGCAGCACTCAGTGAGATATCCGGTTTAGGTTAACTTGAGTCGAGAAACTCTTACTCCAGAGTCAGAGAGCCACGATGGAGTATTCAGCCCATTCGAGGCCCTCAACTTCCCTTGTAAGAGTCGTGTATATATTTTCTATCACTTACACTCACTTGAGGCAGTCACTTCGACTGGATTGGGTTTATGGATTTAATGCGCAATTCAATTAATCCCCTAAAGAAAAAGTTCAACTAGCAATCTATGTCCGCTGTAGGGTTTTTAGCTGTAGCTGTAACTAGATATCTGACACTGAATCATGAATATTAATTCACCCTTACCTTGGGAAACATTCATGTTCCTAGTTAATATTAGTACACCAAGATAATATTTAGAGTCTCACACTATGTACCTAGGTGGAGTACATTCCATCACTGTCTGATTACAGGGAATCCATTGTAATCTCAACCTCCAAACTCCGCGACTGTGGGTAAATCACAAAGTGGGTCACCACTGCCTTATCTTCACAGAGAATGCCCAACAGCAAGATAATCCGATCCTTTCGCCTGCAGACCAACATGAACTCTGTTTCTAGATAGCAGACCCACCCGCCTCTCACCCAGGCACATCCTGTTCCATTAATCCGGACTCCAATGTGACTCTCTCTATACACACACTTATCACTCCAAACATGGTGGGGCGTAGGTCAAGTAAGTAATACAATAAAGGCTTTTCAACACTGCCTAAGGAGCTACTGTTGCCGCAGGTGTTAAATCATTTGACCAGCAGGAAATATGGCACAAGCCATACTGCTCCAGCAAATTTTGATATTTCTTTGTAACCATTGGTTCCTTGCAACTGTAATAACGATAAATGCGTACTTGCTTTCAAACTACTTTCAAAAGGGCTTATACAAGGTCCCGGGGCCATGGACACGGAAATTCTCGACGATACCGCGAATAATATCAGTCTACAAGGGAAAGAGCCACGAAGATGATCTCCGCTTTCACGAGAAATACGGAAAAATCGTGCGAGTAAGCCCCAATCTCCTCTCGATCGCGGACACAGCCGAAATCAAAAAGATCTATGGCATTGGAACCAATTTCTCCAAGTCTCGGTTCTACGAGCTGTCATCGGCGCATGACGAAGAGGGTTTGATCCCAGATACATTCGTGCTGACAGACCGGACGTTGCACACACGTATGAAAAAGAACGCTGCCAACGCATATTCACTCAATGGCCTGGTGCAGATGGAGCCGTGGATTGAACCGGTAACTGAACGTCTGCTCAAGATGCTGGAAGTGCAGGCTGCGCAAAATCAGGTGGTCGATATGGCTGTTGTCCTGAAAAACTATGCGATGGATGCAGTCTGCGCTCTCACTTTTGGAAGAGACTTCAACTATCTCGAAAAGGGCGACGTCCTTAACATGTATAAAGTCACTGAACTCTTCAGCAACTACATGGCTATTGTGAGTTTCCTCGAATTCTAGCTAGTTCGTTAGGTCACACACACTAACAGATCCTAGTTTGGCCAAGTTCCATGGATCCACAGGTTCCTCCTTGCAAACAACTTTGTATTAAAGCTTGTACTTGGAAACGGGGCGTCAGAAAAAGACATGCTTGATCTTGCTTCGGCTGAAATCAAGGATTACAAAAGTCGGATGACGGAAGATGGCCCACTGACATTCCTGCAAAGGCTCTTGCTTAATCAACAGCAAAATCCGGAATCGATCAATGACAGGGAAGTCTTGACGCGCGCTTTTGAGAATATCTCCGCTGGGAGTGATACCACTGCTATTGCATTGCGGTCGGTGATCTATCACATTCTCAGATACCCTGATTCGTATGCAAAGCTTTGCGATGAAGCCCGTGGAGCGCTAACGCTTCCCGTCAAGTTTGCCGATGCCAATAAGCTCCCTTACCTGTCTGCTGTTATTCAGGAAGCAATGCGACTGCACCCATCCGTCGGGATGATGCTGGCCAGGCTGATTCCTGCAGGCGGTGCTGTGCTCTGCGGGTACGACTTGCCGGCTGGAGTTGAAGTCGGTATCAGTCCATGGGCGTTACATCGAGATCCTGAGGTCTTCCCAGACCCGGACAGATTCTGGCCAGATCGTTGGTTGCCACCGGTGGCCGATGAGGAGCATCTGAAGCAGATGAAACGCTCTTTTTTCACTTTCGGTCACGGCGCGCACACATGCAGTGGCCGGTGGATTAGTCTCATGGAAGTCACCAAGCTTATTCCGTCCTTGCTCCTCCAATTTGACATGGAACTGGTCAACGAGGGCAAAGACTATACATTCAAGAACCGCTGGTTCACTCCACAGAAGGGACTGCTTGTCAGATTTACTAAGCGAAATTTATAGAAAAGGGGACGGTTCTATGTTAATGAATATAGAAAAAGTTGATATCTCAAATCGCAAGTTACCAATGTTACTGTCGCAGAAAGGAAGAGTACGGGAGGGAATACTTATCCTTACATCCATATTCTACTGTGAAATAGTGCCACGAATCGGGGAAGAATCAGTAGTATAGTATGGATCGTGAGCCTACACACATCCGTCTATGTTTTCTTCTTGGTGTCCCCAGCCCATGATGTATTATCGAATAATCATATTTCGGCCCTAAATCCTTTATGCGCGAGACCGAATATGGTAATCCAGCTCAACATCCAACTAAACAAGCTGGTTGAGCGGTTGCGAGGTCGCTCTCAGGTGCAGGTTGTTCTATGTTCAGGTCGCCTTTTAAAAATCCGCACGAAGTCTAACCAGCTGCAGGTTTCGAAGGCGCCTTGCAATCATAAATTCTCGAGGAATCACCTCTTATTTGATGGAGGAACGGCAATAATATCGTTCTTCAATAAAAATAACATATACGCCCCTGTACCTAGTCTCCGATGACCGAAATTATGTTTTTATCTAACGTTGTTCGCACCAGAGGACCGATAAGAAGCTTCCGATCGATCTCTCGCTATTACAAGCATCATTGTCTCCATGGAATATGTATGGGATTCAGAGGACTAGGAACTGGATATTACAGGACGGACAAGGCTCTTCCTAGAACGAGAACCAGTCCCGTTTCCGGAACCAATAACAGTGATTGATCCCTGGAGCCCAGTTGCCCTTGCAAGGATACCAGAGTCTACATTTAATTCGTTCTATTTGTTTCCCAAAATAGCGCTCGCCTAGGGCTGGTCACATTGTGGCGTTATCGCCTCTCCAGAGAACCGCCTTCGAATCCGGCCGTCGCGAAACTCCAACATTGGCTTGTCCCTTTTCAAACGCTGTGCGAAAGCGACATCCTAGGTGTCTGAACCGAGCATTTTTGTGACAGGTTTGCGGCTCGTCGAAACTGAACATGCCATTGGGTAGCTTAAACAGCAGCGGGCAGCAGTGCAGTGAGAATACTGCCGCAAAGCTCTCTACCCTACGGACTCGATCACCCAACGAGACGCCTGTTCAGCGACATTTTCAACAGGTCAACGCAAAGCACACGATAGCCAGTTTCCATTTCGATGGCCAGGTACTTGACCATGAGCTTGTGGCAGCAATTTCGAGTCGCCTTGATTCCGTCAGGGTCCCTAACATTCTTTGGGACAACTACCTGCTCACGGTTTATGGCGTTCCCACCATTGTCGATGTGAGTTACATTTCCTAACACACGGCAAACCAAGTGATAATTTGCTAACTGATCATGTCAGGGGGTTGCTTTCGTTGTTCCTGATGAACTTATAACGGCCGCCTATTCTGCCCTTCTTATCACTGGCTTTCTGCCATGCGTCCCGGGGATGGGTTGCACACACTCAGCCATGCGGCAACGCCCTACTTCACCAGTCCACCCACACATCACTGATGAACGTGTCGTATCGCTACATCGAAAGTCTCAGACTCTGTTGGAATTCCCGGACTCCGATGAAATCCCCCATAATGCCGGAAATCCGTATACAATGCCTGCGTCAGACTCGCAACTCCCATCCGCATGCATAGGTCGCGGCGCTGGGCGATTTTCTCCATTACTCTATCCAGTCCAGATCCCAACACCGGCAAGATACTGTGAAGCTATTATTCTTTTACTTTGTCGCGACCGCGGAGATGCTTATGAAGGTTACTGGATTGTGTTGCTGACATACATGATGGAATATGTTGATGGGGCGAACACCCTCAATGAAGAAGCTCTTGCCCAGCCTTATCAGCGCTTCTACCATGCAATGAAACATGGTGATCCGAAAATGTATCTAATATTGGACGAAATTCGCCAAGACTTGATGGGTTTGAAGAATGATCCTGCTGCAAATAAACAAATGTGCCAGGAGCAATGAGACATGCTCGTTCCTTGAAATCAAAACCACTCTGGCTAAATTCGAATGACCATTTCACTATTTAATCCTGCAGCTTGTGCGAAGTAGTACCCTCTTTGGTTTGATACCACTCTTTTGCCAGTTTCAGCGTCTTCGAAGTCACAGTTAAAGTGCATGTGTCCAAAGGCCCACAGTTTGACAGTATCACGTTTCCAGCATTTTTCCGTATTTAGACGTGTCATGAATCCGGAGGAAATTCGACTATTTCGATGCCGGGGATCAATCACGTTCTCATGTGTGGAAGGACAATAATGAGTGAAGACAACTATCTTCCTCTCAGGGTCTAGGAGTGAAATCGAGTCGATTTCCGTATTCAGCCAGGCAAGATCTGCGACGTATGCTTCCTTATGCTTCTCAACAGACCAGTCATCGATGTGATAGAAGTCATTGAGACCAAAACTGACGCTCTCGACTTGTTCCGCGGTAACATGCGAGAATAAAGTGCAACCGAGAATTGTGACAGACGCGGAGATGTCAAGCCGTGTCTGATCGAGAAGAACAAACTTGCCAGTTACCTCGCCCTTCTGAAACATCTGATCCATATCGTCCCTGAAACGGAGCACTTTCGACTTCGTCTCGGTCCAGTTACTATGATACGGTTCATGATTGCCAATGACAAGGAAAACGACATGAAACCTTTGCGATTGCCAGCGAAAGAAATCAAAGAATCCATCGTCGTTGGCATAGCCAACGTCTCCCAGCAGTGCTGTATCTAGATGAGCGATTCGCCATCGCTTTCAATGTCACTAGATTCTTTGAACATAAGTAATCTGTTGAAAGGGGAGTTTCTACCATATTCTTTTCCTCAACTGAATTAAGTCACATACCTATACTTCTTCAAGGATATTCCTCCCTGTAGATCTTTACCCTAATTTTCCGAGCTTGAAATGGCTGCCCATGCCTGATAGTGGGGACGTTCGGACATTATACAGCAACCAGATCGTGGCCACAGGCCGAGACCAGCCATTTGAACAATGCCTCCTAACAGCAGGAAGCTATTCACCCCGTCAGCTAGGTGTATCAAGATTAACAGGGAGAAAGTGATGAACAGCCTCACCTCCCGATCGTCTTTCCGCGATGGCTCACGCGCAGAGACTCTAAGTGAAGAAGGAAAAGGGAAACCACCATTGAATGAGAAAATAAGAGGTGTAAACATTAAGGGCTTCATCCTGCCGAAAGATAACTGCTGTCCAAAAGGATACCAAATTGTTCAGATGATAATCCACTGGCCAGATGCCGACAAACCGCGATATCACCGGCTGGCTGGCGTTGGGGAACTGTCAAGGCTCTCGCAAGCTTGCTTCGTAAAGATATAACAGCAGCCCGGATGATATAGATATTCCGTAAACGGAATATATGCCAACAAGACTGGTGACAGTTAGCAGCAGAGCATCTCTTCTGAAGGTGCTGTTCCCCTCTTTCCGAGCGATTGGAGGAGACATATTTGTTGGGCGATGAAATGTGCGCTCCCGCCACTGCGAAATGGCCCGAGCCTGTTGAAGGCCGTGTAGCGAGATCTATTAGCTGTACAAGGCAGTGTCAGAACAGTGCTTGAGCGGCGGCATATGGGCGAATTCAGAACTTGGCATACTGAGGGTGCACACCGAGTGTAATTAGTGAGGCTGACACCTTGCGGGATGGTGGTTCATTGTGAGGCATAATTGCTAGAGGACCAGTAAAATCCAAAGAGTAGACTCAGCGAGAAAACAAAGAAAGAAAGAAAAAGCCAGTAGGCGTACCAACTGTCTCTAACCCGGACATTATTAGAGTGTCTTCAATCATTCACCACTTCGTCGTTTCGTAAAACAACCATTCTGGCAAGAGGTGTATTTGGCCGCTGCCTTCTGTTTCATGAACTGCGAATTCGAGTTGTAGTCCTTGAGGAAGGCAAGGACCTGGGCGGAGTATGTTGCGCTTGCCATCCTGGGGCGCATACTACGAGCTCTCTGATCCGGACTTCTGAGAAGATTTGTAGCGGAAGAAGCGAGGAAGTATTTCGAAATCGTAGAGAGCAAACTGAACCTGAAGAAGGACGTCAAGTTCGCCAGTCTAGTCGAGGAGACCAGGCTTGATGAAGCCAATTCAGTGTGGAACGTCTCTAAACAGCATGGGGCATTGGTTGCTTGTTTTCTCGGTCTTTGCACTAGACTTGAGGCGAAGCCACTGATTCTGGATATCATGGGCCTGGGGAAATTCCGAGACATGTGCAACGAAGGATTTATGTGATTGGGACTGGTTCCAGTGGAATCCAACAAAGAATCGATCGGGTTGATTGGACATAGTAGCGCCTAGCGGTGAACCATTCACATCAGAACACATGTGAACGGATCATGGAAGTCCGAGAGCCGGGTCTATGCATGAGATAGGGGTATCTAGGGTATCATTAAACAAAAGTACCATTAGATAGGCGGCCCCTGGTTAATTTAAGCTTACCCTCTTTCCCGCCCACCCGAACCACTTTTGCAACAGCGAAGCCTTCGTCTGTATAAGCAGCCATCATAAAAATGGCGGATAACTCGACGTCTCATCCTCCTCGTGAAGCGCATGTAAGCATTTAGCCATGTGCACCATGTAGAACAAGATTTGCTGATTAGTTAACTAACTTGCATGTTGTTTGAGGATGGCTTGGCTCAAGACACCGATTCCTCGCTCGGCTCGTAGGTGAGATTATGCCATTGCACCAAGCACGCTTCTGACAACACTGTCCGCAGGCTCGGCTCTGCAAGTGAATGGACATCTCTTCGGTCTAGTATCATGAATTACAAGTAAGAGTGGCTGTCATTTTAAGCGGTTATAAGGGTCCGCATTTTTCGCCTATTCCCTGTATGCTAATGTACAAAATCCAGATATGAGGTGAGCAGCAGTGGCGTTCTACGTTAGCAGCGAGCCCTAACAAAGCGCAAGAACGGACGGAGATACCATTCTTTCCGCGAAGGAGAATACGTGCTGGTATGTATTCGCCTGTTATGTCTCGACATATCAAAGGAATGATTAACTAACCTTATCCACAGCCCAATGATGAATCAGAACAAGATCGAATGGACTTGGTCCACCATTTGTACAAAGTTCTTCTTGGCGGAGAGCTTGTTCTATCTCCCGTCAAACCAAACATTCAACGTGTCCTCGACCTGGGGACGGGTACGGGGATCTGGGCAGTTGATTTTGCCGAGTGAGTCGGGGCTTTCTCAGAAATCTGTTATGTGCATCCACAGTGCTATTTCCCTTTTTCTTTGCCACCCTTGCTGACAATTAGCGACATGTGAAGCCAATATCCATCTGCTAAAGTCATCGGTATGCGTATAAATGCAACATGTAGCTGAGGAGGAACTGCTCACATATATAGGTAACGATCTGAGTCCGATACAGCCTGCATGGTATGTCCCCCAGCTCTTTAAAATTTTCAGCTTCACCTGACGACGTCAACCAGGGTACCACCAAACTGTGTATTTGAGATCGACGATTACGAGAGTGACTGGTTGTATTCTCAACCGTTTGACCTCATCCATGGGCGAGAGCTCTCAGGCGCGGTGAGAGATTATGATCGGTTGTTTGCTCAAGCCTTTCAGCATCTCAAGTCAGGGGGCTACCTTGAAATGCAATCCTTTAAGCAAGAAATACACTTTGATAACGATACGGGTGAAAAGGCAGTCTATACTAGACAGATGGTTGACCACTTGCAAGAAGCAAGCAAGTCATTTGGCAAAAGTATGGCAGAATCAGATACCTGGGAAGACAGAATGACAAAAGCAGGCTTCCTCGATGTGACTACCAAGGTTTTTAAGGTATGTATTGCCTACACAGCCTCAATGAAAACATAATTAACAATAGCTGCAGATTCCGATGGGCACATGGTCGAAGGATCAAAAGCTGAAAGACATCGGCGAAATATACTGGTTGGTCCATTATGAATCTATTGGCCCATATTGTTATGCTTTGTTCTCTCGTGTTCTGGGTTGGGAGACACCAGAGATTGATGTGCTGTTGGCTATGGCTCGAAAGGAGATGCGAGATCCCTCTATCCACCAATATGCCCATATCTATATTACATACGGAAGGAAGCCATGACCTCATTTTGTGTATCATGGTCAATCATGTCTCTTTATCTCCAAAGATACCGCACCAAGGCACAGGGTCAACATGGAAACATGGAGGGCAATGTGCTGCCTACACACCGACCCCACTCTACCAGCCCGCAGCCTGCCGGCGAGTCGTTCAGACATGCATGGACAACAGCTTCAGCTTCTTTGAGGTGACCCCTGTCAAGTAGGTGCGGAGCGTCGGGCAGGCATGCACCTAGGCAGGAAACATTCCTTATGGCACATGTTCACTATAAAGAAACTCCATCTTTGAATTTCACTGGCAAGTTAAAGCATCAGGTAGTGTTGATCAGGCTGGCTTAGGTTGATCTTCGCATGTAATCATGATTATAGGAGATTTGCTACTTCCCTGGCCGTATGACATAGAGTCGGCCTAAGTAATTGGTTGAAGGCCCTAGCGGTCAGGTCTGTTCAATATTAAGGCAATCAGCTCATGTGCAGAGGCGTACATATAAATCTTCATACCTCACTTCAAATTAGTTGTCTCAAGTTATGAATGATGAATATCAACCAGTATGTTCAACTTCTGATAACTGGAGAAATGCTTACTCCAGTCTATATGTATAACGTCGACTGAAATAGAAAGTGCAGAGTTTACGCTGTAGTGGTAGTCTCACGTCTTGCTATTTCAAATAGTCGCCAGTGAGTGCATAGGAAAGATGGTTACATTACCTGAACAGCTCTTTCTTTATAACTGCATACTTCATTCTGTCCTCTGCTAATTGGAATAAGAGCTCCCTGCTGAGCTTGTCAATGCATGTCTAAAGGACAATGACAGCGCATTACTCTACAGAGGTGTAGCTATGATGTGTTGGTGGAGAAGATACTCTGGTTCAGGGCAGTCAACATGGTCACTGATCTGTGGATCCTGCCGTCGGATGAATGCCTCTGGTGCATTCTCGCGGATCTACTGCGTTGCAGTGCTTGGGAAGACCAACTGTGACACTCAGACGCGATGCAGATCGCTGACTGTCTGCGAGACAAGAAGATGCAGGCCAAAGTACAGATTGAGACGACCGCACGATTTGAACACATAGACAATTTCCGTGGACATTTTCCATGCTGCTGGGGATTGAGCTCTCGAGATCAACGAGATCTCTTCTCCGGTCATAAAACCGGGAGTGTCCACTGGTATCCCATCCCGCCTCTAATCCTCGTCTTCACAGCATATTTCAAGATCCTGGGGCAGATAGACCTGGCGCGGGTGTAAAACGCTCGCCGATCGAGATTGTCAGCCGAACTGCGGCTCAGCGCCGAGAGGACAAAGGGCAGCAGCTTGGAGATCTTCTGCTCAGGACAGCTGGACCTGCATATTGTCCGAGGAGACGAGGCGCAGCTGGTCAATCCCACACTCGATAAACCCCTCAAACAGATAGCATGCCAAATCCAATCTCCTCCAGCTCTCCCTGGCTGCCCAGGGCATGCTACTGCATTTCAGCGCTAGTCGGCCCCGAGCTCCTAGACAGGAGTACGATGCTGGAGGCAGGTAGTGTCGCCAAGCAGGTACTCAACATGGTCAGCACCTGCTCCATGGTTAGACTGGGCAAGACGTACAACGGACTGAGGGTCGATGTACGCGTCAAAAACCACAAACTCGTGGGAGAAGAATAGCGCATCAGGTGTGCGAAAAAGCTGCCATGTACATTGCCGACGAGAACGGTGTCCCTTTACCGAGGCCTCTTATGGTCCATGTAAACAACCACGGCGACGCAACTGTCGATATGCTCATTGGAAAATGCGGGGGAAGCGTTTAGCTAGCCTGCGCTGTGGGCTTGTCTGGTCTTGCCTCTGTTGTGAGAGATAAGCTCAACTCTCTAGATGGCCATTTGGATGCGTTTGTCGAGCAAATTGGTAGGGAGTGTGACCCAGACGCCACGCCCTGCGAGAATAAGCCACGCCAAAGTTATTTCCTGTCGATCGACGGCGGTGGAACGAGCTATAAAGTTTCCATCACATCTAAATACGGCACTGTCGAGCACGCCACCGCAGGCGCATGTAATATCAGCTCTGATGGAGCATATCCGACTGGCCACCGCACGGGCAGTTGAGTAGATTTCAAACTGCGATTCGCTGGCAGCATATTCCAATTTGCACAGGTGTGGAGGTGTCAGGACTGCATTTCACATACGAATGTGGCGACTGTACTTGGCTACCGCCAGAAAATCTTCCACCCAAAGCACGATTATCCCGGTTGGCAGTACTGGCGGCTGGGGGAGTCTTCTCGGGGAACCAAAGCAGCGCCTTCGATATCGGGAAAAGAGAGGCTGTGCTTGCAGCCATCGAAGAAAGGCAGAGCCATACTTCCATCCAGTAAAAGCACGGCACTCGAAAGAGGGATCATGGCCGACTCAGCTGCTCCCAGATAGAGCTACCCCCATCTCTTCTCTGTGGAAACACGACCGGGGAGCGGCCCAAGCCTCAGATCGAGTCTTGCAACAGTCATCACGCAGCTGGGGTTTCCAGAGAAGGCAGATCTGCGATCCAAGCAAGAGTCTTCTGGCGATGGCTGGTGGTTTAATGCAGCTGGATCAGTACAGGCAGCTGGTACTCAGCGAATGTGTTGCCGCGGAAGTGAAGCGCTTCATTCTTCAGCGCAGCCAAAGGGAACTGACACTTTGGAGGAAGCGGCCTGGCCTCGAATTGGGGACGATGTAGACTGCGCTTTCATCGACCAGGGCACTCACCAGAACAGTCTAGGCGACATACAAAGCCTGTGAAGAATCCACAAGCTGATCATCTTCTGAGGATGTAGAACAATGAAACATTGATATGAAATTTGGCGCCGGTGGTATATGTACAGAATTAAGATCCTAGCCTCCCCCCTCCCATCCGTAAAGTTCACAACTGTAGCTAACTCCGTGACCCATTTCCTAGCGGTTAGGCGTAAACTGCTCATAGCTGACGGAGATCTCGTCCTTCCTCTCAATCCCTGTTGGGTCCCGAATAATAGCCTCCTCGCTGGCGTTCCCTGTGTTGTACGTGACGACGGCTGCTTGATGGGAACTCTGACTCGGATCGAGGGAATGTTCAGGTCCAGACACCGAGAGTTTGCCGTACTTCCGACCACTGCCATACATTGGCAATTTGTAGGACGTGTTCTCACCCGAGCTTCCCTTGCTCTTGCCGTATCTAACGCGAACGTAGAGAGGACGGAGGACGGGGATCGAGGAGCACATTATGGTGACGAGACTTTCGGTAGCCGACCAGATGAGCATTGGCACTGTATCATCTGCGAATTGGGGTCAGCTTTTCTGTCACCGAGATGGAGGGTGAGGAGGACGTACAGATGTACTCCTTTCCACTTAAACCGGAGAGAGCCACAGTGCGGACAATACCACATACTCCGGCACTGGAGTGTGCCTTGTTAGACGGGAGGTTCAAGACTGGAGAAGAGCCGTAATATGGAGGCTTACAATATACCAAGACTGAGGCCACAAGCGATGGTAATCTTCTCTTTCTGCTTCATGTTGAGCCCCCAAACGAGGAACCACGGAAGAATGGCAAAGGCGAAGTCAACGGCGACGAACCACGCTGGAATAAAGGTCAATCCGAGGAATCCTAAAACTAATGTAGGAGGTATGGCCAGGGGAAACTCACATCCGACAGTGTAGCCGACGTTGGAGAACTTGAGCCAGCAAGTACCTTCTACGGTTGGATTCCAGCTCTTCCTAACTGGTGTGCATTGCACAATCACGGTGACGGAAGCAAATGTGGTGATGATGAAGGTAATTGCCATGCATGTCCATATAATCGCAATCTGGAGCTTATTCTGCACGATTCGAAGCAGCAGTGTTCCGACGGCCAGTTTGCCTATGCCAATCACCGCGAGACCAGCCGCCTGGCTAAACAATTCATACTTGACAGCCGTGAAATAGGTGCTCATATCACCGACTTCAGCAACCCGTTGGCCCAGACCGTACGTAGTCGCGATCGTGACGAAGATAGTGTAAAGAATATGAATAACCTGGGGTGCAGTACTTAGTCTTCGCAGAGTTACCATGCAATGCTGTGATAGTTTGCTCTCACCAGCGCAATAACAACGATATAATCATCGGCGCCAATAGAATTCAGAATTTGCTTGCGCGTATAGAGCCTGAGCCCCACGAACAGGGCAAATATAACGACCTCCGCCCAAAGGACGCCATTGACCATGGGGCCCTTCCCGCCGTAGGTGACCATGTCGAAGATGCCCACGCCGAATGCAAGAAGGAACAGAAGGGCCGTTGGAAAATGAACGAGAGAAAAACGGCTGTCCGAGATCCAAAGATGCAGTCCACCCCCCGTCTTTTAGTCTGCTAGGGTTCATGTTTCTGCACATTATTCAGAGGCGCTCGTCCCGTGCTTGCTAACTGCAAAAGGCAAGTCTTCAGTAAGACTTTGGATCACTCCACGAGATCCACAGGGGAACCGGCTGAGCAGAGGAGGCAAGAAAGACAGGGTGGCCGACAGGTCGGAACCATGGTAACGCCTCGGCGACGCTCAGGCCCTACGGCCCACATCCGGGAAGTACACGAACATGACAGGTCAGATTAGTTTTCCTTAGAAACAGAGGGCCACACAGTACATATCCCATGGCCCCAGCTTTCCTGATGGGAAAAGGGGCATCACTCAGGAGCCGGGATATTATTAGCAGGGCGGATGGTGGCCATTCAGCTGCTCCTCAGCGGCGAGCCTGATAACAACAGGCTTCAGTTGGCCCCCGCACTGGCGATCGACGATCGCCACAGATTCCATGGATTCCTGGGCTGACGAATCCACGTCCCTTTCGGGGCTCTCAACTCCACTGCGGCGTTCACTGCCGTCAAGGCTCCTTAGCGAAGACACGCCCACCTCGGCAAATGCTCGTCATCATCGTGCCTGGAGAAGGGGGCGAGAAAACACTGAAACCGTGATCGCCCCAGACTCAAAACACTGCGTAGGCTGAACCCCTGAGTACCCTTGCGTTCCCGGTCTATCGGTGCCTAGACGTACGGTAATAAGCGTAGGCACGCAACATACCATCTTCGGTGAGGTAACTGTTTACAATTGTCCTCATCTCGGGGACACAAGTACCGTCGCCGCGGGCCGCAGCCGTTGTACGTCAAAAAGATGAAGTGGCGCGAGGGGAACTTTTCCCGTCTCTCACCACTTCAGAAAGGTCAGGGATCAAGTGCTCTGGGTTTGTCCTCGTATATGGCGCTCTTCCAGCAAACCGGAATTCCCTCACGGCCTGCTAGTTCCAATTCGTGCAGTGACCCGAGCCATGAGAAACACCGGTGCAGCTTGGTCGGCCATACGGATTCCTTCCTGGACTCCGCTATTGAGGATGAAATGGTCTAGCCCGCGCCCGACTCCATCCCTCTCCCGCACACGGAATTTGAGGGCGGATTCAGCAAAGGCGGAATATAACATCAAGATAGAAGAGGCTACATCAAGTGCCCTGACTAGTCCCACTAGCCCTTCAAGCGTATTGTCAGCAATACGAGGCCGCTTCTAAATGTCTGACGATCTACAACCGTCGGCCAGTACTTCAATAATCCGACGACAACATGGTGACTTAGAGGAGAGTTGTGCCATAGGGGAAGAAGCGGAAGCTGTTGAACAAGAAGGGGTTCTGAGTTCACTTCTATGTAGTGTATTGGACCATGAGAGTGATGAATCCTATGCTTGCCGAAAGAATTCTTCCAGATCTGCCCGGCTCATGCAAAGGATCGTAATTTCTACTAGCCTACCACCGATGCAGAATAAAGGGACAGCAAGAAGAAAGACGAAGAAGTGGGACATGAGATTGAGCAGGTCAAAAAAAGAGCAGGAGGAGAGCCGGACGGAAAGAACAAGGATGAGGACAAGGACGAGAAGAAAACGAAAGAAGAGAGACAGCTCACTGGTGGACTCCGCAAGTCTGGAACCCCTCGACGCTCCACGTTGCCCGGCGAGTGATGAACATCTGAATGTGCGTTATCTCGCATGAAACGTGCAGCTGGTCAACGTGGCTACCCTGTCGAACCGTTCAGGGGGCCGTATCTGCGGACGTGTTCCTTGCGCAATAATAATAATGCAGTAGTAATGCAGCATCCAGTGGGACAGTCGGTATCGTGTGTGGGTCACCATGGGGTTTATCGTGATGGTCTCCCACCGTTAGGCTTGCATCCACGGCTGAATCCAGCAGTGGACATGATACATATTGGCAGCGCTGGGTCAAGGGGCAAACCCCCTGGAAGATCACGGACCATTTCATAGCTGCCAACGCTATTTCAGACCGGAAGATATATCGTCGCTCGTATCCCCGAAGGATTCAATAATAGACCATCCGCTGTCTTGCCTCATCTGCGTATTCTTGTATTCTTGTACTTTTGGCACATACCCCTCAAGCCCGGTGACCGAACTCCGCAAGTGGAATATGTCGTCAGAAACTCAAAAAATCATCGCTGCCCTCGATGCAGTCCAGCCTGAGGCATTCGGAGGCAATGAAGTAGATCGCCTGCAGGTTCGCGCTGCGGCACGTCGATTGCTTTCCAGGCTCGAAATACCCTACGAGCGTGCTTGGGGCTTCTGCTTTGAACACCCTGTTGTCTTCGCCGCTCTGCAGACCTTCATCGATGTGGGCCTCTGGAAGTCCTGGAATAGTGCTGGAGGGGGTGAAAAGTCTATTGACGAACTGGTCGCGCTCACCTCTCCCACCGTCGAAACAAACCTGCTTCGTAAGCCTTTATTCCTACGTAACTCTGCGTGGAAATAGCTCACCCCTGGTGTCTAGGTCGGTTCTTCCGCTTGCTGGCCGCTTTCTACGTGGTTGAAGAGACAGGCGAAGACAAATTCAAACCAACGCCATTCTCGCTCGCTATCGGTGATGAGAGCACCAAGGTCCGCGCCTCTCTTCAGGCAGCGTGAGTATCCCTCCTAGCCACTGGTCTGGATATAATAATACTGACTTCGAGGCCCAGAACGTATCAATACATTTTGTCTGGTCACAACTTGCCCGCGTATCTGGCCAAGACTCAATACAAGGAGCCCACGGACCCGAACGTGAATAACTATTCTGATAGTGATGCTGAAGGCCTCAGTTTCTTTGGACGGTTGCAGAAGAGCCCTGCTTATTTCGAAGCCTTCACTGGCCATATGGAGGCGTGGACAGCATGGAAGACCCCGTGGACCAAGATTTATGACACAGCCCAGCTCCTGGAGGGGGCCAAGTTGGATGGTACTCCGTTCGTGGTTGATGTCGGTGGAAACACTGGAATTGACATTTCCCATGTCCTTAAGAAACATCCAGATCTTCCTGCCGGATCCCTTATTCTCCAGGATCTTCCGGAAGTCATCGCCAATGTTAAGGTTGACGAGAAGATCACTGCTGTGGCCCACGACTTCTTCCTTCCCCAGCCTGCGAAAGGTGAGAGACTCTCTGTCCCTTTGGCATCGACTTGCAGACACAGCAACGGCAGAACTACTTGTCATATGGAGCTTGCTAATACGCAAAAATATAGGGAGCCGCGCTTACTTTATGCACGCCGTTCTTCACGACTGGCCAGACGACAAGGCTACGCAACTGCTTGAGAATACCAGAGACGCCATGGTAAAAGGCTACTCCAAGCTCTTTATTTACGACATTGTTATTCCGCCGACGGGCACAAGCATTAGTCAAAGCACAATGGATGTGAACATGATGGCATTGCTCTCAGCCTCAGAGCGGACTCAGGGAGCATGGGAGAAGCTGTTGACCGGCGCTGGCTTCAAGATCGCAAAATTCTGGCCCGATCCTCAGCAGTATGAGATGCTCATCGAAGCGGAGGTCGCTTAGGTTTCAAACGGCGAGAGGTACAAGTTGATGTACGGCTGGTTATCGAGCCCTGTGCCTTTATTATTATGATCTACGATTCCCAGGCAATGAATGATTCAATTGACGCCCTGCGTGTAGGCAATTTGCAGTTAATTCTATTAGTTCTACCGTTGGCCGGTCCATGATGAGACAGAATATCTGACTGTATTGTTGCGAATCGCTGGGGGTCGGGCTCCACATTTCGACTAGAGCACTCAATGGCATATTTTTCTTAAATTTCTGACGGATTTTGAGCTTCTAGCCTTGTGGCGTGTCTCTTGTTCCATCACACAAAAAAAAGAGAGAGACTTTCAGTAGCGTACATCCATCAGGGGCTTTGGGTGTCGAACGATGTTACAGACGTACGTCCCTAGTGCAATGGGTAAACAATAATCCAAGGGCAGCAGCTCACCGACAGCGAGGAAAAGAGCTTCTGGGCGACTGGATCTCCAATCTCCGGAAGCAAATTAGAGGGCATCAGTGGCGTGGTCGTAGCAATGCGGTGTCCACCCCTGCCTATCCCTCTAGCCATGTCAAGCAAGAGTCATTGGACCGGCCGGAGTAGCTCCGCGGTTGTGTCCGTTAAAGTTTGTTGGTGTCCGTCGACTGATTGACTAATTGTCAGTCATCTGTTTTACTAAATACATGTGTCATCCATGGCTGTGAACTGCCAATGGTGTGATGACATTTGGCTGCAGGATTACTAGTATTGCCTGTCATTCGGGAGCCATTGGGAGTATCCCAAAATTCATACACGCTCAGAACTGGCACCAATGAACGCATCCCGCCCGCCAGGGTGAGCCAAGGGTGATTCCGCAGGTACACCGATGAGCCTGCTACTATCAGTTGGGCTGAAGGGGGGAGGCGATGGGGAAAAGCACTGACACAATGTCCAACCACCCGGGTAGGATGATCAACGCCAAAAACAGCCGCGGCTTCATTTGTTGCTGCGAGCGTGCGCCATGTGGGGCTTTCCACTTGTTCTTCCAGGGGTAAAATCGGCAACGAGATAGCCAAGAAAACGGCACTTGCTAGTGGTGAGTGCGATTTCGTCGATGATGATCCCCTTGGAAAGGAAAAGGCAGGAGGGAGGATGACGATCTGGTGGACGTATGTGGTGGACAACATCTCGGGGACGGCGACTCCGTAGATCCCTGATATTATCGGGCTTTGATACTAGCATCCTTGAGCGCAAGTGAGCGTAACAGCGTCCCGACTATGCGGAGACAGTCGAAGATCACTTCGCTTCCTTTTCCCGCATTACTGACACCATGAAGAACGACATAAGCATCAGTGGCTGCTCTAAAGACCGCAGCTCATAAATGGCAGGACACTTGGTGCCCATCGCAACGGCACCCGTTATCATGCAGATACTCCACTACCAGGTAGCTATGCCCGGAGATTGCTCGGGACGGACAGGGCTCCTCGTTGCATTCAACTGCCCTGCAGTCTATCGATTAACCTGCTTTAGTCTTTATCAGCTAGATGTGTCATTCTCTCTATCCTTGGGAGATCAACGTCTTACAGATACGGCACAGTAGCAACATGAAAACTACTAATGGTATTAGACTATAGTCCACTTGCTCCTAGAACTTCGCTCCCGTGGAGTCTGTCTGAAGAAAAGAAAAGGGAGGGTGGGTCACAGCACTTACCCTAGAACCTCAGCATTCCATCCTCTCCAAGGGCGTTAACGATGGGAGCCATGTCTCTAAGAACCAAAGCAATGCTGACGAAGGTGCCGTTCTGGCTATACTCCATGGCGCATTCCCCTGCCACGAACTTACTGTCTTCTCGACCCCGGGAGTCAAAAGAGGAGATGGCGTCTGTTTGCAGAACCTTTTTCGTGTCTGAAGCTTTCTGGCTGATAGTGCACTCTTCCAATCGATATCGCGTAGAAAAGGATTCGTACCGGCTGTCCCACTGTTCTGCAGTCAGTGGATGTATGCCGCGATCCTTTAGGGCGTACCTCACCGAGGGTCAAATCGGATCAGATCATAATTATTGACCACCCAGAACACTACGTAGTTGTCAGCGCTTGGCTTCCACAAGAGATTCTCTCTCGACCGGCAAGTTATTCATGGTAAAAACGTCCGCTCAAGGTAACGTCCTCCATGACGATACTCCTGGACAGCCCGGGTCTACGAATACGCTACCCAGTACGGGCCCTTTGGTCGCATTGACCTTGAGCAGCTGAACTGCTCCCTCTGGCGAAGTATCCTCATTCGCGTTGTCTAGTGGTACTGTAAGCGTGGTACATTAAATCGACGTCGAGATGGCCTTTCCACCTCCTAGTCCTTCGAGCTCGTAAGGACCCAAGGCATGTAGTAGCGAGAGTGTGACTCGCCTTTGCGAAAGCCCTACCTGCGGATATGTAGACAAGCATGTACGCAAAGTGAGAGAGACTCATGGTGGCAATTGGAATTTTGAATCATATAGTTAATTAGGTACGCAGTCGGCAGGACCAGGAGCCGGGATATACATCTGGCTTTCCGGAGCCATGTCCTTGGGAGACGACGATCGTTCGCAAAATTTCCGGAGGAATAGGTTGGAAGAACGGTCAACATCGTCTCTAATCTTCCATGCAGGTCTTCCGGTGTGATGTGCCCAGTTGTCTGAGTACGGTGAGGCTGAATATCCAGGAAGTTTGGCTTTACCATTGACTTAGCAACCGATCAGGACATAAGGATAGATTATCTGCGATCGCCAGACTTCGAAATATTATTATTGTAATCGACCTATCTTCCTCGATATCTTTGCTCTTTTCGAGTTTTCTTATATATCTTTGTCCCTAAGTCATAGTCGTTTAACATAATCATACTGATGCACATTGTCGCATCGGTCAGCCAAAAACAGACAGAAAGTACTTCGAATTTCTGGCCGTCTTTCCTAAGAATACAAGCGGTGACTATATATTTACAGATTCTGGGGCCTGGGCCTCCATAACGCTACGCTTGCTGTACGAGCTATTGCTGGTGAGCCACGGAATCAGCCTTCTGGGAGCAAGCATCCAATCAGTAGAGAGGGGGAAAGGGAACGTCTCTTCCTAGAGACCGTGCCACCCAGTATCCCAATGCCTGCCGAACAATGTTGGTCGAGGACCAATTCCGGGTCGGATGTACGGCGTTCGCCAAGTGAATGATAAACGTGTTCGACCCCCTGTCAATGACAAGCGACGTGCCAGTGAACCCCGTGTGTCCGGCTGTCTGTAGGCTAGCTAGGGGCCCGGAAAAGTAGTATTGGTCCAACTCGAATCCAATCGAGTGTTCGTCTCCGGGGAAGCGGGTGTTGAAGTTTGTAAACATCAGATCAATGGTTTCCGGTTTGAAATACCGTTTACCGTTGTACGTGCCATTGTTCAGGATCATCTGGCAGAATTTGGCTACGTCGGAAACCGTTGAGAATGCCCCTGCGTGGCCACTGACGCCATCGAGCGACCATGCATTTTCATCGTGGACGGTTCCATGGACGGGCTGGGGTCGTTTGGGCTCTTCAGGTCCCAAGACTTCGATCTGATACTCGGTCGGTGCCATCCGCTCGTAAAACGGAAAAGCAGGTCCCTCGACATTGCCTCGATTGTAGAAAGTCGAGTCCATGCCGAGACTTGAAGTGAGGGAATGAAGGAGACGGTCCAGCGTCGTTCCGGAGATCGTTTCCAGGAGGATACCCATGTTGATAAAGTTCAAGTCCGAGTACGTATATGTTGATCCCGGGGCGTTCTCCAAGGGATAGCGGACCGCGGTGTTTCGCCGTTGCTCGACCGTGGTATAGTTAGGAGCGTATAGACCGGGCTCTGGATCTGGTGGAAAGCCACTGGTGTGCGTGAACAGCATGAGGACCGTAACGTCCTCCTTTCCGTTTGCTGCGAACTCCGGTATGTAAGAGGCGACGGTCTTGCTGACATTCAGCCTCCCATCCTCGATGAACTGTAGGGCAACAGTCGCAGTGAACACCTTGGTCAAGCTCGCCATGTCGTAGATGGTGTCGACCCGTGCAGGTGTCTGTTCGTCTTCTGGCAGCTGCGTGCCATTGGCATCAGCGTACTTGCTGGCCTTGCCGAATGCGAACTGGCTGACAATGGTCGAGTCATGTCCGACAAGTACGACACCACCGGGTTCAATGGGATGGATCTCGTAGTGAGAATAGCGCGAATAATTGGCCGGTCGTGTGTAAGCAGAGACATTCTTCTCCATGAGCCGAAGAGGTTCCGCAAGGAGCCCAACAGATTCAGGAGAACCATATTTCAGCGTGTCATCTGCGCCGAGGCATGGAAGGGCCAAGAGAAATGACGCGAAGAAACCGTGGAGAAGGCGCATTGTGGGCGAACGCTTGGTGGGAACTCTCGAGCTCGAGGCCAATTGCATCTTGGTTCCGCTGAATCACTCGTCCATTCGTTCTTGGATAATTTGCTCCCCCTTATATAGTACCTGACAGTGAGATATCATCGTAGCCCGTTACAGGAAACCCCTTAATCTGCAGAGTCGCATCTCAATATTTCGGAGATGTCCATTGCAACTGCAACTCCACTCTCCGGTAGGTGCCCTTATCGCAGTCCCATCCGTTGTCTTCCAATCGGTGTGAACCTTTACTCCGCGTTCCATGTTTTCGCCGGAAGCCATTGCTGACATGGCTGTTTTAAACAATTTCCTTCCGATGCTTGATAGCAGATTGCTTTCTGCATCGTTGGTCCTAAGCCTTTCTAGCGCAACCTAATCTCTGTCGCCTTCTCATTGCAGTCGAGATCCACTTGCACGTTTTCTTCGATTGAAAGAGACTCTCCTTCTCATCGCAGAGCTTCTAAGCGGTCTATGGTCTAGTGTCAATGACTGTTGACGGTGAGTCGTCTGATTTGAAGACAATATCAATCCTCCATAGGGTCATCCGCCCGGAGTGCACAATGATGTGTGCTAATCCAATGGAACAGGCATTGACATCTATCCCCTGGGTATTACTGTAGATGATGGTCATGATACTTGAATGATTACAAACATATTACCAACGGAGGTCATGATGCTGATCTAGGTAACTCTTGAAGCGGGGTTATGACCAGGAAGGGAGCCCTGAGTTTGGATAGCAACACGCAGCCATGACATCAGGCCCCGAAGGCTCGAGTAGCCATAAACTTATTACAATCAGCGTCGAAGAACAAATGCCACTACTAGCAACCATACGAGCAGACGCGGCCTAGAACTTCTGGCCTCTGAAAACTTCTTCTACCGACCATCGTTCCTAGACACTACTGACAAGTAAACTAACATGGCTCACCCAGTACAACTTGGAGATGGATCACATCCATCGGAGTCTGACCAGAATAAGCACAAGGACAAGCTCAATGATGGCGGCATGCAAGAGCAAGAACGAATCGTCCAGCTGCTGCCGGAAAGCACTCCTAAATACCAGTACGCGGGGATTGTGGCGATGAAAAGAGCCATTAACCATTCGCTGGACTCCTTCTATAATTCACTCTATAATTCACCCTGCAATTCACGCAGCAATTCACTCAGCAATTCATGTGACCCAGCCAGGAACCCATTCATTCTCTTTTACAATCTCTCCAAAGAAGAATTCCGAGCCAATTTTGACAGCGACCGTGAAATCGCCAAGTTGAGAAAAATCGATTACCTTGAACGGATTGAAACGCTGATTGTGGAGATGCTGTCGGATCCGCACGAACAGGCTGGCTGCTTGATTGACCAGCTCCTTTTCCTCAAACTCAGACAGATGCACGTCAACACCAGGCGGGACCTCAGGACACAAGGCGGAGCCACTGTGGGAGTTCCTGGCCGCCAGAAGCAGCCAGATTCATCATTCTCACCTGTTGGAGACTTTCCAGACCGTGGCAACTGGCCAACCGTCATCGCGGAGGTTGGCTTTTCGGAAACCCGCCAAAAGCTGGAAGAAAGCGTCAAGTGGTGGTTTACAGAATCTGGAGGACGGGTCAAAGTGGCCATGGCAATCGACATCAAAATGCAAAGTACTCAGCAGCTGACAGTCGACAAGTGGCAGATGCCAGCCGACACACCTGTGCGAACCAGTTCGGTGACCCTGTTCCGCGAACAGGACGGGCATATCAAGATGGAAGGAGACAAAACTGTGGTCATACAATTTCAGGACCTCTTTCTTCGCGACCCTGCACCCGGCCAGGGGGATATCGTATTGACCCAAGATGACCTGGAGGAACTAGCTGAGTGTGTCTGGACTGCATCTGGTTCTAAAGGGCATTGAAAACTACATTCCCGGGGTAATCTCCCCGAAGAAGTGACTATCATCGACTTTCTGGAACTAGATTCTACTAGTACGAAAGACTTCTAGCACTCGAGTCAGAATAAAAGCTATTATTGATTATTGTCTAAGCCTCGGGGCTGCGCCCGAGCCCGAGTCCAACGGGGCTGAGCGGGGTCCACCGAGAAATCACGGTCCATGCTTATAAGAGTCCTCGTCGTTCTCCTTTATTAGAAAGGAAGACAGACATCTATCTCATTACCCCTATGATATGTGTCCCAACTTCCCTGCACACATAGCATCCAACTCTCCAACTCTCCAACACCACCGAATGGGTCGCACTCTCGGAACTCGCCACCCCGACCTGAAAATCGACCTCGCAGCACCGCCCGGCTGGACCTTTGCCGCTGGCGACACTGTTATTGGGAATGTCGTGCGCAGCTCGCCCATCATCTCGCCCGATGCGGCGGTGTCCCTGTCGCTTGTTGCGCGCGTGAAGACCAAGATCATAGAGAAGAGAGGCAACAATCGACAGGTATACCGCGGCGTATGGCAGCTCTTGTGCACGAAACCACTGCGCCTTTTTAATGGGCCGCTGCACCTCAGTCAAGAAAACGGCGACTCTTTGAGCTGGTCGTTCACTCTCTCTATCCCCACGGGCCCTGATCCTTCCATGGTGGTCCGTCACTCTAGGGAAGAGAGCTTCATGCCGTGTGATAACAACGCTGTCGCACACCATCCCTTGCCCGGGACGTTCTATGCGGGTCGCCAAAATTGGCTCGGGGGTGAGATGTCCGAGGCCTTTATTGAATATTATCTTCGAGCCACTCTGCATCATACCCGCGGAGGCAGGAGCAAGGTTACCAACGCCATAATGCCCATAGTATTGAGGCATCCGAGACCGAACCCGCCGTTCAGTGGCTTCTACCTCGAGAACCGCATAGCGGAGAAAATAGTCCGAAGCCAGCGACTGGTCCCGGGGATGGAGCATGCAGAGCTGTCATTCACACAGAAGACGCAGCGATTCTTCCACTGGCACACCGTACCAGAGTTCCATTTCAGGGTCGAGGTTGGCCTGCCCCGCGTCATTCAGCTGGATAATCCGTCGCCTATTCCCTTCACCTTGCGCATTATTCCGCTGCCAGACAAGACCAGTCCTGTCATCAAAGATGTGGTGCAACAGGTCCGGCTGAAGCGGGCCGAGATGACAGTTAGGTCCAACGTTAGGTTCAAAGCGCCAGGCGTTTTCATCGTTCATCACGACTATTATTCGAGAAAAGCTAAACTTGGCCTTGAAAGGGCTTTCACTGAATTGCCTTCTCCGGTGATAATTCCTTGTGATGAAGGTGGAAAGAATCCAGTTAATATTGGCAACATGCTGCAGCTCGTTCTTCACTCTGACGGTATAACTGCCGGCGAACGGCACTTTAGAAATTTATACACTATTTATCCGGACTTTGTTGCATACAGCGTTAGCAATCGGACTAGCGGTTTGGATTGGGAAGTATCCCTCTCTATTGCGGACGAGACTATCAGCGTCAGAGGAAGCACGCCTTTGACGATATTAGCAGCAGACTGAGGTGGATATAAGCTCCACTATACTAAACTACGCTATTTGGCAGATCCTACTTCTAAGGTCATCACCGAACGGTGTGTTTGGTGGGTCATGTCTAGAGTGCCACAGCCAGTCTGCAAAACTCTTTCGGGTTCTCCTAGCGCAGGAGGAGAAGCCAAGTTAAGTCTGTTGTGCGACCGCAGTCGATATAGCAAGTATGGATAATGGGTGACCGTGAAAAAATTGCAATTTCGAGATGCTATAGGCACTCGGAGTTCGGCCCACACCAAGGGGAAACTGAGGAACTACATAACGCTGCTAGGGAAAGCAAGATAACTCATCGCTCCCGATGCTAATCCGATTCCCATCTGCAATGTCCTCTTCGCCTGCAAGTATGGCATTACGTCGATATTACTATACGCACTGTTCGTTGAAAAAATCGCCATTGTTCAAACTTCCAGAGTCGAATGGACTGGCATCGCCTATTTCCTGCAACTCATGGTGGCTTAAGAACGCCCACCTCGAGTGCAAGGTCGATGATAACTGAGCGTGCTCTTCGGTGGATGTTGACCGAACATTGTCGCGAATCGACATCCGCGGGTCTTGATAGAGCTTACTCTGAGAGCACCGCTCGATCTCGAGGGCAAAGTTCTGCATCCAACCCCGCATGTTGTCCGCCTTTAAATATCAGACCTCTCGTTTTACATCTATGGTCGAGATGCAGTCATAACTCGTACGAATCTACATTAGATGGCCAGCTTATGGCGTCGGGAGTTCGCGGCTCACCTTTTCGTAGATGGCAGTAAATGTATGGCCACATAGCATCAAGTACCTCCAAAGCTACCCTGCCTTTTTCTGCTGATTGCAGATATTACTTGAGGTGGTCTATGGTTGTTCTGTGCCCTGTATAGCCATGACGCTGCAGCTATATAAAATAGACATGTCAGGCATTTGGATATCGAGCAAAATCCAGCGTATACATTCGAGGACTTTATGAAATTCGATGTACTGTAGTCCATTGTATGTCCCAGCAATCCCTTCTGCTTAAATCTAGTGGCTGTATAGTCCCACAGCTTCGTGCTTTATCGCTTAAAATTTTGAAACGTCAACCAATGTTCGTTGGTTTTATCGAAAATACTGGCAGGTCTATACAGGAAACCGTTAGGTTGGAGATGCAGTTCTCAGAGGCAAAGGAGAACATATCCGAGGGCATACATTCGATGGAGTGGACTATGAGAGGCAGATTACTGGCAAGGGCATCCTTATCATGATCATTACTCTCTCGACTAGTGAGGAGCCGAAAATATACAAGGACGCGGAAACAGAGATCAATATTCGAGTCACCGATGCACAAGATCAAGACATTTGACGCCCTAATAAGGATGACCACGTAGGTTTCAGTTTCCGCTTTTCAAGAAACTGCATACTGGCCCTCTGCCCAACCAACCGAGGGAGTGATAGATATATCGGTATTTGTATCCTCGGGTATGATAGTGGTGAAACAATATTATCTCTTCTCCGGCGACTCTTCCATTGCTGGCTGTTTTCGATCACCTTGTTCGTCAGTCCCTCGATTTGCGGGGTGAGGTCCACTGATACTTTCTAATATGTAAACGCGAGTTCTAAAATACATTTGGCTTTCGAATTGATTGTCTGTGTTGTTCCCGCTCACATCTTCCATTGACCAACTCGCCTGGCTGAGGTCCCGACAATAATGGCCGCTTGTTTGTACACATCAAACCTTGTGTTACCACTTTTTTTTTGGTTGTTGGGGTTAGTGGCTGCTGAAAACTGTCTGATCCAGGTCCTACGGCAAATTAGCCTGGTTTTCCGATTTTGGACCGACACTCACACCGTTCCTGGCAAATTGCGTTCAACAAGCAGCAAGCTCTCGTATAACAGTCTCAGAAAGTTGCGTATCAGTCTTAAGTGGCCCAAAGCGACTGCGCTTTTTCTGATTCGTATTAGCGACAATGACGTGGCCCAGGGCAACTGTACATAAGAGAACTGCATGAGCGCCGCAATCCTTCAGAAGGCTGCGTTAAAAAGCTGATATTTTTTGGCATTTCCAGCAGTTTGTTCTGTTTCTTAGATTGTAAGGGCACCCCTGATGCTGTTCTTCTCACTTTTAGTAAGGTACCCTCGTAGGCACAGACTCTCAGCTTTGTAAATAAGCTGTTTCAAAGGGTTCATTGCACTATACGACTTTACGCATATCGTTTCCTCTCCATGCTAAGAAAGCATCAGATACCTAATAGAAGAGAGTGGTAAATCGTGCAGCGACCATGTCACATATCATCCGTCACATGAGCTTCTATTGGCTCTTCGATGTCGAAAAGATGCTACAAGACTTTGGCCATTGCACCGCATTCGTTGCAGCGGTCAAATCGGTGGGCATATGGCTTGTTCTTCCCGGGTATTCCGAGACAGCTGCTGCACGCCGTGCTCCAAGGTCGGTCCTCTTGGGCCAATAATGCCTGCGTCAGATTGGAATCAGTCTTCGGTGGTGAACTATTGGCCGTCAATTCCCCCCAATCCGATTTGTTGGCCCCGCTCAGGCCCAGTTAACGGCACCGAAAGACAGGGTCCCCCTCTTAAACCACTAACGTTGTGTTAAAGTCAGTGCAATTGAGGAACTACCTGCTGCCTGATCTTGTCACAACACCAGTCTCTCAGGTTACAAATAATTGATAAACTTCCAATCCCTATAGTCCACGTCGAAACACAATCAGAAGCACTCGCCCTTCTATCTGCAATCATCAAGGTAGGTAATTAGAGCGGTAGTTCATCAGCCAATCGCTCACGCTTCCAATTTAGGATGTGCCGAGTCAACGTTGCGACCAAGATTTATACGTGCGGTTGCAGGATCGAAGAAGACATGAATTTCGTTCCTTGCAAGGATATTGGTACTTCTAAGTGCCCGGGTCGCATTCCCAACCCACCTGGCCTCACATAGAGAGAGGGGCAAATGCGAGAGATATGGCTGCCCGAACCCGTAGTTGACCAGCTCCACGACCAGAATTGGAATTCGAGTTTACGAGAAGGTTGTGCGCAGTGGCCGTATGTGGAGGGTCGAGGCCCCCTGTCGAAGGGGCACTGAAGGGGGATTGTTTATGACTCGCTAGTTCAGATGGCATTGTATTTGGCCCAGTACTACACGAGTGCGTTCAAATTGTGTCATTCTCTCGCAATGCATCAGTCTCAAACTGCCTACACTGGTCCTCAATGAGTGCTCTCAAATCAGAGTATTCTCCTGTCCAGCATCGTTGTATGACAAGTCCAGCTGCCAGCCCATCAACGGACGGGTATCTTTTGGAGGCAAACAGATCGTCAACCAGTTCTTGGTATTTCTTCATCTCATCCAGCGACTTAAATGGACCTGGAGACTTGTAGGGCCAATGGCCGGTCATTATCGTATAGTAGATGGACCCGAGGCTGAAAACGTCTGTGCTCTTCGTCGATTCCGGCGGATTGCACGGGTTAAAAAATCCAGCGTCGGGAAGATGCCGACCGTCTATTTCTCCATTTGTGGACCCCCCAAAGTCACAAAGCAGGAGATCGAGCTCGTGACCCGGGACAGTATTTAACAAAAAATTGTCGGGTCGAAGATCAGAGTGTATCACTCCTTTTTGATGAATGAAGCGGATCGCCTCCGCGGCTTGCGTGCGCCATTTGAACCGTAGAGGCATATCGATGCTAGCATGGTGCTGGTCAATGTAGTTCTGTAGATCTCCATCGCTTGCTTCTGAAAATAACAATCCGAATGGATCTTTCGAGATGCCCTTGAACCTAGAAAGAAGTCAATCGCAGATCAAAGGAAGTTGGGGGCCAACGGACTCTATTATTCTTGGATGTAGTCCCAGGATTTGTAGAAGTCGTTCTTCCACCTCAAAACTCCGCTTCATGTCTCGAACAAACCATTTATCCGCCGCTGTCTTGGAATGCCACCAAGAAAATCGTGGACATTTGATGATGATGCCTGGGGCCACACGTGCAATACGGGACGTTGAGCCTTCGCCCAAGATTTCGCCGAGGAGAGGCTCGGACGGGACCGGGTCATCTTTCTCGATGCCTGGGACACGTAGGCTTTCTGTGATTGTCTTTATGTGTGTATCGACCGCCCTCCCGGGGAGTTGTTTCCCATTGACGGGGTCTCTACGGCACTCAACATCATCTGGCTTTTCACGATTCGGGAGACGAATTTTAAAGAGCGAAGGTACCTTGAAGAGAATGAGATGATACAGGTGATACAGATGATATCGCAGAGCCGAGAAAAAAAAGAGACCGTGATTCCAAATGCTCATCAACATGCTGGAGATGTTAGAGTCTGCAGATAAAGAAAAAGGCTGTCTTTCCAGAGGAGCCATGCAAACATCTCAAACAACAGATCCTGGTCAGTGACTAATGATGCACATGACCGACCTGTCGATCAGCTAGTACTTGTTGAAGCCTCCTTCATCTTCTCGCTTCTCTTCTCTCTATTTTATATGGAAAGATGTACAGATCGAGCAACTTTTAGGCTGCAGCTGGTCTTCACCACCCACTCCTGCAGCTCCTGGCTGCTGTTCCTATCACAGGTCTGTTGCTGTTTATACTGTCCGTCTGTTGCAGCAGCAGCCGCCCAGTTCAAGTCAGCAACCTTGGTGGGGACTGGTAAGTTGCAACACAGATAACTTGTCAGGGGACAGCTAGGCCACCTGTGCTACCATAAAGGGCCAAAGGACGAACATTATCCGCGTTAAGCGGATAAGTCCCAGACCGCTGTCAGCATATGTAGCGCGCTCGAGCGTCCTGCAGAAGAAAGACCACAGTCGAGGAAGCTCTACCAACTCCTAGTAGAACTTCTTCGCGGAGGCAGAACTCGGCAACTCAAACTGCCAGATGCAAGAACTGCTCCAGTTCACCAAGTCACTCCTAGTGGCCTACCAAAGCGTCTACAAGATACCTCCAGTTAGTGTCCTTGTTTCTGTTCCATTACCTTCTAGAGCTCCCAAACTCACTATATGAATGTAGTCCCTATTGTCCACCCCTCCGTCCTCGTTCTTGCGAAAATTAAGAGATGGTCATTCATTGCTGAATCTACCCGTCCTCTGAGTATAGAAAAGGCGAGGAAGGATGTTCTGGATATCAAAGTGATTTTAAAATGGCTTCATCAAAACAATCTGCACATCAATTTTGCGGATTACCCTGATAAACCTAAAGAAAACTTGCTATCCGGAGTCCACCAGCTGCATGAAACACATGCTGATATTCAGCCGCTGCTTCAGGCCACAATGGATGAACAAGACTTTGCGCTCATCAGCAATTAGATAGCTGCCAAATAGATCGGCAGTCACGAACAATAGATTCAGCAATAATCAAGTATTTTTCCTCTGTCGCACCCCAGTCCCACGTTTTCATGTATTGAACTCCTTCATCCACCCTTTTCTGAAAATCCTCTTCACTCTCGTCGTCCCAGCCCTCCTCCTTGGTGTTCAGAGGTTTATCACGCAATATGTAAGAGGAAATAAAACCCACAAGATCATCCTCCACTCGCTCTCTGAGGCTATCACCAACTGGGTGACTTAGAAGATGGCATATCAAAGACAACATGTACATTGGAGGCTTGGGCGTTAGGACCCTCAGTGTGCGGTCAAATGTAGATGCGACCTCAACAGTGTTCTCAAGAGTAAGACCAACAAAGGACAGAGGGTAGAGGTATATTCGGCACCGACCAATTCGATCTAGGTTGTGAATGAAGCCTGCTCGCTCCCACTGTCCAAGTCTCTCTGTGATCTCTCTGGATGGGGGAACACATGGAATCCCATTGTCGGAGAGGGTCTGAGATGAAAGAGACAGCAGGGCATCGGGTACTGCCCATTCAACAAGCTAAACCAGGAAGTTAGTTTTTTCCCCAAAGAATGAATAGAAAATTTCATCTCTTACCAGAAGAGCTACAGGAGCTCCACACCTCCACCGAACTTGTGATCCATACTCCACAAGAGGTATATTTTTATCAGCCAGGGCTCTTCCAGCTAATCTCATGATAGGTGAATGACACTGTAGAAACTGTGTTTCTTTCTGGAGTGATGCTTCCATGCTTTCTTCTTTTTTGGTTTTCCGTTTCCCAGCGTTCCATATAGCTCAAAGGCACAGTTCTTTGATAAGGTGAGTCTGTTTGCTATTGCTTGCTAGCTAATTTGCTGAATATTCTAGGCACCTTGAAGTTAGTAGTGTTGGAATTAATTACGGGTTCCTATCTAGGTTGGTGCCTAATGAGTGAGCCAACCTTCCAGAAATGGTTAGGTGGTCACCAGAGGCAGAATCCACATGCTATCTAGTTAGTTAACTTAGTCAGTAGGTAATATTACTAATCTAACCCTATAACCAGTTAACTAACTAGTTAAAGTTAAGCAAAGCACTAAGACTTTATAGAGAGAAAAGGTTCTCTAATGATAACATAACATCTAATGGATAATACTTGTGGTACTAGCTAAGCCATGTACGGGTCATATTATTCCTAAAATATTAAGGACTGATTGAGGATCTTAATTGATGCGGAAATGGGTTGACTAAAGGAAACGCAGAACTACAAAACCGGCTCGTCCGAATGTAGCGGAAGTTCCAGCAACCCCTCAATAGCCACAGAGCATTAGAGCATTACAGCGGAAGATAGGATGTTGATATAAACAGGCCCTGTCATTATATCCACCTAGAGACTCCCTATGCGTCCCATGTTCAGAAGGTACCGATCCAGGGAAAAATATTAGTAGACACGCACCAGGGATATCATATGCCTTCAGCAACAAAACATCAAGTATATACATGGGTCTGGGTCTTTTTTTTTGCCCAAATTCCAGCCCGAACCCGGAGGCTTTGATCAGAATCCTATCCAAAGAGGGTTTCCAGCTGACCCGATATCATAACATCCATCCAGAGAACATTCTCTCCATCGTCTGCCCGACGCCAAATCTCGCGTACAAGCTTTATAGTATTCGCAATCGGTTTCGGGGGCAAGCTGCGCTCGAAGCAATACAGCCGATCGAGCACAAACGACCGGCCGCGCGCAACCTCCATTTCCGGAGCTGAGACCGTGAAATCGTCTGTTCCTGCCTTTGCTTGTCGCGAGTTACGAGGAAAGCGCAGTTCGGACGAGGCAATAACCATCGCCAGCGGCTGTGTACAGCGCGTGCCGGATGACGGTGGAATAAGACGCAGCCATTCTAGTGCCTGACAGGCCTCGGACCGCAACCACTCATCTAATAATGCCGACGGTGACGAGTGCTCGTGAAGGCCACTATTACCGGCCACAGAGACATATCCTCCTTGTCCTAGTCGTTGATGTGCCATATCTGGAAAAGAGCGGTACAGCTGTATCAGACCTGCCGACTTGTAGGCCTGACAAACGTGGACAAAGTGCCAGTTGGGAGTCTTATCATCCAGCGTGTCGTCCACCGTGTCAATGGTAGGACTCTCCAAGCTCAGGAGGGCTTCTTCCAGTTCATACGCACGCTGCATGTCAGCAAGAGTCCGCGCCAGGTCCCGTTGTTCGTCGATACTGGGCTTTCGCCACATCACGCATTGCCTTCGCGTCAGTACCAGGACCTGCGTGACCAGTTCTTGCGCTGCTGCCGCCGCTCCTGTGAAGGGATGGGGTAGTCTGCGTCTCTCGCGCTTCCGAATATCTTTCGCGCTCTCCGGTGGAGGGCTACACCCTGCTGCATTCGGTATAGGAGGGCTTTGGTCGTTGTCCGTTTGATCCTTGGCTACATTCTCATCGCCGACCACGCTGGCTAACATCTCCCAGTACACCATCCCTTCTCGACAGAAGGAGTACGTGCGTTCATCCTCCTCCGAAAGTAGATGCGGGCGAGTGCTCGCACGCTTTAACAGCACCCGAGCCGTTTCCAGGTACACCAGACCCAAGTCTCCAGCCTCGTGCCATGAGCTGCTCAGCCCGAGCATAAAACAGGCCATGGCAAGGTCACTTTGAAAATATGACGGATGCGGTGAGTAATCGATCTGTGTCAGCCCTGACCGGATCGCACGAGTGGCTTCCCCGCGTGCGCGCACTGTGACATGGGAAAGGTGCGGTAGCTGTTCCTCTAGGCATGCTGCCGCCATGCTCTGCATGGTATAGTAGATGGCCGGCGAACGCTGCCATACTTTGTCGATGTACATGCGGAGCGGATTCGCATGGGAATCAAAGGATGAAAATACAGGACAGATCGTGCGAAACCAATAGTCAAGCAGCAGTGTTGGCCCGTGGATGGGTTGTTCAGGTAATGACAGGCTTCCTGATACTCCTATGGCGGACGTGTCGTAGTACCTCCGAGAGAGTGGTTGTCCTAGTGATAAGGCGCCCGCTCTCTGTACCGAGTCCGCAGTCTCAGAGTTAATAAGTGCCAACGCGCCTGGCTCGCCAATTTGATGACCTGAACCCGCCGGCAGGTACAGGTCTTCTTCTGGAGGGGATGATGTTGATGAGACTCCAGAGAATGACGGATCCTGGTAGTCAATAATGGATGGTGGCCCCCTGTCCTCCGTGGTTGCGCTCTGAAAATTGCTGCCCGGTTCCCACTGCGTCTCCCATTTATCGCTGTTATTACTGATTTCCGGACTGACGGGCCTCTTGGGGGGTGAAAGAGTGCTGCGGCCAGTCAGGGCCGATGACCCTGGCGAACCATGGCGGCGGTCTTGCGACTCCCAGTTTGCAGGTGTCAAGACCTGGGGAGAAATGTCTGCATCGCGTTTCGTATGGCTATTATTGGGGACTGTCGACGGGACCGGCTTCGGAGGAGGATTCTTACTCCTCTGTCCCTGCTGGAAACGCTCGTGTTTGGAAGAGAAGCGGACGTTGACTGAATACCCCGGACACTCCTTGTTCTTTTGAATACATTGCAAGCAATGCGGCTTGCCTTCATCGCATTTAATCTAGATGACTCATATGAGCATGAGCATGAGAACGACGAAAGGAGAGGGCCCCGTTGGCCAAATAGAGTGACCCGATCCACTCGATTAAAGGGGTAAGAAAGAGAGGAAGACTCCACCGAGACTTACCCTACGGGCCTTACACCGGCCGCATCCATTCCGGGACTTGATCGCCTTGCGCTCAGAGACGCTTGTCGGCATCATGGCTTATTCCGGCACGGTACTACGTTGGAGATCGTTAGGAGTCTAAGCAAGAAGACTTGCTGGTCCATTTCACTGCGGATCCGAGGCGATTCAGCGGGCACGGAGGCAGGGGAAGGGAGAAGACTGGAAAAGAGTCCCTGCTGAATGGCAGCCGCGGTTCACTGCTCAGATACCTAGGTACGCCCCAGTCCAATTCCCGAACTAGGGGGGAAATGGGGGAAATCTCTTCCCGCTTATCGAAGAGAGAGGAGGCCTTAGAGCCATTCAGGGCAAGCGAGCCCGCTGCCAAGAGCGGTGGCTTTTCTTTTGGCAAATAAAATTCTTTCTCAAGCTTATCGTCGTCTGCTTTATCTGTCCGCGGAAGGGCCGGATGGGCGAATCGTATGAAGAGTAGGGCAGACACCGGATATGTCAGACGCTTGATCAGCGCCATTTATCTTCAGGGATTTTGGACACGATAAAGCGCTTCTCTTATCTTCTAGCTGCTTGCGTTCGTATTTTTGCTCTACCTGGCATATCTTGTCCGCAAGGTCCGCTCGTCTATGGCTCCCTGCTATCGAATAGGGATGCTGGTGTCGTCTAGTCCTTGCCGGGCGAACATCATCCGAGTGGCTAATCTACCTGTCGCTGGTTTATCAGGTGGTGGCTTTGCATGTTGCTAGACAGAGGTATGGAGGGGAAGGGATTATCAGTCTTGCAGGATCAAGACAGAACTGCGTCCCAAAGGACCGGTGCTGTTTACGCCCCTACCTGGGGTTCATCCTGTTGCCTTCGAGGGCTAAAGTCCTTAATCTAACCACGTACAGATCCGTCGCCGCTGGCTGAGTATAAATACAAGGCCGGGAGCCTGTAACTCCTGACCTCCGGATTTCTCCAAGTCTCCTTTAATCCATCGGCCAAAATCTGTGTCGTCTATCAGACGGGGAGCTAGAAAGATCGCATTTCATAGGAGCTGGGCCCTGAAAATGTGAAGGAACTTTGCAAGACTATGCTGAAGAAAGTTCCAAACTGTATTTGCTATGAAGACCTCCCTGCTGACCTGGGTGCCTATGTCCTTGGCGTGCCTTAACGGGTCTTGGCCCTGCGAGATTGAAATAACAGAGACAGCCGACCTAGCAGGTCTTGTTGCCAATTTCAGACGGGCAATTTCAACGCCATGAGGTCATGAAGGCGTTCCTCCGCTGTGCCACCCTGGTCCATAAGCTCGTCAACTGTGTTTCCGAGCTCCTCGCCGACAATGCCCCTGTGCGAGGAGTGGGTCTGGACGTGTACTATAAAGAGCATGGCAAACCCATCGGCTCGTTGCACGGTCGGCCGATTAGTGTCAATGATCACAGTGGCATAGAGAGGAAGGTCTAGAGCCTAGGCTGTTGCTCCTTGATGGATTGTGTCGTCAATGTCGATGCTATGCTATATAGCATGGGGGCGTATCTTCTACTTGCGGACTACGCAGCCTCAAATGCTGTTCTTCGTAGACATGTCCCGTCCGTTGTAGGGGAATATTGTAACTCCTTATAATCGAAACCTCTTAAGCGACGGAAGCTTCGGGAAAGAGAGTGCCCTGATAGCTGCGAGAGGAAGCGCCCTGGGACTGAGTATGTACTCCCCTCTCATTTCATTCCGTTTGTATGAATCAAGCTGATTTTGACTGTTGATATCAAGTATCAAGGAACTGACGTCGGAAGATCTCTCCACGTTCCTGCATCCCACAATGGGATCTACCCGTTCCGAGTCTCGGCACGCCAGACGCCTTACGACGGCGTTGTTCTTCATGGCACTGGCTCTTAACAGATCCTATGCGTCGTCGGACCAATGGCCGTGTTGCTGGGCGATTGCACGTTCCTTCTCAGAACTCTCATCGACGGTGAACTGTGGGCCATTGGTCCGTATGTTTTGCAGATACCCTGACGTGAGTTTCAGGGCCCCAAACGCGATGATTTCATCGTTTAAGTGATGTGGACCGAGGTGTCGTTCAACCTCACCCGTCTGTGAATCGAGTTCTGAAGGAGACGGTACCGAATGTCAAAACTGCCGGAATGGTCGGCTGGATACTCTACGACCACAAGCGCAGTCGGGAGATCGTTTCCGCCCTATATTGGCTTGATAAGGGAAAAGATCAATCCGAATACATAAATGTTAGTAACGAGCCTTGATGTCCGCTGTCGAAATGGAACTTCCCCGAGAATCCGCAGGGCATCGATCGAACCTTTACAGAGAGTCTTGCCGTCGTGGTTGAGCGGGAAACGTACCACCGAAAATACTTGAGCTTCCGAACGATGCCCTGGTCGACTTCGTTCCGTGTCCAGCGACGATCGGGGGCGGCAATGCCAATCCGGAAAAGTAAATCCAGGCATTACATTGCGCAGTGGACCTTGTTGGACTATCCTGCCATTGTTTTCCCTATTACTCAACTATCGCGGGACCTTGACAAGGTTGGTGGAGGTTACACACCCACGCATCTCTATGATCTGTATCGCCCTGAAGATTTCAAGATGGTACTGGTAGATCTGCGACTAGTTAAACAGACTTACCATGATGAAAGATCTGCTAGCGCTATGGCGGTCTTGGATGAGATTCTGCATAGGAAATAAATGGCATAGCCCATCCACTGTTATCCTTGTAGTTAGAGTTGTGATTGTGTTCTAAAGAGATGTGCAATCGGGCTGTAAATAATCTGTCCGCGACGTCAAGAATCAAGTTACCTATAGCTATATTCTGAGGCTGTTCTTAGTAGTCTCATTCTGAGGCTGTAGCACGTAGGAAAAGTTTCCCCTTGTGAAGTCCCGATTCATCCTATTACCGCCACCCCCACAATCCGGACTCAGATAACTGCAATACCTGTCCGCATGAGGCAACTTTGAGAGCAGCATCCGATGCGGAAAGACTGTGCGGATACAGCTCCACTCGGTGGCACCGAGGACTGGCATCATCTCGCTCCGCCGACTCGACCGCGGACGGACTCGCTGCCGTCAATTATAGGGCCTGCATTTAAATATCGGCTTTTCCCCACGACTCACAACGAGGGGTTCCCGTTCCCCGGATGGCAATATCCCCAGCAAACGAACTTCGCTATGCTCGACAACTTACCATTCGAGAGTCTATGGAAGGGTGCCGTCCTGCTCTCCCTGCTGGGGGCGACTGTCTTCTGGGCTTTGTCTATTTCGACACGCAAAGGTAAACGGATCGGACTTAATAAGAACGATTTATCAGGTCAGTGCAGTATCTAATTGTCACTACCGTATTCTCATCTGTCTTGCGCCGTTGATCGCTGAACGCGGGCAGGCGTATCCGTTTCCACTTTTGAAACCCCATTGCCACGTCCAGTGGTAAACTTCGACTTGAGCGGTGCAGTGCCCCAGCCCTATCGGCCGTTTCGCCATGGACCGAATTACATTACGATGGGCTTGAGGAAGCTCAACTGGGACGAATGGATCGAAATGGACTCCTACTTTCCTCGCTTCCACGACACTAAGGTTGCGGAGCTCAATGAGAGTCTGGAGGCCCATGTGAAATATGTAGATAATGAAGTCACCAAGGATGCATGTTTCGAGGTCTTCGAGGAATTAACCCGCTATCTCACGCATCGCTACCCGAGTGTTTTCCGGCTAGATGGTGCTTTCCTACACAACCTGGAGACGCAAGAAGTGTTCAACTATCCTGCAGGTGAATCATTTTACGTCTACCGGCATTTGCTCGCGACAACGCTAACTCTCTCGCGCCTTCTCATCGGTGTACAGGCAGCCCTACGGAAGCCTTAGCTACATCAGCCAAGTTAATTCAGGATGATATCATTCTCATGGTAGAGAACGATGGTAGGTGTTCAACGCCAGGAGTCGCCTGCTAGGAATCAGAACGAGGACGATTATCCAGCTGACACGCGCTCGTTAGACGGCCAATACCACCTGGACGCTGGAGCTGTTTGCGTCCCAGGGTTCTGGCGCCTCAAGGAGAAGTTCAGGATGTCTCTGGATACACTTCATCTCGAAGCCAATGTGCCCCACTACGCCGCGAAGCTACAGAAGTCAATGAACCGATTCTTCAAGGCTCTGGTTCCGGAGAAGCCCGTCACTCGTAACAATGTGAGTCATCATGCTCTTCACATAATTTTGTCATCTTGCAAATAACTGACTTTGCAGTTCTTTATCCAACTGGATGACGGACTAGCCTGGTCACACAGGATGGGACAGAAGTACAGTGACGATGTAGCCTGTAAGTTCTTATGCGAACTTCCCTGACAATGCTATTTTGATGTAAATAATCCAACGCTAAATTGATACCACAGCTTGGGCGACAGCGGACAGCGCGAACTTGAAGATCGAAGACCTCCATTTCCGGTCCGAGAGACAGACTTTGCGTCGGCTCCCTCGCTCTAAGGTCCTGATGTTCACGGTGAGAACCTACTTCGAACCTATCACCACCATCGCGAACGAACCGCATGTTCCGGGCAGACTAGCAGAGGCAATTCGACAGTGGGACGACACGGTAAGCGAGTATAAGGGCAAGTCTCACTGGGAGCACATTCTCTTGCCGTATCTAGATGAGCAGCATCAGAAACAAGTTCGCAGCGGGATCTTGGAGGAGCCCGAGAAGGACTTCCCGTACTGAATGCTGCACAATAGAGGCTCTGGAGAACCCGGTTAGAAGGGATAAACACGCTGTCGACTGCTTATGTCTGCTCATTCGGAATTATCCATGGCGTATTGATTTAGATCCGAAAGTGACTCTCTGTATTCGCTATCATTAATCCCCGTGGTGTGCCATTTGCCCCACACGTATACAAATGTCTGAACGCTCACATGAAAGATGCATATAAACAGAGTCTCCATTTCTAAATCTTATCCGTGCCGTACGTGCCTGTTGAGAGAACCGCAGGAACAAATAAAAGAGTCGGATCGCCATTAAAGCTACGGCCTTCTCAGAGTCTGGGGCTCTTGCAGCCTGCGGGACACAACTCCACTGACATTGCCGCCCGTGGACACCGGTGACAACTCGCGTCCTGACAGGAGCAGGCAACTGTTAAATCGAAGCCATCTTAGCATCTAGCGGCGAGTCTCCTCATTTCAGCTTCGCGTTCCTTAGGCTATGGCTTAGGCGCAGAGCTGTGAGGCACACCCGGCAAATATATATTTAATCCTCCGATTCGGACCAAATGCTAGTGGCGCCCACTAAATAACGTTGAAAAGCACATCTCCATTCCTCTATACTCCCCCACAGATGCCCAGATACCTATTTCTCGTGTTATTCAGCTATTCAGTTATCCAGGGACATGGGCTGGCTAGTGCCAGACAGAATACAGGAACGAACGCGAGCTTAGGTAACATTACGGCTTCACGGCGTCCATTAGGCGACATTCTCAGCTTGCGGGGACATTCGGTAAGACGTCAGACGCCTCGAAATCTCGTCTGCTGTCTACCACGTTACGACTTGAGTGTTATTTAAGCCGTCAGATTTCCCACCTTGGTGAGCCATCTTGTCCCAAGACGCCTCTGCCAGCGACTCCTACATAGCCAGAAGAATTCGGACGTCTCGATGGCGGACCGTACGGCATTATTCGTGGTCGATGTTCAAGCTGAATTTATTCAAGACGCCGGAACAAAAATCCCGCACGCAGCACGCATTCACGATGCTATCAGTGCGGTCTTGTCGAAAGCCCGCAGTGCTGTAGATGCCACTTCGACGACGCAGAGTACTCTCCCGGAGCTCTCGATCTTTTTCGTTCAGCATCAGGAGGCCCCAGGTGAGGGAACGCTTGTTGCTGGGAGTCAGCCGTGGCAGCTAGTTTTTCCACCACGACCAGACAATCCCTATGAGGCTGTTGTTTCCAAGACAACCGGTAATCTCCAACGACCCAAGGCTATCGCGCTACTCTCGGCTTACAAGCATAGTTAATACTTTCGAGTCCAATCCTGACCTAGCAGGTCGCCTACGAGAGGAAGGCATCTCGACGATGCTAGTTTTGGGGCTTCAAAGCGAGTTCTGCGTTCGAGCCATATCTAAGGGTGGTGTGGAAGCGGGCTTTAGAGTGATTCTCCTTCACGGCGCCCATTCTACGTATGATGATACGAAGGAGGGTAAAACAGCAGAACAGATCGAGAATGAAATTGAAGATGAGCTGCAGAAGGTCGGAGTGGAAGTCATCCCGTGGGAGACCTGGCAGTTTTAGCTGTCGCTGAATCACAATGTCCTCCGTGCTCAACATTGTTGTTTCCACCGCTCATTCCTCCTTCGGGACGCCTGTGGTACTTGAGAGCTTATGGAGCGGTGTCGTGCTGCCGCTCGGAAACTCTTTTTTTGGCTGTGTGTGCTCTGTCAAATTGACGAGAAGCACAATTTCATGTGTAAACCATATCCCTTGACTCTAGGAGCTATGCCTCACACTGGGGAAGTTATCGGCGACGGACCTCCATAGCGGCAACAGCTACCAGGGCAAAAAGCATCTCGCAAGTTCACACTGACATATCGGAAAAGAGAAGCCATAGCAGTAGGACGAAACTTAAGCTGAAGCAGTCTATGATCGCCGTATACCCGATTTCGATTATACGAAGCAACATCTCACGTTGCAGCAGAAGCACGTAACCAGACAGATAATAACTTATCATGGCCGTCACCCCCGCATCTTATCTACGCAGATGGAGAAAGCGCTGGACAATCAAACTTCCCCTTAACGGTGGGCCCCACCAACTACTACGAGCGGTAAGAATATCCTCGGCCTTTATCGTCACAGTTGTAGGTTGCTAGCAAGTTGGCCAGTGGATGACTCTGCGTGACGCTGTGCTGCAGTGGTACTTTAATTAATTGGCCGCTATCACCCACTCCATTACGAGACAGATCGGTATGCCCTATTTAAACGACAACTTTGAATGGAATGAACCGACCCTACTCAAACTGAATTGCTATTTTTTCAATAACTTAAACAGGCAGATCGATATCACACCATGTCACTTCAAGGAAAGGTTGCCATTGTCACCGGCGGCTCACGCGGTATCGGCGCCGGCATTGTGAAGGAACTTGCCAAACGAGGTGCTAAAGTCTTGATAACATACGCAGCGTCATCGCAGGCAGCCGAACAGGTTGTTTCTGCTATCAAGTCCGCGGGTGGTGAAGCAATTTCTCTCCAGGCGGATTGTATGGACACAGAGTCGCCACAGAAAGTTGTTCAAGCCGCCGTGACAGGCTTTGATGGAGGAATCGATATCATCATCAATAATGCCGGAGCAGGAGATGAGTCGTTCCTAAAGGACGCGACATACGAACATTTTGACAAGATATTTTATACCAATGTTCGCTTTCCAATGTTTCTGGTTAAGGAAAGTTTGCCTTACCTGCGTCGCGGTGGGAGGATAGTGAATGTGGGCAGCGTCGTGGCAAGACAAGGTATTTGCTCTCAATTACACGAAATGTTCTCGGAATGAAGAGATTGACCCAAATATAATTCTAGGATGGTTGATGCATTCGGCCTACGGTGCTTCCAAGGCCGCCTTAGAAAGCTTTTCGCGAACATGGTCGGTGGAGCTAGGCCATGAGTACGGCGTCACCGTCAACACGGTCAATCCGGGACCCGTTGCAACTGATATGTGGGAGTAAGTGAACTTCCTGTTAGGATATTTGGCATCGTAACTGACAGTTTGCAGTGCCATGCCTGAAGATGCCCTCAAGGGTATGCAGGAATACATCAACAAGACGCCTGCAGCTCCTCGCGTCGCCACCATCGACGACATAGCGCAGGTTGTAGCGTTCTTATGCGAAGAGGGATCGAGGTGGGTAACCGGCTCGACGACGTGTGCCAATGGCGGAGCATGCTTCGTATAGACCGGATTGAAAGTCTACAGGTCCAGAAGAGAATCTGACGAGCTCTCGGGATTCATATCATGCTCGATAAGACGCTATTCGGCCGCAAATGCACATTCCTGCTCAAACGATAACTCTGATCAAATGTTCTTGTAGTAACCAACTTCAAGTGAAATGCTGTTTCTGCCACTATAAGCTGGCTGATTGTAAAATTGTGTTTGATTCAGGGGCGCGTTAGCGTTGCGATGTTTACGTTGTTGTCGACTTGAGCAGCGTGAAGACAATCAAGGCATCATGGAGCCATTTTCGGGCCACTCCTTGCTCTTACAGGCAGACAAGAGTGTCCGAGAGGGTTGAATAGTAAAAGGCAGCGCCATGACTACGTTGGTATGAAACTGAATGGAGGGTGGACCTGGGGAAGAATCAGTAATATTGTGGGCTTGCCGTATCATGAACCCGTATCATGAACCCATACATGCATATGAGTTCTATCTCCAGAATTCCTGCCTACAATGCTATTCAGGGGCTTGTGGCACTGGGTAATCATACATCTGAGGGTCAAATACTACTATATGTTTACAATCAGAAACCCGGAAAGTGGGAATGTCCGTATGTGGCTTAGCTCGGAAATCTACCGCCACTCCGACAGCGACACCCATCCCCATCAACAAACACCAGCAGTCCGACGAGCGGAAAACGCGTCGACAAGTTTTGCAATTCAGCATGGAGAGAAAACGGTCATCGCCAATGGCCCCAGCATTCATGGTGTCCGCACCAGGAAAAGCCATTGTCTTCGGTGAACATGCCGCAGTGTATGGCAAGCCCGCTATTGCCGCAGCTATATCTCTCCGATCCTATCTTCTCGTCACTACCCTCTCCAAATCTCGACGTACAAGTCCAACTGAATTTCAGGGACATTGGCTTAAACCATACTTGGGAAATTGACACTCTGCCATGGAATGTCTTCCACCACTCTTCGAAGAAAAGGTTCTATCACTCTGTTGTCGACTCCCTCGACTCCCAATTTCTCGAGGCCATCATGCCACATGCAGAGGCTGTGTCGAAGCACCTTCCAGAGAAGCAGCGAAAAATCCACATCAAATCTGCAACCGCCTTCCTCTATCTCTTCCTTTCCCTAAGCTCCTCGAAAAGCCCTGGATTCATCTACACTCTTCGATCTACCATTCCTATTGGCGCCGGTCTAGGCAGCAGTGCCAGTGTTTGCGTCTGCTTGAGCGCAGCGCTACTCCTTCAGACATGCGCCCTTGCTGGACCTCATCCTGACCAGCCTCATGAGGAAGCAGAGATGCAGATTGAACTCATTAATCGCTGGGCATTCGTGGGCGAGCTGTGTATACATGGGGACCCCAGTGGTGTAGATAATACGGTTTCTGCGGGTGGAAAGGCTGTGATGTTCCAAAGAAACGCCTCTGGACCACCATCCGTCATTCGTCTCACCAAGTTTCCGAGACTGCCGCTCCTTCTCGTCGACACTCATCAACCTCGATCCACGCTGTACAGGTGGAAAAGGTGAAAACGCTGAAAACGAATTACCCTGAAATAACGGAGATGATCTTGGACGGAATTGGCAAACTTGCAACTTCTGCACTGGAGCTGATTTCATCGGCTGATTTCCCTGGTAGTGGCACCTCGGATGCTCTCGGACGCTTGGGAGATTTTATTGCCATCAACCACGGGTTCTTGGTTTCGTTAGGAGTCTCTCATCCCCGTCTAGAACGTATTCGCGAGCTCGTGGATTATGCGCATGTTGGTTGGACAAAACTCACCGGTGCTGGAGGTGGTGGTTGTGCTATCACGCTATTCCGACCAGATATCGAAGCTCACACTATTGAAGAGCTGGAGCGGAAGTTCACTGCAGAAGGATTTCAAAAATATGAAACTATCCTCGGTGCCGACGGAGTTGGGGTTCTTTGGCCTGCCGTATTCCGAAATGGCACTGACGGAAAGGCTGGCGAAGAGATTGATCAGGAGATGTTTGAAAATGCCGACGGAGTTGAAGGTATCGACCAGCTAGTTGGAGTGGGAGTGCAAGAAAATCGGGACGGCTGGCAGTTTTGGACGCGAGATGCCCCTTCAAGATGAAGCGTAGCCCGTGGACACAGTTGGGACTGGCTGCAGAACAGAGTGGGGTCGCTTGATCCTCTAGTGCGCTTGCTGGACCTAGTTGGTATATATCTGTATAAGCGAGAAAGAGGGCTGCATGATTGCCTTGGCAGGGTTAGAGGGGGCCCGAGGCGACAGGCCGTGCAGCGGGGGAAATGTAGAAAGAGCTGGCCGACCACAGGCCTTCGCGTGGTTGGCCTTCTCCTGACAAGCTGGGCTGAGTAAACTGCAAACATTGCTGCAGAAGGGTAAGGCCAACTAAGTATGTGAGATTGCACAAGGAAAGTCGTGGTATTCAAAGAAGGACTAGATTGTAGCTATATATATATATATATATATATATATATATATATAGATCTGCAGGAGCTGATAGCCAGTGTTGAATGAGTGGTGCCAGCAGCTACAATCGTAATACTACATACAAGATATCAAATTACCTCATTCGGAAGAGGATAGGGGAGATAGGGGGGCCTTTGGGTATACCAATTGAGATAAGGGGTGGTCCTCGTAGTCATAGGCTTTAATACGAATTAGTTGGTATGTAAAAGACCTAGTAAGTGGTTAAATACATTAAGATCTCATTAACAATGTCTGTCTCAGAGGTATCATCATCCAAACACAAAACCTAGTTGGTAACTGCTTTCTAACCACTTGGTGCAATTGGTATTTGTAGGGAGTAGAGAAGGAGAAGGACAGTCTTCCTGAGCAGCATGTTCGCTTACCAAGGATCACAGACGATCAGCTCCGTGCGTCAAGCGTCCTCGCACGCAGCACGACTGTGTCCACACATCCAAAGGCTGAGAGGCAGACCATTGCCGCCGTAATAATTTCGTATACCCCTAGTGGTCGGTGTCTGCTATAGGTCCCTCCATGTAGCAAGAATTATGGACAAGCGCTTATAATAATTATATGATAATGTAGCATCTTGTTGTCAACGGTCTCGTGTTTGCATTGCCTAGGCGCGTATATTTACCCTCTTGAATGCCCTTCTTCCTTCCTCTTTCTTTTTCTTTTCTTTTTTTTTTTTTAATCGGCTTCGTTGCTTTAGAATACACTCCTACATCAGATCTTCAAAGCCTAGCTGATCACACTGTGACCTAAGCATTGCAATATTTTGGATCAGGATGGAGAAACCACATGCCCCAGATCGCGCTACCGCCGCCCAGAACCTAGTCAGACTACTTACCCCACTGCTCATGGATGAAGCGGGGGCCACGGGCTTGGCAGCGGGACGGACACCCCATATTTTGTACGCACCACTTATCGTGGATTGGAGCGGTGCGAAGCTGTCCAAGGCATTGTATGTCCGCGAGGGTGGATATGAGGCAATGAAGTTATTTGGGACCGAAGGGCTATGCAGTTTTGCGCAGTTAAAGAGCCGGTTCGGTGATGACGGGGTAGAGGGGCTAAGGAGGCTGTGGGAGGAGGTGCAAGGGTGGTTGGAAGATCCAAGGAAGTTATTCAGGGCATTTTCGGTTGAATATTTACAAAGAGTGATTGATTATGGAAGGGCAAAAATGGATATGCTTATGAATGTGGAAGGTGGCTTAACAGGTAGTTAGCTAACCTAATGTAACTAACTAGTTATGCATAAGCAATTCTTACTCAGCAGCGCGACCGTGTCAGAATAATTAATTACCTAGCATGTATTTGGTAAAACACGTCAACATCTTTCTACTCAACCTACCTATTTATCCCAAAAATGGCACCCTCACACCCTCCACTTACCAAGCCTTCCATGTTTACACAGACTACCCTCAGTGGTGCCTTTGTTCAATGCTCCTCACACACCGCCAGATCCATATCTGATAACACACATCGAATATCCAAGAAGCCGCTGCCAGCCAAGTCCAAGTCCAAGTCCAAGTCCAAGCCAAAGTCGGCCAGTCCCACCGCCTCTGATCGGATGTTAACTGATGTGCTTCTGTCCATCAAGCCGGTGCATCTGGCTAACATTGCCAGCCGACAGAAGAACCACGAGTACCGCAAGTACCGGCTGCGTGATGGGGTTACACGATTGTGGTTTTATGAGACAAGTGATGGCGGTGGGGGCAGGGCGTCTATTACGTGTGTTACTTTTTACCTACCTACTTCCCTGTTCATACCTCTGTCCGCTCTTGCTGTCTTTCTCTGCTTCCCCCCCCTCTTTATCCTTATACTGATATATTCCCAGACATATCGCGGTTATCCCAGCTTCCATACGCCATACACCTGGTTGCGTGCCAGCTGAGCCCTTCGGCATAGGCAACGCGGAATTCAATGCCGGTTTGAAGGAGTCTAAGTACGGATACCCTGTGCTGGATTTATACGAGCTGGTCCACCCGGTGACGCTAGCGGAGATGAAAAGCCGGTGGGGGATGCGTGGCGCCCCTATGGGATGGCGGTACGTTGAGCGAGATTTGTGGGGGGATAGATGGGGAGAAAATCAAGGCAGAGCGGAGAAAGTGAGGCAGGTGTTTTGAGGCCATCGACAATCATGAGGCAAAAGGGAGAGCCCCCTTGCTTGCACAATTGGTCCCAATTTGTAAGTCATGTTAGGGCGGGGGCTAGGTGTGGTGGCCGTTCTGATGTGGTATGGGATTCGACCGGTACACGTGCTAATATACGTGTTCGTTGCTACGAGCGCTCGAATACTACGACGGAATCTTGATTTTGACGAGCAATGGCGTTGGTACATTTGAAGAGGCATTTCAATCCCGAGTTCAACAGGTTGTGCAGATATATCCTCACAAATCCGCATTTTGCTCCCTAGCCATTTTCCGAGCAGTCCTTTTATACCAGCCTCTAGCAACGAGGGCTCTTCTGATATTGGAGGTAGTGACTAGGGGTTGGGAACTCATCCTAGAGGAAGACGGCCATCTCATCTAGGTAGAGACAGAGCTTTTCGAGCAGAGGGTTGGAGAGCGCTTTCAATATCAATGTCGTTACAGTCCGTCTGCGGCCTCCTTGAGTTGGGGGGCGTGGACGCTTTCAAATTGGGTTCTGCAAACTTTTTGATTGTAAGCTCGCTGCGTCAGCTACTTTTTTCAAGGATGTTTTTCCTGGTATGTCTTTACCCTCATCTTCTGGGCTTGAAACGGCTGCTCATGCCGTCATTACTCTTTTGAAGCGCTTCTCCGACTTCGCCAACGCTGAGCTTGCCATTACTGGTGGACTTATCGATGTAAGTAACGCCCGAGCAGTCTCGCCATGGGAAGAATACTGATAGATGCCCGGGGACTAGTACTCCAAGGCCGATTTCTTCGGAAAATCTCTAGGCCAGCCGTGCAACCGACTCGTCAAATCGCAACTGTACGTCATGTTCTTAATGAGGAAGGAAACCCCCCCCCCCCCACGGTGCTACTTAGAAAATAGATATGAAGTCTACACTACCCTGCTGCTCCTCCCGAATCCTCAGTGTGGCGAATGCGCTCTCTATCAACAGAGGTAACGCATTGATACGGGTTGCAGAAAGTGAAGTTTACTGATTCAATCCGTGTATCAGAAAGGGACAAAGCAGAGCGCAACTAGGAATGTTCCACTACTGTTTTCTATTGGCCATCGAGCATCATAGGATCCACGAATGGGTCAGGATCTAGGGATGTACAGGGTAAAGGATCCACTTGCAATGCAATCATGCCTGCTGAAGACTCGTAGGGGCCGGTTCTAGCCAGGTTCAGAGTGGAGTGATACCTGAGATTATTAAAGCTGTTGGTGAGCGATGGCATGAAGAAGCTTTTGCCACACCACCCCTCCTGACTCATTCCAGATTTACCGAGCGATTAAGGAGCAGACCAAATAGAAGTTGTGTCAAACATCTTAGCTCATCTCAGCTAGATACGAGTGGCAGCAGTTGTCATTCAGTATGAAATTGAACGGAGAACAAATCAAGAGAAGAATCAATAATACTGCTGGCTTGCGGTAGAGATCATGAACCCACATGCATACGTGTTCTATCTCTGGGATTCCTGCCTATGATGCTATTCAGGGGCTTGTGTTATCAGATAATCGTCAGTACTCGGAGACGCAGCTCAAAGGCGACACGCTGACTAATGTTCGTGTCAGAGATTAGTTTAAAAATAGGCACGAGGCATCGTCAACGTCGACTAACCTAGCCGTTCTCGCAGATAGTCGGTGGGCAATGGGGAGAGCGTTATCTGTTAAGTTTTCTCTCAAACTCCTGTGAACACCCAGGAGACAAAGCGTGGAGCGTCTCACATTGCTCTACCTGCCATGGCTCGAAGTGCCAGTGGTATTAGCAAAGCGAGAAATACCAAGCCGGCCTGCGACCGATGTAGAGGCCAGAAACTACGGTGCGAGTGGGAGAATGGAGCCCTGAAATGCCGCCGATGTACTCGAGCAAGGACTGCATGTGCGATCCCACGTCCGAAGCCCATGGGTCGACCCCGTCGGCAGTCTCGCCCTGATGAAGACGCGGGCTGGGGTGACAGTCATGGGAGCGCAAGCATGGATATACCGCATTTTGGGAATTTACTGTCCATGGAAAATGGCACTCTGGCAGCGTCTTCGGGTGACACGATGTTAGGCGCCGCTGTTTCGAGTCTTCAAGCCACTCCAGCATCTATAACGGAAGCAGCCGGGTTGTCGCCGTCTTTTTTCTCCGCTCTAGAGCCTAATTTTGTCGATTTCATTAACTGGTGTGTTTCCCTATCGTGGCCTCTGTGTGCGTATAACTCATTCGTGACAGCTCCCCCGATCTTGGTATCTTTGATCCTAGTAATGACGCCGGTGATACTCTGCTGCCTAATACCGATTCCAGCTACACTGCACCTCAGTCCCAAATGTACTTACAAACACCCGCGGCCGCTTCATCCTCTACAGGAAGTGTCGAGAATCACCAGACGCTAGGGATGGAAGACCTCCAGGGCTGTTCACCTGGTGACCAGAAAGAATACGACGCACATTGCTTGGCGCGACTTTGCGAATTGAATGTGGCCCTCTATCGACACCCGTTGTTCACTGGTTCTACTCTTGATAGTTTAACGGAATCTCAGACGATGCCGTCTCCCGTGGATAGCGGTAGCACCTCATCAGCATCCAGCGTGGCGGATCTGAAGATCGGCCAGCTTCTATCAATGACGATCAAGCTCCGGAACGTGGTCAGAAAACTCTCCCCTCCTCAGGTGCCTGGAAACGGCAATGGCACTTCGATCCGTCTATCCCCTGACCGCGCAACGGCTCTTATGATCCTGAGTTGCTACTCCCGGCTTGATGTCATCTACTCGCGCACATTAGAAGCCCTTCATAAAATGCAACGTCTTAATCAACCTCTTAAGGAATCTGATTCTTTGATGCCGTCCCTGACTATCGATGGATTCTCTCTCGCATCATGTGTTGATCTGCAGCTCGTCCTTGTAATTCATCTCTGCGAACAGACCCTCCTAAGGCTTAGGACCTGCATGAAAAATGGCGGCGAGGGCCGACATAGTACGACTTCCAACCTTTTTGCGGACAGCTCGCAGCACCTTTAATACTTCTATCGAGACGGAATGGTCCCGTTCACTCAAATATTTCCATTCCCCATATGACTCATTCAGGACACTGGCGCCACTGCTGACCTGCCTGCGTCTTTTCTTGCGCTTCGTCTTGATGTCCCTTCTCCTCCATGCCGAATTTTGTTTCTAAGGTGCGTCGCAGTTCGATATCCTTTTCGATAAAGGTCAGGAGAAACCCCAGACCGGCAAATGCTGTCCCAGCATACCAGACTGTGCGTAGAGACTATAAATAATGTTAGAGTGAATTTCGCGATGGTGAAACAACTTTGACTCACGTCACTGAAGACTCCGATGACTTGCTCCCGCGCGACAGGATTATTAATACTATCCAGAAAGTCCTTCCTGGCGTACTGGTACGCTCTTCCACCAGTCAGATATTCCGCCAGACGAGGGTCGGTAATGGTGTCGTGTGCTCTCTGTCGACATTGATTGTTGAAGATGGCGCTCGGGATAGTCACGCCCCAGACACTGCCAAATCCACGAGTGAAGCTCCAGACCCCGGTTGCTGTAGCCACAAGGCTTTCATCCAACGGCGCCTGGACTGCGGGGAGGAGGGTTGCAGCGAGGAAGCCGGAACCGATCGCGCACAGAAGCTGAAAGCACACCCAAGTGGCGGGGCCAGAGTCTGGTCCAAGAAGGCTAAAAAGGCCGAAGGAAACTGCGAGTGGAATCCATCCAACTATATGGAGAACCTTATAGTGCCCGATCTTAGACAGTAGAACGCCCCCAACTATGCCGAAAGGCAAGACACCCGCGAATACTGGTAGGGTGTTGATTCCTAATAGAATAAAAAAAATTTAATATCAGTACTAAGTTGTCGAGGGAAGAGTTCTCCTCACCAGATTGCATCGCTGACTGGCCATGCACAGCTTGGAAGTAAATAGGAAGAAAATAAAATGCCCAGTATGTGCATATTGAATGGATCAAGGTCAGTAGCAGCGCCGTAACAGATGTCCGGTTCGAGACGATCTTACGGGGAACAGATGGTTCTTTAACCAACCCCCACTCGACTGCCAGGAAGAGTCCCAATCCAGCAAAACCTAGTATAAGGGGAATGAGAACATGGTATGTAGACCAGCCGTAGATGACGCCTCCCCAGGTCAAGGCAATGAGGACGGAAACAATGGCTGCAATGAAGACGGCATTGCCAAACACATCAACCCGTGCAAGACGTTGTTTCCAGTTTTGATCGCGATCATAGTTCAACCGAAGGAAGAGAAATAGGCAGACGAGCGACGTGCCGCCGATGGGGAGATTGATATAGAAGACCCATCTCCATAACGAGTGGCTGGCCAGGAGTCCACCGATGAATGGTCCAACCGCAGCGCCAACTGTGACGGCCAGTTGGGTTATCGCCATGTACTTCCCACGCTCGCGCAGGGGAACGAGGTCCGTCATGATGATGTTGATCATCAGAGCAATTCCTCCACCTCCAAGGCCCTGTCTATTCATAAGATGTTCCCAATCAGCAGTTGCATCTCCAATGGATATAGTCACTTACACAACTCGGGCGCCGATTAACATCGCGATTGATGATGCGCCACCACATAAACCACTACCAAGAACAAATAAAGCCACTGCGCTGAGAATAAGCAATCTACGACCGAAGATATCGCTGGCTTGCGCGGACAGTGGCTGCATCGCAATATATGCGAGGAAGTACGCATTGGGGACCCAGATGTAAGAGTTGCCTCCACCGACGGTGTCTGTGATGGTCGGCAAAGCGCTGGTGATAATGGTGCCTTCAATGGAAGAACATAACCCGGTTAGGGAGAGGGAAAATATAATGGCCCAAAAGCGGGATGACCTTTTGGAGCGAGATCCTGAGTCTGGTGTTCCTGTTGTGTTCGTTGCTTCTGTCGTAGGGGAGCCATTGTCGTTACGCTCGCTGATGGTAGACATATTCGCACACTAATGGCAGGTGCAGGACCGCCGACAGCTCACTGAACTCTAAATAAGAGAATCGAAGCATCGCCAGAGGTAAACGGCGAAACTTATATAACTTTCCTTCCTTCCTCTCCACCCGCTCCCTCATCCTTGCATATCGATTCGGCCACTTCCGGTCACTTTTCTAGGTGACTTACCAACGAACATCGCCGTCAGGGATATCGTCTCTATTTGACGCATATTATTAATTGAGATAGTTTACTACAATGCTGAAAAGCTGGGGAGACTTCTAATCTCCATGTTGGAATCGTGGGATCCGCCCAAAACCCGCACGATACAGCCGCAGGGCAAGACTGGAGAATTCTCGCCTTCTTCAAGGCACCCGTGGCATCCTGCCGTAAGGCTGAAATGAGATGAGCGAATTTGGTAGTACCTCGACTGTGTAATGTCATCTGTTGTTCTCTCTAAGGCCATTGCGTTTCTTGTCCTGATGTGGCTCTATTTTCGGTCACTTTCGGCCACTTAGGCGGAGGGCAAGTCCGGCAGCTGCGTACGGGGGACGTCGCCCATAGCTGCTACATATTGAGGGAAGAAGCAAGTAGAGACGTACAGGTGCAGTGCATCCCAGCTTGTAAAGGCTACTAATTGAATGTTTGAAAATATCTCGACCGGAGCAGATATAATGGACTGGGAACCGCGCCAGAAAGTCCGGTTAAGCTGGTTAAGAAGCATTTCTCAGGTCTACAATTCCAGCAGCTAGAAGATAGCCCATTTGACTTGCTGTATTCCTTTACTGCAATGTGTCTCTAATCGCAGAGCCATGTGAAAATGACTAGAAATGCATAATGTCCTAAATTGGAGCTGTTATCTTCCAAACTAAATGTAAGCCAAACAAATTCCATCATTGTCCACCCACACTTTCTACGCCACAGGAGAGCTGCTCGCAAGTAGACACAAAACCCAAGCTTTACTACAATTATGAAACCTCATTTGTGAAGCAAGCTCAGGACTTGTTGGTTCACATCCACCTTTCAGGAAGCGCCGCATTCCACCCCTTAAGTTTCGCGTCATGGAATGTTCTGAAGACACTCTGGTCAGTATCAACGCCAGCAAATAGCAGTATCTTGGGGGTTACTCCCCTCAGATTCAAATAATCCACCACCTCTGATGACGAGTCACAGATCTCTGAGATTCAATTCTTGTTGAGCTTTACGTCTGGAGGCTCCGTACTCAAAGAGGCCTCAAATGCATCCTCAGGTAGCTCATAAAGAGCAGTCTTCTACTGGTCTCGCGTCAATGCACGACGGATATCCACTCTTTTTGCCATCCGTGAGGGTTACTTTTCCAAGAGGATTACCCACACCTCCGTCGATCCGCGTCTCGAAGATCTTGACGATGGCCTCGTAACGAGAAACTTCAGGATCCTCTTCACCTTACAAATGCTGAGATCCGATAAGAGCTGACGATTGGCAGAAGTAACATAATTGGAACCTTTATCTATCATTTTTGTCGCTTTTCCTCACCAGAAATGCGCCTTTATAAAGCCCCGAACCAGGCGAATCGGAGAAAGGCGAAGATTCATGATTTGCGCGATACCAAACTCGCTCTTAGCAGAAAGCTCAGGAGTTCAGGATCTCCCCAGCAACAGTGACACAGACTATAAACTTCTACTATTTTCTATAATGGATTTTCCAATTCAGTGTTGTGTTGAACGCGCGATTATCAGGAAGGCTTACTACTGCGAACATTCTGTGTCGCGATATTTCAGCATCATCTAACGCCAAGTCCACTGTGACTGCATCTACAATTATAGTAGCTCTCTATTTCAAATATAGGTTCAACTACGTATCATTCCAGCATAGAGGTTCACCACCGAGGGCAATGTCTGCTTCAATGGCAAGTCGGGCGATCACAGATTCTGGTCGTTCCAGCTTGACGAGATTTGCCTTTGCCCATTCCTTGTAGCTTTGTAGTCCATCCTCAGGAATCGCATAATCTGAAAGAAGCAAAGTAGTCATAGGCCTGGTATGTGGCTGAGGGGAGGTGCTACAATCTCACAGTCACCATTGAAGATCCTGTGGACCAACGGCGTGTCAACAACACCTGGGTACACGCCAACTGTTGTAATGTCCAGCTCCTCCAAGGCCATTGTGCCATTGCCTTTACCAGATAGTTCAAAGCGGTCTTGGTCGAACCGTATGCTCCCCAAGCAGGGAAGAGGTGTCTACTTGCAACCTCGGAGGAGGTCACTATAACCCCGGCCGTTGGATGTTCGTAAGTGCGGAATTGCTATGCTGAGCTGCAGTCGCATTGTTAGATAATAGAACAATGTCCATGGGCCCAGGATAGCGCACCGCGGAGACTTGCGAGGAGGCATTGACGTGAAATATCTTAATCCAGTCTGTAGCTGATGCCCCGGCTGTACGATGGACAGGTGGCAGGATTCCAGCGTTTAGCACCAGTCCATCAAGCCTGCCCCCATGTTGCAATGGCCTTGTCAACAGCGGCAGCGTTTGTCATCATGGGTGACATCTCCCACCACGCACTGAATGCTTTCAGAGCAGTTGGCTTCCTGTTGCTTCTTCAGTTCTTCTCCATTCACGTCCACGAGAACAAGGCGCGCATTGTGCTGTAGAAGCGTTTTCGAAATCGCACTACCGATGCCCTGGGCAGCTCCGGTGACAATGATAACGGGGTGTGTTTCCATGGTATATGAATGGGGTTTGAGCCGTACGTCGATGGTTTTAGGGATGTCCGTCATGATCAGGATATATGAATGAGTCCGACAGGTGCTTCTCTTTTAAGAGAGCCACAAAGCCGATCCCCTAGCATTTGTGATAAGGTGGAGTTGAAATGGTGGGTCGATTGAGAATTTGTCTCCCTATCGCTGCCCACGACTGCCATTTATTGTGGATCGGCGTCACGGATTGCCTTGTTGGAGTTCAGCTGCTCGGGTGGTATATCCAGATGCTTGTATCTAGCTGTGCCAGTGTCAGATTTAATTCTTGCGAAATCTTAGAAAGATTGCTCGCTTTCAGTTCTCAGCGTGTTTTCTTTTACTATGGGCGCTTCTCTTTGCTACTACTTGGCCGGAGATGCGCGCAACACAGAATTTATTCCTACGATTCAGATAGTCTAGCCCATAGGCCCAGTCCAGAACCGTTTGAAAAAAAAAAAAAGGGAAAGGAAGACAATGGCAAACGGCATTGATCCTCTGTGCTGGGATACGAATACCTGAGGGCATCTGCCCTTCACAGTCCTCTCCCTGCGCTAGTCTTTGACCTCCCCCGGACTTGCAGCATAATCGTGTTCCTCAGGTTCGTCACAATCTTTTCCCCCCTGGCTCATCACTCCCCTGTTATGGCCCTGATCGTAAGTTAGTATATTTCTTTTGCCTGGCCCGAGGGTCCTCTCCCTTTCATGCGTTAGGCTCGTGGAGATTGGCCAGGAAGAAAGCGAGGGTGATCAAAACGGCTTTATCGCGACCAATTTGTCGCCGGATGTGGCATGACGCTCGCAATAGCAGCCGTAGTAGACATGAAGCTGACGATTAGCTGGAGACAGATCAACCTCTTCCAAGCGAGTTGGATCCGACTTGAAAGCGGCAGATCACGGTCAAGGATCCTTGACAGCTCACACTGGTGGGACCACCCGACGCTCTCCGTTCTGGACTGGTTACGAAACCGTGTTCCCTCTCTCGCGCTCTCTTATTTCTTTGCGGGTTATTGTGCCAATTTTATATGCATTGTCAGGTAATTTTCGACGTCTGAAGCCTTTGCTGTATCTTGTTGATACTTTAATGCTCTATGGGATTATTCATACCTGTGGCCGCACGCCGTGGTAAGAAAGCTCCTTCTCTCAAGAGTAAGGAGATTCTCTCTTTATTGCAGCTCTCTTCAGCAGTGGCTCGGCGACTCAGCCCACGACTTCTCACACCGATTCAGAGAAGAAAACGTCGTCTACATACGCGCAGGGAGGTCTAACGAAAGCTCCCCTACGTCTGAAAGCGAGCGAACCCGCCATCTATTCGACAGTCCGCCCGCTATGACGGCCAAGTCAGTCGCATGGGACTCCTGCGAGCTCGGTAAGTCAAGCAGCGTCATCATCGACTACAACCCAGACGCAGCAAACCGAGAAAAGCACCCGCCGGGAGCGCTCTCGACACAAGGACCACAGGTGGGCCGCATGGGCAGGAAAATGTCCCATCAACATGCATGTTCCTGATGCAGGGAAACTTCATTGGAGTACTGTTGACGCCACTGTTCCCGACAGAACCACTTTAATAGACTTTGCCCATGCTGCGGAACGTCCTCCCCGTCCCGTCCGCGTTCAGTCCGAGTCACATACATCTCCTGGCTTCGTCCCATTGGCGGCCTTGATGAGCACAGTCCTTCCCCCTAGATCGGGCTTCTTACTTGCTCTTCTTTCCTCCATCTTGTGCCCCTCTTCCCTTCTTCGCCATCTAGTTGCAACCTTCTCAAGCACACTCAACGATTTTTCTGAACATCTGAGCTTCACTCCAGCACAGAGTCAGAGTCTGTTTATCCGTTCCGATGGCCAATAACACGTTGGAGGTCGATGTAAGACAATTTAATAATTTGGTGCAAGGAAACAATATTCTGAACAGCCGAATCTACTAGGATAATATAGAACTGGAAACGGACTCAGCCTACGCTGGATCGTGAGTATGGGGAACGGTGACTGATGTTTATTACTGTCCTAACCAAATCCCAGCACTAATTCAGCAGATTATCTCAGATCTCTAAGCTCCAGTGTCGTGAACTATAAGTACGTATTTCCACTCTCGCCATTTTCAGTGAGTCGCACTATCTTACTTCCTTTCTCAGATACGAGGTAAATCTCAATGCCCTTTGGGGTTCTGAGAAAGCGAGGTTCTAAAAGACATGTTCTCTTCTCTGGATGCAGAATGGACGACGCTTTCATTCATTCCGTGAAGGGACCTACTTGGTTGTATGTTCCAGTCTAATTTGTGTTTGGATCTATGACTGAGCCGTCCTATTAGCCAAATGATGAAGAAGAACAAGACCGCATGGACTTCTTACACCACATCTATCGTTTGATTTTAGATGGAAAGCTCCACCGCGCACCCATCAGTAGAAATGTTCATCGGGTCCTGGACATCGGTACTGGAACGGGAATATGGGCCATGGAATTTGCGGAGTAAAGTCGCATGCTTCTCGTAAATTTCTCTCAAATACGTGCTAATTCATGCTTAATAGCGAATACCCGTCTGCGCAGGTAATTGGAACTGACTTAAGCCCAATACAACCGAGCTGGTAATGCGCTTAAGGCCCGAGGCCGGTTTCCTGTCTCAGACCGTTCTTCTCTTTTCTATAACCTCACTAATTGAATATGTTAGGGTTCCTCCCAACTGCCAATTTGAGGTTGATGACTTCGAGTCTCCTTGGCTGTTCCACAGCAAATTTGACTTCATCCATGGGCGTGAGCTAGAGGGTTGTATTGCAGATGAGGTCAAACTCTTCCAGACTGTTTTCAACAACCTCAAGCCAGGAGGTTATTTTGAAATCAATGCCGCCGGTTCCTACCTCTCATCTGATGATGGAACTCATAAGGATGCTGAAGCTAATCTGGTGTTCTTTGACGAGGGCGTAAAAGCTGCAAGAAAGGCTAGAAAGCCTGCGGATCATGCACGTCTTTGGAAAGGGATGTTGGAGGAGGCGGGTTTTGTTGATGTAAATGAATTGTTCTTCAAGGTCTGCTTATCACCTCCTCTTGCTTGCCTGGGTTATCCTGTTGATGCTGATATGCTACAAACAGCTTCCCTTTGGCCCATGGCCGAAAGACCCCAAGCTCAAAGAGATTGGAAGATACCAGCAAGTTCAGCAGGAACAGGCTTATGCATCTTATACCCCTGGATTCTTCAATCGGATCCTTGGCTGGTCGCTGGAGGAGACGGATGCGTTAATAAAAAAACTTCAAAAGGAGCTTGCTGATCCAAGACGCCATATGTGGGCTTCTATTCACTTTGTGTATGGACGGAAGCCTACAACAGAGCCTGCGTAGGCTGATATATGGACTTCGTTATTGCTTGTCTTACAATCGCTACTCCCTGGCCTTTTTGCATTTTGCCTTTTTCGCAGGACAATTTAAGAACTGCATGGTGGCCGTCGATACGTATCTGTTGCCTCGTGGAGTGATATCTAATCTGTACTTAATAACACCAGGAGCTCCACAATATAGCTGAGACCGACATAATTTCAGGACTACATCATGGCACACAGCGCATTCATTACAAGCCGTCAACATTGTAATGAACGACTTTATTCTCGAGAGCCTGTCCAGTCCAAGGTTGCATGTTTCGCCGTGCCTTATTATGCTCGGACCAGAGCTTAATAGCTAAGTATGCGACTAGATTTGTAGTCCTTGCTGGAAAAATAGCTTTCTCCTAGTCTCGAGCAACGCCCTTTTCCTTCTTTGATACGGGGCTCATCATCTCATCACCTCCGAGAATCTTTCAGCTACTATCATTACAGCATGGTATCCGTTGGGGGAGGAAGTTGGTGTTGGCGACACTTTCAAGTACTACACGTAGACTGGAGACCCGGTATTGTACTCTATATATTCTATACATATCTACCCTCTCGAAAATCTGTTAGGCTCCCTCCGTTGCCTGCCACTCAGGCCGAGATGAAACCTCGAAGAGAGCTATTCTGTTCCGCCTCAGGCCGTGAGATCTTCCATTTCGGCCGCCTGTATCCAAGAGTATGCACTGCGTGTCGGAAAGTTTCTGGGAGAGGTATCTGGTCTCCACTATGAAGTATGGAACCGTGGAAACACAAACTACAGAAGCGCCGGTACTATGCGTTTAAAGACAAAAAAAAAGCAATTGGGGTCCCAGGAAGATGACAGCCGGTAAAAGACCACGTTCAAGAGCCGGAGACTCAGAAGGATATCGACCACCTTGACCGCAGTTGACTCTGCAGGAAGTAACCAATTGCCAATCAGGCAGGAAATAGGCACGCAGGTCATCGTATGTTTCCATCCTCTTTAAGACGTCAAGCAAGGTACAGGTTAAGAGCAGTCAACCTAGCAGCCACGAGGACAGGGACGATGTGCTGATGTGCTGATGCCTGGAAGGGAAGCCATACCAGTTTTCCAAATGAACGACGGTGCTGCCTTCACAGCACTCATGGCGGACATATGAAGACATCCTCCACGGTCAAGTCGATGCGCCATTTCTGGAACTATCAGGCCGTGAACCCTCTGGTGGAAATCAGTCCTCCGCCCACCAGCCCCCAGGGCTTCGCTCCTTCTGGGTCCATCCCCAATGAGAAATGTCTGTCTGCGTATCCATGAGACCTGGGCGCCCTACATGACTGTATAACAACCAATACAACGCCTCAAAAATGCTCTATGATGGTAATGCATGATGATACCCCGTTCGGCTGCCTCTTCTCCGATTGCGCAGCCAAAAGATGCTCCGCGCCAACGAACGCCGCATCAGGGACACTTTCAACGTAAGAAAACTGGATTCCACGCTCGGTGAGGATGCGTAGGAAGATCTTCTGGTAGGCCGCGTGAAGAATGACGCCACCGGAGAGAATCAACCCACATTGCGAGGGCGGCACGTAGCCCAGCGAACGGGGGTCGAGCAAGCGTGTGAGAGTCATGTCGACGAAATCCGACGCCTGGCGCGCAACGATGGCGATCGCATCCTCATCTCCTTCCGCCACGGCTTCAAGAATGGTCTGCGAGATGCCGGCAATGCGAGTTTTAACACTCTTCTCGTTTCCGCTGGCTGCCAGGACGCTACTCAGTAAGTCTACCTTGCTCACATCGTCCTGCTTACCCAGTGCCGAGCCAGAAAAATAGGCAAGGATTTTCTGTTCAAGGGGACGCAGCGCTGGAGCGTCGCGACCCAGCTTCAGATCCTCGATGGATGCCAGAGTTTGGCGGATTGCTTGTCGTCCGATTGCATATCCGGCGCCTTCGTCCCCTAGGAGGTGGCCCCATCCTCCGGAGCGGGCGACCCGTCTAGGCGTCCGCTCGTTGGGGTCCAGGGTATAGCGGATGGAAATGCTGCCAGTCCCAGCGATGACCACGACCGAGGAAGAACACTCCGGGTGTCTCGTCATGGCTGCAGCAAGCAGGTCGACATCGTTCGTGATATGGACATGCGTCGACTGGTCTAACCCTAATTTCTCAGACAAGGTCGCCATGACGCGTTCTCGCATCCCAGGCCGATCCATGCCTGCGGTGCCAATCCAGATGGAGGAAAAGGACACATCGAGCGTAGGATTTGGCGACGTGTCAGGTTCTGCCGTGGTGTGGTCACCGTTAACATTGACGCCATTCGGGACCGTGGAGAGATTCTGCAATGCGCGGTGGGTGGCAGTGACTATGGCATTCGTCGTCGATTCACAGTGGCCGTCCGTCCTAGCATTATAGCAGTTAATTGCTGGACGAAGCTGCTTGAGGAATGGGAGTCAATCAACACTTACGGATTGCAAGCGCCTCCAACGCCTCTCGCCATGACTCCATCGGCGGTGCCTATTACCGCAGCGCACTTTGAGCCACCACCATCAATGCACAGCACGGGGTATCTCTGTTTTGACCCGTTGACCAGGGGTTCATCCGAGTGGGCATCTTCGGTGACCGGCAAGAGTCCCGCGAGGACGCCTTGCGCTGCTTCCAGCTGCCGTTGACTCTCTTCCACTGTGAGTCCTGTCTCTGCAACCACCAGGGCCAGCTTGACGCTGCCGTCGCAGCTTGCAAGGAGGTCATCCAGCTCTGCGTCCGTCATAGCACGGGATTTCTCGCTCAATTGGCGGAGGATATTTCGCGACCGCTGCTTGAGTTTCTGGTTTGATGCGATTAAATCGACCATCTGCGAGGATAGTTAGCGAGGAAAATGAACAAAAAGGGGTAAAAAAGAAAAAACAAGAAAGAGATATGTGCTGTCTGACCATATTTCCGTATGTCTTGCCCGCCCTGATCATAACCCCGGTGCTCACCATGTTCAAGACGAGCTTCGTCGCCGTCCCTGCCTTGAGCCTGGTACTTCCGGTGACGACTTCTGGTCCTGGCAGAGGCGTTATCATGACATCGACGGTGCCAGCGTTCTCCATGGCCGATGGTGAAACACATGCGACACCGAGCGTGAGACAACCCAGGCCCTTGGCATAGTCGAGGGCACCCAGCACGTAGGGAGTGCGACCAGAAGCTGCAATGCCAATGACGCTGTCTCGCTCCGGATCCAGATTCAAGGCAGCCAGGTCATCTTTGCCCGCAGCCGGACTGTCTTCTGCGCCTTCCTGTGCACGCCGGATGGCCGCGTCTCCTCCGGCGATCAGGCCGACGAACTGGGTCGGAGGCGCCGAAAAGGTAGGAAAGATCTCGGAACCATCAAGGATTCCCAATCTAGATCGCTTGATCAGTTCGACACTGCTATGCGGTGACAATGACAAGGACAAGGACAAGGACATACCTCCCGCTCGTGCCAGCGCCAACGTAGATAACCCTACCATCACGACGCACTCGAGGAAGCAGTAGGTCAATCGCACGTGCAATGTCTGGGATGCATGGAGTGACGCTAGCAGCGACGGTCAGGTCCTCATTGTTCATCAACTGGCACATTTCCAGGGTCGACACTCGGTCGACCTGACTGGTCCGACTGTTGATGGCCTCGGTCTGCAGACCGGAGAGGTCGAGACTGTCCGGAGCCATTAGGCGTTCGTGTAGCTTATCGGAGCAGGGGTGGCCTGCTTATTATTATCTTTCCTTTTTTATGGGCGTTCAACGGCTCATGCAAAACTATCTCCCCGAGAGCGGTGTTTTATCTTATATCGTCCATAGCGTCGGGGCTTGCTGCAACGGTGCTGCTGGCCAAGAACGCGCCGTCTGTCTCGTTGCCAACGGTCCTAGTAGAATCGGACAGTGATCGGCCAGCCGTCGGACCCAAGTAGATAGTAGACAGGGGGGGGATTGAAAAGACTTCGCCGAGGCGAAAGCTTAAAGGGGACAACTCTGGCCTTGAGTGGATGCTCGTTGTCTCCGGAAGCCCCATATTACGCCGAACAGGGCCCCATACTACTCCGACGGCCCCGTTGCTCGACTGACTCCTTGAATAATTAGCATGACTGTCTATCTCTCTGGAGCAGCTCGAGGCAGATCAGGTCATAGCGTCGTATACGCCACTGCTGGTCTCTGTAACCCCAAGGTGGATGCGGAATAGAGAGTGCTATCTACCGGGGTAGCCACGGACCCTGTAGATAAACAGATAGAAAGTCGCACGGTATAAGACCGTGTCCATGCGACGGACAAGGTCAATGCCTCCTGTCGATCTCAATTGCGTCTGTTTCCTCGGTGGTTCAGAGACTGCAAAATGTCTACGGTCACAATCGACAAGCACTCGTCGGGGACGATCTCCCTCCCCAGACGGATATACACCAATTCATGGGTCCAGATTGTGCTCATCAGCATGATCTGTTTCTGCTGTCCTGGGGTACGTACGTCCCCTTGCTGCTGCTGCTGCTGCTTTGCCCTTCCTACTACAGAGCTAGACTCTAAGCAGAAGTATCCGTCTAATCTATCTAGATGTACAATGCTCTCGGCGGCCTGGGAGGATCAGGCCAGCTTGACTCGACCGTCGCGGCCAACGCGAACGTCGCTTTGCTTTCTGCGACTGCTGGCACTGCTCTCTTTGTCGTCGGACCGATATTCAGACGCATCGGGCCCCTTGCCTGCTTGCTCATTGGCGGGTGGACGTATCCTCTCTACTCGGGCAGTTTGCTGAACTACAACCGTATGTCATCCACGGCATGATACTGGCGGGAAAGATGATGATTAGAGAAAGAGAAAATTGCTGACCGGTGCAGACCATCAAAACAGCGGTTTCGTCATCGCAGCCGGTGCCCTCCTGGGTATTGGCGCCTCGTTCCTCTGGGTAGCACAAGGAGCGATCATGACGACGTACGCGCCCGAAGGCCAGAAGGGACGAGCGATCGCCCTGTTCTGGGTCATTTTCAACCTCGGCGGCGGCATCGGCTCGCTGGCCAGTTTCGGCATCAACTTCCACTCGAAGAAAGCAACCGTGTCGGATTCTACGTACATCGCCCTGCTGGTAGTCATGGCCTTCGGATGGCTGCTGTCCATCGGGATCTGCAGCCCATCGGCGGTGCGCGTCAAGGGATTCCGCACGATCGCCGACCAGACTTCTGCCAACTGGCAGCAGATCGTCCTCTCAGTTATCAAGGTCGTCTGCGACTGGCGGGTGATCTGCATGATTCCGCTCTTCTTCTCGGCGAACGTCTTCTACTCGTATCAGCAGAACGAGGTGAACGGGAGGAACTTCGACGTGCGCTCGCGGTCGCTGAACGGAGCGCTGTACTGGTTTGCGCAGATGTTCGGCGGGCTCATCATGGGCGTCCTACTGGATATGCCATGGATGAGTCGTCGCTGGCGCGGTATCGCGGGCTGGATCTTGCTGTTCGTGACGGGGATGGCGATCTGGGGCGGCGGTTATGCGTTCGAGCGCTGGGCGACACACAGACGGTCAACAGGACTCAAGCAGGATATCGACTATACGCATGGCAGTATTTCCGCCGGCCCGATGATTCTTTATATCTGCTACGGGGGCTACGATGCGCTCTGGCAGTCGTTCTGCTACTGGTTGATGGGGGCTTATTCGAACTCGCCGGCCACCACGGCCATCCTGGTGGGCGCATACAAGACCTTCCAGGCCACAGGAGGAGCCATGGCCTGGAGGATTAATGCGCTGAAGAAACCGGCCATGACGCAGTTTGCCATGGACTGGGGACTTTGCATTGGGTCGTTGCTGGTTGCCATCCCGACGGTGCTGACGATCGTCTCGACGAACGTCCAGGAGGATGGGGGGGAGGTCGCTGAAATTGCTACGAGGGAGGAGAAGGGCATCAAGGACGTGGAAAACGCGAAACAGGCCTTGTCGTGAGAATACTAGTATCAATATGTCGTATTGAGTTGCGTGGATGGCTTCTAGGTACTTTTTGGGCGCCTTGACACAAAATACAACCCTTCACTCAACACAAATATGCAACGTAGACGGACAGCCGAGGAATAATAATAATGATAATTAATATCCACAATAACAGGCTCAACCGAAAAATACTCCACAACGGAGCTGCTCCGTTATCAGCAGCCAATGGGTGTGTGGAGTGTCTCCGGGGCCTTCTCCGACGTTAAGAGGCAGTCCGATTGCTGCTCGTCAAGTCCGGGGCATCTTCGTATTCCCCAGCCAGAACAACACAGTGACAAAGGAGAGAGACAAGCTATGACAAATGTCTACCTCATCCGATTCCACGCGGCGCACACCGCGAGAAAACCGCACGAGGGTCGCCTCGTGTGATCCTTGCCGGCTGTCGAAGCTTGCGTGCGATCATCGTCGTCCGACGTGCTCGCGGTGCGTCAACCGCCAGATCGCATCGCAATGCGTGTACCGGAAGAACCCCTTCAAACGGGGCAGGCCCATTGTGCTTGCGAATCAGAGCCACAGGTGAGCTGTCAACTGCGTGTGTGTGTGTGTTGGTTGGAAGCCCTACCTACTAAGCAGTTGGCAGAGTGCAAACCGTTGCCATCAGTCATTTGCCCGCTGCTGCTGCCAGCCCAGTGTCGACATTCCAGATGAAACCGTATCCCAATCCCGGATTTCAAGGCTCGTCGTCGCTGAAGACAGTCCTCGATAACCTTGGCGACCACCTCGCCGTCAGAATTGACACGCCGCGCTCCAACGGCAGCGAGCAACACTCGTCGCGAGACGCCGTCTTGCGCGCCGACAGCAGCAAGATGGTCGATGAGGGCGTGCAGCTCCTCGACACTCTCCTCCGCTACCTGGCCGACGACAGCTTCCGGCACCTATTCTCAGATGCCACCGGGGGCGTCCTCGACTCGCACTTGGGCGCGTTCCTCATCTTCCCCTTCTTCGGCAGCCTGGTCAACGAGGTCGACGTGATGCGCCGGTCCCAGAATCGGCAGGCGAGTCTCTTTGCGCTGTCGCAGCGGATATTCGAGAAGGCCAATCAACCTGTCGAGATACACGAGTCGTCTACCTTGCAGGACTTTTCGGCGCAGTATACCGGGCAGAACCTTCGGTGGGAGACGGTGGGATTAATCATTACGCTTGCCGGGTAGGTGTCCAAGCTTATATACTAGTTAAATGAATGTCGCTAATGGATAAGTATCGCTTCTACGGAGATCCGAGTGCCTCACGCGGTCTGCAAGACGGACGAGGAACGGCAGGCTCTGCGGACGAGTTTGGTGCATCTGAGCAATAAATGCGTTGGCTTTTGTGATTCCTTGGATGTACTGAATGATGTCTCGATGATCTTCTTGTTTGAGAGCTTTCTGCTTGCGGCAGCGTTCTACGGTGACCAGAGTATGTTCTGATCCTGGGGTATCTTTTTTGGAGTACTCCAACGGAAGTCTGACAAGTGACAGGTTTCAAAGCGTGGCGGCGTCTCAACCACGCCTCCAGCGCTGTGTTCGCAGAAGGATTCCACGAGACGCTGAAAGAGAGACCACACCAGCCGTTCTTCCTGAGCCAACTGCGCCAGCGCATCTTTGCCCGGATCTACGCGACGGATATCAGCTTTGCGGTCTTCCTGGGACGACCACCGCGGATGAGCAAGCGCTTCTGCCATACGAACATGCCGCTGGATATTTCGGAGGATACATATCATCTAGTCGGAGGCGCCTTGGACCGAGAACTGAGCCAGTTGGACCAGAACGGGTGGAACACGGTAGGCCAGGTGCGGAAGAGCTCTGTTATCCGGTGGTCGATGGTCACGTCGATGATCCAGGAGGATACGCTTGAGGCGCTTCTGGGGCGCAATGTGTCTAATGTAGAACATCGAATCAGGTCTGTCTGTCTTTCTATGTTTCTGGTGCTTTTCTCCGGCTCACATGAGGCTAACACTGGGCAGTGAGCTTCGATCGAAAATTGGACAGGCATGGAATGACCTTCCAGGATGTCTCACGGGCCCGACGCAGGATCTATGGGTGAAAGGGCGAGCGTGCGACGAGGTCAACATTCTGCATCAGATCCGACTGCTATACCTGCATACGACGTTCTTGATCGAATGGGCTGCGTCACGGCGTGGATTGATCGACTCTGGGTCGTTGTTTGCGAGTGCCAGCGAACTGCTAGCCTGGGTCAACGAGGCCCTGGTGCGAAGGGAGCAGCTGTCGAATCTGGGGCTCATCGCTCTGGCGTGGCGAGTACGTCCCATGTGGATCCATCCACCTTCAGATATTTTAACTACTAGTATACGGTCAGCAGTTGACAATGGACAGGTCGCGTCGTGTGCTCTCCCCGCCGCTGGTGCCCTAGCATGGTACCTCCTGCAACCACCGTCGCGCGTGGGACTGGAGCCCCTCGACGCATCGTCCCGGCGACACAGCATCGAGAACCTGTCCGTCTTGATTGCGCACATGGGAATCCTGCATGATCCGGGCGATGGGAACTATCAGCTCTTCTGCCAAGCGCGGACGGCGCTGCAGTCGGCAATGGACTCGATTCTCAACCCGCCGGACGCCAGCCAGACGGAGAGGTCGCTGGACATGTTGTCGACGGCAGCACTGTCCCCGGATCTGATGTTCTCGGATTATTTGGGGTTGGGGGTGGATTCATGGTACGGTTTTTACCTCCGAGTCGAAGCTTGTGGGTGCGATTCTAACCTGTTTGGTTGCAGGATTGGACTGCCGGACCGGGGCTCTTTTATGCGACTGGACGAGAACATCAGCTACCAGTACTGATTTGCCTCCCGGGGCCCACCGGTACGAGCAACGTACGAGCAACACGAGAAATAGGGTTATTGAACCGGACACGATATGATACCCGTCGACGGTGGAAATAGGCTATAGACGCTATTTCCACGTCGCCTGATTTTCTGCAGCGCGCACGGTTGAACCCCCACGGAGCCGCACCCCCACGCCCAGCTTGTGGGGAGCGGGGTGCAGTGTTCACGTGCCTGCCGTCCGGGGAATTCTTGCAGAATCCCTGCAGAATGTCCTGCCCGAGAAAGGGCCGAGTCGATCCATCCATGGATCTACGCTCTGCCTAGGTACACTCTGCACTACGCTCGGACACCACTGAAGACACGCTCCTCCACAGTCCGTGGGGGGCCGTCTGTGGGGTCTATATATCTCGTCCCCCGTCGACGGCAGAGAGTCCGTCAGTCTCTTCAGCTTCTTCATGTTCCATCTTCTCCTCCAGCATGGACCCTAAACCCGCCGTCAGTCACAATGAGTCCCCCGAGTCCTCCAAGCCCGTCGACATCAATGCCATCAATGTCGTGCGCGTCCCCCTGACCGAGGAGGACAGCAAGCGCATCCGCCGCAAGACAGACCGCACCGTCCTCCTCGTTCTCACCTGGGTCTACTTCCTGCAGATCCTCGATAAGTCCGTCCTGGGATACGGCGCGACGTTCGGTCTGCAGAAGGACACCCATCTGCATGGCAATCAGTACTCGCTGGTCGGGTCCATTGCCGCAATTGCCCAGCTGGCCTGGCAGCCGTTTTCCTCCTTCTTGATCGTCAAAGTGCCCCATCGCATTCTCATGCCCGTGCTCGTTCTGGGCTGGGGCATCGCGCAGGCTTCAATGGCTGCTTGCCATAGTTTCTCAGGCCTCATGGCCACTCGCTTCTTCCTGGGGTTGTTTGAAGCGGGCTGTCTCCCCTTGTTCAGTATCATTACTAGCCAGTGGTACCGTCGTGCGGAACAGCCGCTGCGTATCGCCGCGTGGTACTCCACAAACGGCCTCGCGACCATCATTGCTGCAGCCTTGAGTTACGGTCTAGGACATATCAAATCGGATGTCCTAAAGGAATGGCAAATGTGTGTTCCAGTTTTCCCCCGAATCCCGAGTTGTCCATTACGCACGTACGACACGACACCAGTCAATGCTAATGATTGCATGTAGTATCTTTCTATTCGTCGGCCTCCTAACCGTCCTTTCCGCCCCTTTCGTCTATTGGCGGCTGGACAACGACGTGATCTCCGCCCGCTTCCTCGACGAGCACGAGAAACTACAGGCCATGGAGCGTCTCCGCGCCAATCAGACCGGAGCCGGCACGCGCGATTTCAAATGGTACCAGATCATCGAGGCTGCACTAGAGCCCAAGACGTACCTGTGGGTTGGCATGGCCTTCCTCCTGAACGTGGGGGCGTCCGTGACAAATGTGTTTGGCCCGCAGATCCTAGGTGGACTGGGGTTTGACAAGTACCGGACCACGCTTCTCAACATGCCATTTGGTGCACTGCAGTTCATCTTCATCCTCCTTGCCAGCTACCTGGCACAGAAAGCGCGTCTGAAAGCCATTGTCCTCTCCCTGTTCATGATCCCCGTCGTGGCCGGATTGGCCATTCTATATGCTGTGCCACGCAATGACTCTGCTCAGGGCGCTTCAATGGCTGGCTACTATCTCCTTGCGTTCCTGTTCGGTGGCAATCCACTCATTGTCACTTGGATTGTGGGTAACACAGCCGGGCAAACAAAGAAGAGCATTGTGATGAGTCTGTACATGGCGGCGTCCGCGGCAGGGAACATTGTGGGCCCACTCCTGTTCAACGAGAAGGATAAGCCGAAGTATCTGCCCGGTCTGAAGGCGTGTCTGGGTATCTTTGTTGCAATGGCATTCATTGTGCTCATCCAGTGGGCGAATCTGTTCGTGCTGAACAAGATGCAGGAGCGTCGCCGCGTGAGGAACGGGAAGCCCGCGAAGCTGGTTGATGTGTCGATGCAGGCGCAGTATCATGGGATGGACGAGGAGGTCGCGGATAACTCTGCGGAGCAGGTTGGAAATCATGCGTTCCTTGATCTGACGGATCGGGAGAATGATGAATTCGTGTATATTTACTAGTTACGATTGATGGGTTGGTTTTGTTTTTATTTTTACCACTTTTTCTCTTTTTTTTTTTTTGGTGCTTTCGGGATTTGGGTTTGCATTTGGTAGCATGGAGTTGTTAGCTGGCCATTGATGTATAATGACTTCGTCGTGACCAGTGGTTAAAAGCGAGCCTGTGACGATTTTGCTGAACAGTTCTTATTCCATCGTATTCATGCAATACACTCTAGTAGTAGGACAGTGCGACTCGGATAGCATGGAGGAGGAAGGCAGCAAACTCACCTCTGCCCGTCAGAGCATCTCTGGTTTCTCGGTTTTCCTGTCGCACACGCACATTGCGTGCCATTGACCTGACATGCGCGACGTGGGGGGGATCGCCACAGCGCCGGAGCAATTGATCTTCACAGACACATCCATCTTCAGAGCATACTTTGGCCTTCCGCCGCCTGCATTCTTGACTGGATCGTCTGACCGGAAAGTGAATTATTCAGCTACCTTCCCCAGACCCACATTTATTTGTCAATCTCAGCTAATTATTACTTATTATGTCCTGCCGGATCTCCGGATTCCAGTGCCGGTGAGACGGACAACCGCCTTCATTTACGCGAGCTCCACATCTCAAAAAAGAAAGCTGATAATTATATGAGTGCATGAGATTTTGCCTAGAGTTACTAAGCTAGTTTCAAGCTTCGGGCCGGTAACTGTATAATTATATTGACGACAGATTCTGCTGAAGAATTGGAGCAGATATTCAGTCAATCCATACATAAATACTAGAAAGGAAAAGACAAAAGGAATAAATTCTGACCCTTGTCAAGTCACCATACCTGCCTGCATAGGGCGACAATGTTGTCCCCGTTCAGGCTCCCTGAGATCTTTCAAGAACATAATAACAGGTTCATTTTTGGCGTAGACAGCGATACTCAATGCAGTCTGACCGTATGGGTCTTGTATCGAAGGATCACCTCCTTGCTCAATTAGGAATTTCACGCATTCCAAGGAGCCTTTTAAAGCGGCGAAATGGAGTGGCGTCCCGAGTCCAGCTCTGTAGTTCCGCGCGAAGTCTGCAGGCGAGGTTTCATCAAGAAGTTTGTTTATAACTGTTGCATTGAATTTTGGATCTTTGTCATATACGTATTTCAGTACTTCTAGGTTGTCTGGACGTGATCTCAACGAAGCGTAATGCAGCAGCTGTCCATGCTCAATTGATCCACCATAGTGGAAGAGGAGTCGAATTACTTCAAAAGATGAATGTTGAACGGCGCACGACAGTGGAGTGTAATCTCGAACTAAGCATCTTTTGTTTGGATTGGCACCCTGGTCTAAAAACCACTGAAGTAACTTGATATCGTCGAATATGTACCTGTATTTTCATTAGCACACCAAGCTGCGAATTGGGTGAGTTGGTGCTTACACAAGGGCGGAGGGCTTTAGGGTATCGATGTCTGTATTGATATCCCAACCGTGCTGAAGAAAATAGTTGAGAATCCTGTAACATTTCATTCGCGTGGCAAGGGCAAAGTGTTCGACGACCATGGGGGCCCCGCGGTCGAGCAATATGATGGCGTCATCCACTTTGCTATTGGCGATTGCAGCATAAAGATCACTCACAAGATTCTTCATTTCTAATAATGAAAGAAGTGTAGTTTGGATATATTTAGATAAAGGTCGAGAACTTGGGGAGAGCCGAGCGTCGACTTTCACCCGCCTTGGAGTGATCAGGTGACGCATTACCGCCTTGCCGATCCCTGCCTTTTCCCAGGTTCCTCACGCCGTCTTCCATTTCCATCCACTGAATAAAGGGAAAGGGGGCTTGCCTGGCAGGAAAGACGGACCTTACCGGGGGAAGAGATCTTTGGCACCCCACCTTTGGTCGGGATTACCGCATACCCAAGCCGCAATTCTCCCACTGATTAGGCTCAGTGGCCTTAACTCCGTCTGCCTACCAACAGTAATCTGTTGCACCAGAAGCTTGATAAACTACTGCCATGGTGTCAAATAATCCTCATCCCCTTATCTCTATTTCACAAAACACTTAAATAACATCAGATTTCACAGATCTCAGTGTTCCATGTGTGACAATGGTATAAGTACCTATCACCTCTCAGAACTAGAATTGAAACACGAAGCCACTAATACCATTATCACCATTCATAACATCCCTCTCAATGACTATCCCATGACAGAAACAGTTCTCTTTTAATTGACAAATGTCCCTAGCTTGTATGTTCAGTAGCATTGCCACCTAGCTTGAAGTTTTGCCTGTAACTAACCAGTAGGATGCCAATTTCGATCATCTAGTGTTAACTCAATGTATCACAGCTGGGTAACGGGTTAAACAGCAAATGGGAAATGTTCACTGTAGCATGGTGTGGTCTAATTTGGTCAGTTGCTTTAGACCATTGGACAATGCTCAATTACCTGCTGTGGTGACTCACATGAAAATGGATTTCTCCCATTAGGCACCTTGCACTTTTGCAGAACTATGTTTCTCTGTGTGAATGCAGCACAGTCATTGAACATGCTAACCTCACTTAGAATGATCTAAATCTTCAATTGGGTGAGGCCTGCTTTTGACGTTTTTCCCTTTTTATTCAGCAGATAAGTAGAGTGGGATATTTTGAGCTGTATTTTATCCTGGCCTCTTTGAATGCATAATAACCTAACCCTGGAATAGGCTTCTCATAGGACATCCAGAGTCCAAATTAATTGTAATAAACAGTCCTCCAGCTACCTAATCTCACCACTAGAAGGACACCTTTGCAACCAGTCTCTCTGAGATAGGAAACAGATGTTTGTTGGAACCTGTCTTGGCTTGACATCAGGCTGGCCCAGTTATTATACTGCCTCCTTCCTCTTGGGCGGGGCTTGCATTAGCGTACAATTGTAAGTAACAACTCACTCTAGGCCTTCACATCAGTCAGCTATGCACCTAGCGATTTGCGGACAGACTAATATGAAGAGATTGAGTGATCAATAAATGGTGCGACTATTGTGCATGTTACATACTATTTCGACTTGCTGCATATAAATAGATTCCATGCCTGGTTTTTTTCTTATGTATAACCTGAAGTCTCTCGTAAATTGGTGTTATTAGACGTCCCTGGCTGTTGAAAATGTTCTGTCTCAGGCTCTATCTCGGACTATCCAACTCTTCTGAAATTTGTGTTCTTGAAATGTCTCAAATTTCTCTTTTCGAGCAAGCTCTGGCCAGAGGAGAAGCAAATGAAGTACACATGAACAAAATCGGTTTCATCTCCTTCGACCAAACACCAAAGGCGATTGGAACAAGGAATTTGAACAGCTGCACAGCTGTCATGATGGTGTCTGTTAAAGGCGCTATTTTGAGTCATATCTCACCTTTGCCTGATATCACAACTGACCCCGACGCTGGCAAAAGGCACGTCCGCCAAATGATGACCGAATTTTTAGAAGTCTATCGCAGAGAAAAAGACTTCCGACTGGGTCCTGAAATGAAAAAATCAGGTGTCGTGTTTGGGATATATTTAGGCAACACTGCACTACCTGACCAAAAAGAACTCATCGAAAGCATTCTTCTGGAAAATGTGGAAGAAAACCCGCTGCCAAGGCTCATCCCATATGAAATTAGCGCTGGAGGCCATAGCTACAGCGCAGGAGGTACAGTTTTCATTGACGGGAGAAGCGCTCTTCCGAAAATATATGTTGAAGATAAAGATCAGAAATGGTTTTGAAGTAAGTTTTTACGTCTGATTCATTTGTTCCTTGTAAGAGTCTTGTGATTTTCTAACAGATAAGTTGGCAGTGTTTCTTCTGCCATGAAAATTTGCATCCTTGATCAAAAATAGTCAATGGTTTGATCAATGCCACTGCCAGAGTGCTGGCTGAGATAACCCTATTTGACCACAAACCTCTGAAGTGATATGCCCTTTCTATAACTTGTCAAAGTAGTCTGCCATGCGAAGCTCAGGCTCATATCATTCAGTCTTTAAGGACTACATGAAGCAGCTATTATTTAGTCATTTTTATCGTTATTACAACCCAATGATCATAGGAAAGAGCACTACAGAATGAGGTGATGGAATAGCAAATAGAACACCTAGCTCGGCCTAACTGACCTGAAACCCGATATCCGCCATGTGTCTAAAGATCTCAGCTCGGCTAAAAGTTGATTTGAGGGGCATATACGTAGTACACTGACATGGACGCATACTATATACATAATTAACTATGCGATTCAAAAATCTAAATAGGGGCTGTTCAATTTTCATGTCTCCCAGTATGTCAGCCACACTGTTCCCGTTCCCTGACCGTAACAAAAGCAGAGTTATGGGGTCCGCGCCTGGGATACAAGAGCAATGCAGTGAATTTTTATTGCTAACCCCATCCTGTCCTTAGGGTAGAGCATGCATAGTCTCAGACTGGGAAATGCTCTGTAAAATGGAAGAAGAAGAATAATAATAATGACACTCGTACCAGGCCGAGACAAGTACGCTAAAATCAACAAACCTAAAATTTCTCTCCTCTTCATCCAAATTACCAAATGGTCCCCATTAACGAGCTCCGGCTCTGTGGCCACGCTCACCATAAGTGCAAAGTTGTAGCCCAGGGGCCAACCTCGAAGGTCCCTATCCTCCTCCTGCACCACCGGCAGACGCAACAAAAAGCCTCTCTTTCTTCATAAGCAATGCTGCGAGAATGGATAGACCTCCCACAGCAATGCTCAGAGGATAAACACAGCTTATCGCTTTTGTAATAGCCTCTGTACTTTCCCTTGCCATCTGGGGACTAAGGTCGCGAAACAGGGAGCTCTGAGTACCAGAAATAACGCTGCGAATCTGCGCATCTGTATAGCCATGGCTTCCCAGTACAGCTTTCAAGTTCTTGAAAGCAAAGCTCTGAAATATCTGACCTGAGATCAATAGGCAGACTAGCGTGGCGCCGACCTGGGAGATGTTGACCAAAGCCACGGCATCTTGGATATCTTTGCCCGGCCACCCTTTCAGCGAGCCTTTCACTCCTGACAGAGCATAGCCGGCTTGGAAGGTTAGCCCGGCTGCAAATGCTAAAATAACACTGTACCCGTAAATATTGGCTGGATGTGTGTCTATTTCGACAGTGTATAAGAGAGCACCGCCAACAGTCATCAGGACCCCGGTCACAAGGTACAAGACCCAGCTTTTTCAGCACGTCAGTCAGAGAAAAAGGGGGTACGCGATTGCTAACATTTGACTCACTAGTAACCAACGTAAGGAAGTATGATACCACCAGCCATGTTGACAAATACCAGGACCAAGACATACGGCAGAAGACGTACAGCTGCCTCAATTCCAGAATCGCCATGCACAAATTGAAAATAGACCGGTATGTAATACAGTGGGACAAAGAGGTTCGTGGTTGTTGACGCTGTTTCAACACAGAACAGGGCCAAGGAACGGTCTTTGCAAACTGTACTGGAAGGTGTCATGCGATGTTTGGCGTCGACAAATATGCTGAAACGTTGCTGTGCGACAGTAGCAATGAAGAGGGCACCGAAGACCACCCACACAGCAATCGACGGACCACTATCCCAAGCCCAAAGAGATCCGTCAAACGTCAAGGCAAGGGTAAAGCAAACAAGCGTTCCGGTGCTCAGTGTAAACCCCATCCAGTCCATCATTGCGATTCTCCGCCAGACCGTACCCGTAGATACACCCGGTGGCTTGATGGAAGGTAGGTAGAATATGAACACCGGTGCAGACACTGCAGCTATTACTCTGCGCCCGGCTGTATTAGTCAAAAGGTCTCTTTTAACCAAGGTCTATGGCACGAACAGATTGATGTAGAAGGACCAACGCCAGGTTGCAGAACTGGTTGAAAACGAGCCTCCTACGACAGGACCCAAGATTGCACCAATTCCCCACACGAACCCGATTCCTGACATGTATGGGCTACGCTCTCTCTTAGAAGTGCAAATGGATAGGTAATTGAGAATCCTGTGAGCGGTTAGCTTGTATAGTCAGAACCAGGGATGGACTTCGCACCCGACATAGAGCCCCGAGCCTCCTACCCCAGCTAGGACTCGTCCGACGATGAGGGCATTCATGTTGGGTGCAGCTCCACATAGGGCAGATCCGACTTCAAATAAAGCATAGCTCCCAATATATAAGATCTTGAGGTCAAAGGAGGCGTAGAGAGCGGCGCTATTCGACTAGTAAGAACCCATGCATTGTCTGCAGATACTAATTTGTGGAGAGGGGTCATACACAGGCATAATGGTACAGACAGAGCCCAGAGGAAATCCAGTGCCAACCCAAGTGAGCTGATCGACGTTCTGGAATCTCTTGACAATAGCGACCTGGATATCTGCCGCGATGGTGGTGTCCAGGCCGTAGATGAGCGCCGCGAGATACAGGGACATACAAACCACCACCCACTGGTATGCCATAGGTCAGCAACGTCAGATAGCATTGTCAAATGTGGTATGTATATCTACCTTAAAGCCGTGGATGTTTCTTGGGCTTGGTTCATCCTCTGGATCGACTGTCGAAGAGTCCGCAGCATCCTCCAGCGGCAAAGGTTTTTCAGATTCCATGACGGTTGTAGTAGTCAACGAGACACTCTGGGTTTGATGGCTACTTACATCTGCAGTCGAGAGGAGTCAGCTCTGATATTTAAATCACATCTCGACATATCCCTTTTTTTTTTTCCCTGGCTGATGGCCAATGCCGAACAAATTCGCCGAGCCTTGCGTAGGTATATGAGCCATATAAGCCTCTCCTCGGTTGTTTGGCATTGCCAATCAAGATACGTAACATGCTACGGATTGCAAAGCCGTCGCTGTAGCGATTCTGATTCAATAGATGTGGGTACGGTCCGATCCCTGGTCGTGAGTAAGCAGGACAAAGTGCCATCGGCGATATTGGCCGCGGTGTCGCTGGATTAATAATGACGGGAGCGCAGTCAATGAACGGCCAATTTGGTATAGGGATCGACCTTCTACAGCTTTAATGAGTGGGATTTTGTGTGTCTCTGCTGTTGTTGTCTGTAATCTGCAACAACTACTCGCTGTGTAAGCGACAATGTTCTTCTGCCATCTATGCCACAAACCATTCACCCACGAAGTCTCGCGGAATCGACATGTCAGCTACTGCCGCTCCTCTCGAGATCGCCACCGGGTGCGCAGCTCGTCCTGTCTTCCATGCAGAGCGGCGAAGACGAAGTGCAATTCCCAGCCACAGTGTTCACGGTGCAAGCGCAACGGGATACAATGTGTATACGACCGCAGCCTGTCTACTCCAGCAGCCAGCCCCCTGCCTAGGAACACACCACCAAGTCGGCTAACAACAGTTGACGACGCACATTCCTTTAATCAGGATGAATTGTTGGACAACCTGGACTTTGTTGACAGTGGTCTTTCTCTGGATCTTAATGAGCTAGACCAAGACGTGCTTCAAGCCAATGCGATAACTTCAGAATCAAGTTCAGGATTAGAGGCAGTTGCTGGATGCGATACTAATATATCAGTTGTGCCGGTTGACACTCGTGAAGGAGATCGGGATCGAACAGACTCGGAAATAGTGCCTGACTCGAGCATCAGAGAGATCGACGAATCTATTCAGTCGTCCACGATCTTAAGGCCATACTTGCTGGCCGGAAAGTCTATATTTTCGGCATTAAATATACCTGGGACGGGCAAAATACTCACTCCTGTTTTAATGAGCAATCCCGCAGCTCAGCGTAATGCGAATTATATTGTACAAATGCTACGCCCCTTTCCACGTCTGATGCTGCGACGGTCCACGTTTCCGCCATTCATTTATCCCTTTTCTGGCCAGCGAGGCACAAACGGCGCTCCGATGGAGCTTCCTGTGCCATTGGCCAATTGTGTGAGTATCGTGCAGATGTTTGTCCCACGGACGGCGGAGACGAAGCCTTTTGTCTGGAAGACTATTCGCGCTGAGCAACGTCAGTTACTGGGAAAAGTAGGTGTCTTCCTTCGTACCCTTTCAATGACTATTATAAGGACGAGGACAAAAACACTTACTCCTATGCCTTCAAACAGAGAACCAGTTTCCGCAAAGACGAGCTGGTAGCGGCCATCCAGGCTTTCTTGATATACATTATTATGCTGTTGATCGACGAGGATATGCAGAATCCCGAGGAAGACCTGCGTACCCTTCTATCATTCAATGTAAGTTTCCAGATAAAGATGGTGGAGATTAGGATATTCTGATATGAATCTGACCTTAGATGTAGCTTCTTTGTCGAACTTTTAGAGACGACTGTGTAGAACCGTTTGCTTTCGAGGAACAAGACAATCCTAGCAGGACATGGGAGGACTGGATACTGGCTGAGTCTCGACGAAGGTAAAGCGTCAGGGAACTACGTGACAATAGGCCAAGATTTACTAATTTCGCTGAATTTCTTGCAGGACTGCATGTACATGGTTCCTTATCACTCGGGTGATGTGCCTCGTACCCGGATTCACCTGTTCCACAGTGGAAGTGTTCCGCGACTTAGTACTTCCATCAAACTCGTCCCTGTGGTCTGCTAGAACGCATGAAGCCTGGGAAGCGGAGTACCGCCGAGCAAGCCAGATGCAATATGGCCACGGAATATCACTCTTCGGCGAGCTCCTTGACGCGCAGAATAGTCTCGCAGGCGAAGAGACCCAGAACAAACTGGATCTTTGGAATGCAGAGTCGGATCAGCTGGGGATGATGCTCATGCTGGCCACAGCGGTCGTGTGAAGGGACTTTATTTCGTCGCTCTGAGACGCTACGCTGTTCTTTTCGATAACGCAATGCTCTATTGTTAGTTCCTGTCGGATTGTGCCGATACATCCGGACGTCTAGAGGCATCTTTCACCGAGACCATGGACTGGAAGAGGGATCATATGAATGGCACCTTTCCCGATGCTTTGCCCTAAAGAATTCCTAGGGGCCATAATTCATGAGAAATTCATATTTTATTTTGCTGTCTTATATGTCGGCGGATTCTCCGCCTCCTACTGCGGTTAATTGCCCCCGCACCGGATACAGGTTGATAATTAATTAGTGGGCCAGGACTTCGGGGAGCAAGCCGACCAAGACCCACATAGAGGTTACTTATTAATAATAAGGTGCTGCCTCTGTAAGTCAAGAACGTAATTGTCAATTCACCCACTGGCATCTGACAGGCACACGGTCGCTGGTCTACTTAGAGTGGCTCTGGGCACCACAAACAGACAGCATTTGCGCTGCCAATATGCCCACTATCGGTTCTCCTCCCAGATATGTGCTTGCGAGCATCTTAACCTCCCTCGGGGGTTTTCTATTCGGGTATGAAAGCAGCTCTTTCCTCGCTCACAGCAGACGCCAGCAGACGCTGACAGTGAGACCTAGAACCGACACAGGAATCATCGGACCAGTCACTGTGATGAAAAGCTATGTCTCGCATTTCGGCCCGATTTCTTCGACAATACATGGCTTGATCGTGTCCTCGATCTTGATTCCCGCGGCAATCTCCTCGATATTTGCGGGGAGGGTTGCGGATCTCCTAGGCCGGCCAAAAGGCATCGCTATCGGTGCTGCAATCTTTGGCCTTGGGGCAGCTCTTGAGGCTGGCGCAGTGCATTTGGCCATGTTTATCGTGGGACGATGCATCGAAGGTATTGGCGAGGGTCTGTATCTTGGGACTTTAGTAGTGTAAGTTGGATTCCGCGACGTTCGTCAACATTTACTGAATCCGATTCAGGTATATCTGTGAAATATCGCCGCCGAGTAAGCGAGGACCGCTAACAACGGGCCCGCAGCTGCTCGTTACTTTTGGCTTGGTCGTGGGATTCTTCGTTTGTTACGGTTCTGCTCGTTTGGATTCGTCTCTGTCCTGGCGACTACCATTCATTCTCCTATCTTGTCTATCTTTCGCGTTTGCTGCAGTCTCCACCCTCTGGCTTGTACCGTCTCCTCGATGGCTGACCCTGCGCGGTCGTTCTGCTGAGGCAGCTGCAGTCTGGGATATTCTGGGAGTTGGTCAGGCAGAGCGTGAGAAGGCAGAGATTGAACAGAGCCGGGAGACCATCGTTCTCCAGCCAAAGGGGCCGTCGCTGGCGGCTGAATCAGTTACTGGTCCCGCAGCCCCTATGCTCGTTAACCAAGAGACCACCAAAAGCAGTTTCTGGGAGGTGTTCTCGCGGGATGTCCGTGAACGCACTGCACTCGCAGTCTTCATGATGGGCATGCAGCAGCTTAGCGGCATAGACGGTGTTCTTTACGTGAGTTGAAATCAGATCCGCCGGCATGCGAAGTACAAGATGCTAACTGACATGGATAGTATGCCCCCCTTCTGTTCCGGCAAGCCGGCCTCGCGTCATCAGAGGCCTCATTCCTCGCCTCCGGTGTTTCCGCGCTGGTGATGTTCTGCGTGACCATTCTTGGCCTACTCTGGTCCGATAAATGGGGTCGTCGACACAGCACCATCTACGGCGGCGTTGGGCTCGCAGCAGTCATGTTCTTGATCGGTGGGCTCTACGCCGGAAAGGCCGTGCACGCCAGCTCCGGTGCAGGCCGCTGGGTGGTTATCGTTTGCATCTACCTCTTTGCCGTCATTTTCTGTGTCTCTTGGGGCGTGGGCATCAAGGTGTACGCTGCTGAAATCCAACCGCAACGGACGCGTGCGTCGGCGACCAGCCTCGCGCATGGGAGCAACTGGGTGACCAACTTCTTAGTGGCGTTGATTACGCCGATTCTGCTCTCTAAGAGTAGCTTTGGGATCTATTTCCTCTTTGGCGGGTGCACGCTGATTACGGCTGTCGTCTGCGCGATATTCATGCCCGAGACGAGAGGGAAGTCGTTGGAGGAGGTTGACGAGGCGTTCAAACGGAAGAGATCGGGATTTACCGTGCTGAGAAGAATTATAGGGAGAGCTCCCAGACGTGATACCCTTCGGATGCACAGTTAATAGCCGCGAGGCAACCAACCAGTGGCGCGAATAGACAGTGGCGAACCCTGTAGACGGTGCCTGTACTCTACGGGAGTGAGGCGAATGTTGAAAGATGCTCTACCATGTAAGCAATTGTCTGGTTTTGACTTCTCGAGAGATATATTTACGGGATAATGAACTTCTGGAATCGGGCACTGTCCAGCTTATGAACAAGGCTCAAGTACAACTCATTCGAAGAGCTAGTAATAACTTCTAAGAAATCACCTCAAGGATCCGCAAGCCTGGTCAACATAAAATTTCTAGCAATACGATTCCTCCAGATGGCCTGACTAAGGCAACTCGGGTCCAGGAGCAAGATTTGTGACCAGAAAGATCGGAACTGGATATGCACTTGAACGTACTCGGCCATCGCCTCGGCCTCTTCTAGCGGGTTGCACTCACATCAGCATGAAGTGGAATATGCGTCCGTGCAAAATACGAGCTCCTGCAGAAGGAACGAGAGCAGGACGAGGTGCTCCCTGCACGAAGGACTGAGATCCACTGGCCGTTATCAGCCGTTTACCAACCGGCCCCTTCTTCCGAGAGTGGCTTGCATTTATCAGGATGAGTTTATTGGTCTAGATAGACTACTGGTCAAAATAATTAAACTTCGGACGTTGCGGGCAGCCACGGGGCCTTGTAACAAGGCTCTAAGTTGAGCGATTGAGTTACGGTCCTCCATCGACCTTCACCGTAATCCTAGCCCCATCCTCGGTCACAGCAAGAGTTCTGCTAATGACAGCTGTCCACCGGCGCACCAGATGTCCCTTCAAAATAATGCCGATCATAATGAGATCCACGAAGACAACCAAAAAGGATCCCATCCCCCACATCCACCCTACACCGACGGCGGACTGCCATTGCGTGATGATAAACACAGACATCAGTCCGAAGGACACTCTGTACGCATTCAACGAGACAGAAGCTTCCACCGGATTATGCAAAAAGCATTCTATGATGTAGTTATAGCATACAGGCAGAGCCAAGAGCGCTGCGAACCAAATCAGGAACGTAGCTAGGGCTAAAACCATGTAATGTAGGTGATACTGGAGAGTGGCTCCGTAGATACCCAGCGCAATGGGCAAGATGAGGCTGGGGAGAATAGTATTCGCCAGTCGATACTCGGTGTGCCATGTCCCACCGCGACGGCGAGCGAGCCACAGCGGCGTCTTGTCGTTGAAGAAAAACCCATAGACCTGGGCGGCGATCATCCCGACCCAGGCGGTCATTGTAAAGAAAGCCATGCGCAGCGATGAGAAGCCGTATCCGCCGGCTATCTTAGGCGGTTCTAGATACGTCGCTAGGGTTGAGGCTTGCATGATGGGGAACCCAAGGGCGATGAAGATGTACGTTCCTGTGAGAAGGGTGATGGGCGCAAAGGTGATCTTGAAGGGGATTATAGCTCGTCGGATCTACGACAGTTAGATTAGGTCTCCAGTTCACAACAGTGCGAATGGGTGGAAACTTACCATCTCTCTTCCTTTACCAGCCGGCTGAGTTCGGGTCCCTGGCAAGAAGGTTGCGATGCGGCTTGCAAGCCATCCCTTAGGCAGAGGGGCACGATGAGGGGCCGACGGATCTCGAGGGTACGTCGTGTCATCTACGAAGCAGAAGACAGCTGCAATAGCAGCACCGATAGGACCGAGAGTCCACCAGAAGACGTAGTTCCACGGCTGGCGCTCTGCTACAAAGCCACTCAGTGTGCCACCGCCGACGACGGCGAAGATGATAAGGACCTCAAAAATGGCGAACGCCTTTCCCCGCTGGTGCAGATAGAAGAGATCGACGATATACCCACTGCCCACAATGGCAGGGATGCCACCGAACAGGCCGCAGAAAAGCCGCGATAGAGTGAAGGGGATGAAGTCATCGGGGCCGGTCATCTCTGCAGCCCATATTTGGCAGGCAAAGATCGCAACCAAACTCCACAGAACAACTGACCCGCGGCCGATCACAGCCACAAGGGGAATGATGAAGAATGGGCCGGCGACCCAGCCCGCCAGCCCGGCTGCAACAGAGTGAAGAAGATCCTCTTGAGTCTTATGGTAAACCGGGATCTGGTAGATGAATGTGAGCTGGTTCGAATTCGGAGACATCTGACAGGCGAACGCTGCCCCGGCGATGCAGGCGAAGATGAGTATCTTCTTGCGGAGTGGCCAGTTCTGTGCAAGGGATTAGTGGGAATCAGTAATCATATCATGACCAGTTGACGTACCAATGGATCTTCCGGGTCGTCGCTTGGCTGGGGAACCAAAACAATTCCATTGTGATCTTTCTTAAGCTCGCTCGCCAGGGATCCTTCTATGTTGGTGGTAGGAAGCTTTCGCTCCTCAGCTTCCAGAGTGGACATGGCTCACTTGCGCTGATCACCAGAGAAGAGCAAGGATATGGGGAAATAAAAAGCAAGAAAGCACACACTAGGAATGTGAGAGTTCTTCCACTGACGTGCTGGGGATTTCTTCCGACCACCTGGCAGCTGGGTTACGTTCTTCAGCGCATAAGATGTAAGGTGCATCCAAGAGAAGATATGGCCACAAGGACCCCCTACTGACAGATGCAACGTCGTCTAGGAGAAAAAAAAAGTCGAGGGCCCCCGATAGTCCCTACCAATGCGCCGAGCGCCAGCACACTGCTGTGGCTTGCAGCAGAAACGGTATGAATTCGATCGGCGTCGACTGGATCCATTAGGGTTCATTGGCCTATGTGGACCGGCCGGAACACAAGGTTTTGAAACCTTTTAGCGTTTGCCGATCTCTTTATGTGGACTGCCGTCACATTGCTCGTCTTTGCCAATACTAGTCATCGTCGGCCTCGCAGGGAACTCGATTGGCTGGGGACGCAGAACCCTGGTTTACTCTCACGGAAGTTGGCCCAGGTACCGTCCCATTAGAGACGTAGTCGAACTAAATTACATATTCATATCCACAGCGTACCAAAATTGTCATTATCATTACAATCCTGCTATCTCAAATACCAAATTACCCACATAGCCCAGACACGAGGTTGCTTTTTCTAGAAAGTGAGAGATTTTCCCGCTATCGACCAGTCTAGTCCGGAGTCAAGATGGTGGGACCCGGAATCCTTTCAGTGGAATCCAGAGTCAGCACCTTGTGAGGTTACCTCCACGTTGACAGTTTTCAAGATCCCTCCTTCGTCTTGTGTCAAGATCTGAGACTGGCTTTCGCCTCCTTCTGAGCGTCCGTCACCAGGTTCGTCTCTAGTCCTTAGCAAGCTGTCGACGAAGTCTCGTTTTGAGCTTCTCCCCGTCCGCATGGAATGAAGCGGCAGAGAATACGACTTGGTGCGGGATTTGGTACGAGAATCGTCTGTCGTCAGGGAGTTATGACCCAGCAATGGCCGGACAGACGGTGCGGCTGCCGCTACTAGGCCGAATGTGACTTCCAATCTGTAGTTCGAATCCGTAAGCGATTGGTATCTTTTCAAGGAAAAGCGGAAATGGACCGAAGAAAGGGAGACATACTCGGCCCATAGGAAAAGGTCCACAAGGTCCCCTGATATCAATGTTAACCACCTCACTGTTATGACAACAGAATGCGGGAAAAGGGTTAAAGAGATCTCACAAGTTGGATCGTGCGTTGCGGTCAGGGTCGGAACAAGCGCTGTACGAGCAAGGGCAAAACCACCGCTCCTAGAGAAAGCATGTCATGTCAGTAATGCTGTTCTAATCAGGGTCCCAAGTGTAGCGCTCACGCAAATCCTAAAGCCATAACTCCACACGTCGCCACCTTGACCCGACCTGGAATTCGGATACGCCAGAGCACGACGATAGGTATTGTTGAGAGGACGAAATCGGTAGCGGCGGCAATTGCTGAAAGCTGAATTAGCTAGCTACAGGAAATGCACGGTGAACAAAGTAACTCATACTCCCTTGCGTAATTCCAGTCGCATTGATAGCGGTGTCTGACCAGCAGTGCCCCGGGATTGATTTGTTCCAGTTATATTCGACTGGGGTACATTGTGGGAAAATGATGGCGGCATCGAGTACGCTCGTGATGGTATTGAACGCAATAAAGGACCAGAAGAATATTTTCCACGTCTTATTCGTGGGACTGGATGGCTGGTAAGTCGTTTTTACTTCAGGAACAATCTTAACCGTAGGACGTTAGGACCTACAATATTCTTTTCAGGAACAGGCTGATCGAGATCTTTAGGAATACTGTCGAGAAGATCATGAGGAATTCACAGATCCGCAATAGTTTGACTCCGTGGGCAGCACGAACTGGATCCACATATTGAAAGTGTCGTCCTAAGCCGTACTTCGCTGAAGCCAGAATCAAACCCATAATTGCGATGGCACACAGCTTCAGACTCAACGTTAGTGATTAAGGACTATAAACACGAAACAATGTGAGCATGGATAGGATCGCACTGTTGCAATGACGTTGAAAAAGTCGTCCCAGTACATCGCTCTGATTATGTACCTGCGCACATATAGTCGTAACAGCGTGAAGATGATGGCAACAATCGAGGTAACAATTGTGGGAATGGTCACTACCGACACCCTGGACACATTGTCCATGGGCGCGGTCGTAGACAAAGCCATAATTTGGAAACTGTAGTGACAATTGCTGTTACCAGTGATTCTTTCTCTTTCCTGCAGGGGCAAAGATAGGTATATAGTTTTAAGGGAGCTGGAATGAGGACTTCCAATCGCTGCATATTCCATCCATCCCGAAGCCTGGCGCCGCTTGGAACAGAGGCACATGAAAGAAAAAAAAAGCAAGGATACGCAATAGCAAGATTGGCTCCGTGGTCTTCTCTCCGACAAATAACAGAAGACCAACGGAGAGTTACATCACTGCTCGAATGAGCAACTATGAGCCTGTTCTTTGGGACCACGGTTCTTCCTAGGCGCGACGATCCGCTAGCCAGGCACACCTGTACACATTTACTACGGCTTGATTATTGCTGTCGGGCAACAGAAAGTCTCCGAAGCTAGATTCTGAACGGACTCTGAATTCAGCCGACTAAGTGTCGCGCCTGTAGCGGGCGTTCACGGAACTAAACGCCACCAAAGCCCACTAAAGTGGATCAGGCCGAAGATGCTTTAACGCCTGGTCGAAGCTCAGTAAGACGAACTTAATTATAGAGGTTACAGACTCCAATTTGCCATGGAGCCGAGTGCGGTGCCGCTTAAACTTCTCTGCCGTCTCGGCGAGACAGGGTTACCAGGGCTTGAGTGGGTTTCCAGAGCATTATCCTCGAGCGTGCTCCACAGGGTGCCCGACTCCTGAAAATTCAGTGGCTTGCCAAGGACCTCGAAGGGACCCGGGCAGTTAATCTGTCGAGAATTTTTCTCATACATGGTGTCGGCCCAATCGGGGACATCTCCACTGGCAACACGGATCTTGGAGTTAACTCTCCGTGGAGCTTTTTCCCGCTGTCCCTTGTGGGTCGGCGCTGGGCGAACTCAGTTATATGGGGAAACGCCCACTCATCGAGCTGCGCAGAGAGCCTGTGGGTTCAAATTTCATTCAAGCCGTCTACGGTGGAAGCACAAGACCCGATCCCCGCCGTCCCTGGCGGAGCTCTGGCTTACTTTTAGGCGAAGCTAATCTTATTAGATAATACATTTACATGTAACGTTAGTTAACAGCGGCTTTGCTGCCGGAGTTCCCCGCTACAGTCCCTTACAAAGGTAATAATAGCGATCGTCAAGAGCACCAGGGGCAGTTCACACAACCAAGAGTCTCGTTTCCTGCTGCTATTACGCCATCGTTTCTCGTAACTGAGCAGCAAGCCTTTCCGCGAAGAATGGCCAGCGAGAACGCTTCCAAGGACTTCACCGTGACCATCGTGGGCGGCGGAATTGGCGGGCTGACTCTCGCAGCAGGCCTGCTACGACGCAATGTCCCAGTCCAGATCTACGAAGCAGCCGCTGCTTTCGCTGAGATCGGGCTCGGATTGTCCATCGGACCCGCTGCGCACCGCGCTATGCCCCTGATTGACCCTCAAATTCGCGAGATATACGATTCCCTGGTCACCACCCATGCTGACAGCCCCGGATACGAGCATTTCCGACAAACATGGTTTGAGATCGTCTGGGCCAGTGGCGCCAAAGAGGGTGATTTACTCCTCAATTTGAAAGCCCTGCCGTCCGGCCAGACTACGCTACGGCGAGCGGACTTCTTAGATGCCCTGGTCGACTTGATTCCCCCGGAGATAGTGCATTTTGGTAAGCGGCTTGATAGGCTATCGGAAACTGACAATGGCGTGAAACTGTATTTCGACGATGGGACAACCGTCGTCGCCGATATGGTTGTGGGATGTGACGGGATCAAATCGAAGGTCAAGGAGTCCATGCTGCTCGATGAATCGAAAGAGAAGCAGCCGCAATATAGCGGTATGTACGCTTACCGGGCTGTGCTTGACATTGACGACATGGTGGAGGCGGTTGGCGACCAGCGTGCTCGTGTGTCCACCTTGTACGTTGGACCAGGGAAATATGGGATTTCGTATCCGATTATGCGCGCAAAAAAAGTGAATGTCGGATTTTATATTCTAAAGGATAAATGGGATCATGACTCTTGGATTCGACCGGCAGACAAGGAAGATATGCGACGAGACGCGGCTGATATGGGCCGATACGTGAAGTCTCTCGTCGAGGTACGCAAGTACAATTTCTTGAGCCAGATGGGATCAAACTTTGAAATTGGCTGACTTTGGTATCTTTACGTGCTTAGTACATGCCAGACCCGTCCCAGTGGGCTCTTTTCGAACACCCCCATCTCTCTACTTATTATAAGTCCCGAGTTGCCATCCTTGGAGACGCTGCTCATGCTTCCACACCACACCAAGGCGCCGGAGCAGGTCAGGCGATTGAAGACGCACATGTCCTCGCGGAGCTTCTTAGTGATCCCCAAGTCATCAAGGCGCAGGATGCCGTGGCGGCATTCAGAGCCTACGACGACGTTCGACGACCCCGAAGTCAGAGCGTCGTTAGCAGTAGTAAGGAAGCTGCGTACCTTCTGTGTCTTCGCCTTGATGGCGTCGGAGACGATGAAGAGAAGCTCAAGGAAACTTTCAACCGGCGACTGCGGTGGCTTTGGGATCTGGATGTGAAAGAGCAGGTGGAAGAGGCGAGGCGGAAGATGGTCGAGTATCTGTCCTGAATTCATGTGGACAAGATTTATCTGGGTACTTTCTTCATTCTAAGTACAGAGTAGAGTTCAGTCAAAGACTACACGTAAGTCACATTGTCATTGGAAATGCTTTCGCCATGGAGTTCTAGTCCGTTACTGGTCTTTACTGAGAACCTAGGGTCCACTGAAACCGCCTAGTATTCTAACGCTGGATGTGGAAAATAGGGGAAGGGGAGAACGTTATTGTGGTGATCTGCAAGTCTAATGTCCGACATGCACCACTACGACGAACTGCTCCAGAAGCACTCCACTGGGACGCATGAATTGCGCGGTCGTGAACGCTAAGGGTCTGCATGTATGCATTGCAATCCCCTTAGCTGACGACAGACTCGTAGGCCTAAGTATCATCTTATCTGATGATCGGCACTCGTTCCCCTGGAAGATCTGCAGTCAGACAGCAGCGTGGCAGGGGAAGCTGAGACTATTCGACGTCTCTGCTGAATGCTGTGTCGATCGAAAACCCTTTTTGACATCGTTCGAAGCTTTGTTTTCCTTCTGTTGAAGTCAATTCCACATACCCAGCCCCACAGTCTGTCTGCCCCAACATGCGAACCTGCTCTTTGTGATTGACAGTACCCCACCGACAAGATCAACTTCACTCTCTGATTTGCCGGAGCGGGTCCATAGGTATGTCAGTCTTTGCAAAGCTATGGACTCGAGATCAGCGAACCCAAATGTTGCCCGGGCAGGTCGGCAACGCTTGGCCAATGCCATGGTGGCACTGAGATCTGCTAATGGCCGCCCCAAGGAGGATATGCTGAGAATTGTCGACCTTCCCACGGAGGGAAGTCAAGAGTTCGGATGATATAATATACCACTTGGAAACAGCGATGTTGCGTCGAGGAGTCAGTAGATCAGAGCACCGGATGGACCAGTGATACTGCGTCTTTCGCACTAGCAGGTGGTTACATAATTAGCATCAAGATGAAAGCCCGAACAAGCATTCTGGTGTTTTCACAAGATAGCTGACAGAACTCAAGGTTCTATTTTGGGTGTGACCTATGGCTAGCGCCAGTGTGGTACCTGCTCTAACCAGAGCTTTGATTGGCACCCACGCTTGGAACAGCACCGTGCGGCCGTTTGGTTCCATTATGATTCCACTATAATGTTTGAACAAGCAAATTTCACCTTATGTGTTCACCTAGTCAATCATGCCCCGTCACATGCGTAGTGGAAGAAGCAGGAGTATATCTGCTGTGTTTGTAGAGACTGTAGCTAAAATAGAGGGTTAGTAGGCGGTGGTCAGCCACTCTGCGAGTGGACAGACGCAGGAGATATGTATACTGACCCGATTTCTATGAGAGCCGCAATGAACGGAACTCCCAGACCGATGCTTAGACCTAGGAGAAGTCTATTGTTCGTCCCATTCTTCTCTCCATCTATGCTCCTCTGGGGAGTGCCACTTGCAGTACTTCCGGTTGACGTTGGCTAGGGTGTATAGGGTGTTGGCTCCCCCGACATCGAAGCTAGCCTGTGCGTATTCGAACCGAACAGGATGGTACTCGTGAGTGAGTCAACAGCTTGCGTCGAGGAAGCCATGCTGGATTCCGACTGGATGTTCAGAGACTAAAGACATGTTGAAAGCAATGACTATGTCAGCCTATCCTTCTCACAGTTGAACCAGAGACAATCAGAGAGAAAGGAAAGATGATGTCTACAATCATCACAGTTTCAGCTCATAATTTCTTTGTCCCTGCGCTCTATCAGACAGGCACACTCACAACACTGCCATGGCGGTATCCCACTTGAAAGACATTGCAACTGCGAGCTGCTATAGCAGCCTGGGGTATGCACATGGTATGCAGGCTGATTATTGTCAGCGCTATGCAAGGGGCCAGAGACACATGTTCTGCGACTGGCCAGTAAATGTTGTGGGGTTTTGGACATCAGTAAAAGGTATATACCATATCGCTTCCCAGATTACAGACTTTAGACAAGAAGACAACCTACAAGATACGCCATGAGATACTGATGCTAGATTTCTAAATACTCCTTCCATTGATTGTTAGTGGGCTCGTAGCATAATACATCAATCTGAAAATGAAGCTACGCCTTGTCCTCTCTGCTTGCTGCTACCGCTGCCTCCAGACCAGCCCTGACCTCGACGTACACAGCCCTTGGTACTGGCAGACAGACGTGACCCGGCACCGGCCAGGCTAGTTTAGGCCAGACATCGTGTTTAAGATTGATATCTGCGCCAGCGTCGATGAGCAATCGGACGATCTCAGAATAACCCATCTCCATCGCTACCTGTACGACCCTTCCGCAGGAGAAGTTGGCTGGGATTCTTGAATCTCGAACTCTATATCCATATCCATATCCATCGCTGCGACCGCCTAGATTATGGTACGCGATATTGGCATTAGCACCGTGTTCAAGGAGCAACATGACCAGAGCTACATTGCCTAGTCTAGCTGCCCGGACGAGAGGAGGCGTCAAGTCCTCCGATTCCAGTTCTCCGGAAAGTCTGGAGTCAGAGCTCCACTTGAAGGGATGCGGCGGAAGTGGCCGATCCGATTCTTCAAAGTCGCAGCGCACGCCACCATGTGCAAGAATGGTATTGGCGGTTGCGATGTCCTCCTGCTCCACTGCAAGAGCGAGAGCTCTGGTGCAGGAGACACGGTCCGTTTTCTGTACAAGAATCTCAACCAGCCTCTGAGATTTCCTTCTCACTGCCTTAAGCAGCGCCGGTCCGTCCCGTGGGGAGACGGTGAAGTTCGCGTCAGCGCCATTATCTAGGAATAGACTGACAAGATCGAGCCTTTCGTGCTCTACAGCCCATTCAAGTGGTGTAACCGGTATTATGTCTGGAGTATTTGGTATAATCTCTATATCATCGGGCGTTTGGTCATAGTTGAGGATCTGGACATTCAGATTTATACCCTATCCGAGAATTTGAGAGAAGACATGTTTGCTGTATCCAGCTTCCAAGGCAGCCGCAAGTACTTCCTCTTTCTGACGCTCGCTAGGATGTTCAACCACCGGTAGAAACGTTTTGCCCCGGATTGCAGCTTTGAGTCTGGCGGGGACTCTTTCGCCAGTGAAATGATTCTTGAAATGAAATTCTTGATCTGTTGGCTCCCACATTAACTCCCATCTGTCGTTATCCCCAGAATTTAGTGGGACGGAAGCATTCTTGTCTGCGGCGTTCCTTTTACTTTTATCATTGACTGAGCCTATTGGTAGCCACAAAGGAAACTCAGCGGTACCTATTTGCTCATACACCTCTCCTTTAAATTCTTGTCGCTCTCCTCCCGGGCGTTTGGGGGGCTGGTATGTATAAGATTCACGCCAGAAGACCACTGTGGCATCATGAGGTTTGAAAGGAGTTGCATATTCCCGCTGGACATATTCATGCCACTTCACATTGTGGAAGAATGGGTGGGCTTTCACCTCAGTAGCTCCATTTGCGCCTAACCGTTGTGTGGGGTCTCTATTGAGGAGCCCCGTTAAAATGCTTCTTGCAGTCGATGGCAGCCTCTCAGGTGGCTGTAGGTCTTGGTTGATGATCTTGTGCCGCCGCTCGCTGTCATCCTTGTGGTAAAAAGGGGGTATGCCTGTCAACATCTCATAGATAATGATTCCCAAGGCCCACCAATCCACCGCCTGAGAAGCCTCTTGGTCGTTAAGAAGGGCTTCGGGGGCTGGATACTTAGATGTGCCAGGCAAAATGCAATCTCCATCCCCCAATCCCAATCCGAAAAGGCCCGGCTTGCATAGACTGACATGACCAGAGGAATCTAGGAGAATATTCTCTGGCTCCAGAGAGTTGAGAATAATATTTTTATCATGCAGGTATTCCAGTGTGCAGACCAGCTCTGCAGTGTAAAATCTAGCCTTGTTGACATCAAATCTCCGCGCTATTTGCAAATGATCGAAAAGATATCCACCGCTAGCCAGTGCTGAAAGAAGATTCAGCATCCCCTCGGATGACCTGAAAGCAAATTTGACTGGTGCAATGAAAGGATGTTGGATGACAGAGCGGAGGTTAAGGCTTGGTGCTATGTTAATGCCAGTATCAACATCCAATAATCGGGGAGCTGGAACGTTTCGGACAGTGTGAATATCAATGGCCTTCATGCCATAGCTTCGACCTGTGTCGTTCTTCTCAACATAGATGAGATCAAGATCACTAGAACTGTTCTCGCTGCGGATGCTCCACACTTTCCACGTCTCCAAGGGCGAAGCCTCCTCTTTCGTGTAAGAAATCTCAAGTTCCACTCTTCCTGTGCCATTCTGGACGTCTACCCTTTGCATACCCGAACTTATCAGGAACTGGTTCAATCTGATCAGTCCAAGGGGGATGACTTGGTTTTCGTATTCTCTCCATGATGACGTCGATGTTGACGTATCAGAATTACTATCCCTATCCCTGGCAAATAGGGATACTGTCAACTCGGAGGACGGAAACGCGGAGACATCAAACTTGAATGGCCGGTGTCCTGCTGCCCACGAAACCGCTCCCTTGGCGGTGTTGACCGCGATCGCCTCTGTGGACACCTGGAACCCTTCATATTCTCCGATCGCGTACAGGCGCCATCGCTCGCACACTTCCGAATCAGGGGTGTTTGGTAGACTGAGGCCATAAGCCCAGCCGAGCTTAACAGTCGGGATTCCAGGCCCAGGCGAGCCGAATGGCTGTACCGGCAATGGAATGATCCCAGGGTCGGATTGTGTCCTGTCGTCCATACGATCCTTGTTTTCACTTTTGTCCAGGTTTCAGGCATTGATCTTGCGTTTTGGGTAGAATTGTAAGGGGTTGAGGAGGTTGGTTTATATACATCTTCCCGGTACTCCATAGAGCCTGCCTGGCACGTGACGTGACGCCTCCCAATAGCCCTCAGTTGCTCGTTATTCGACTTGGTAGAATAATAACACCTGCGAGGCCTGCAGTCTGGGATCACAGGTCAGGCTGGCCAGGGGTCGAGTAGCGCGGGTACGAGGCAGAATAGCTATGTAGTATGAAGGGGAATGCGCCCAAAGGTGTAGCCTTTTTACAGAGACCAACTCCTGGCTCCTGAGGAGAACCGTGCAGTGTAAATGATACTGGAGAATCACCGTCGATAAGGTTGATCAATAAGTAAGAGATATGACGTTAGTATCAGATAGCTTGTTAGATTACAGGCTGCCCCTGAAAGCGGACGGCACCAGGTGTGAACAATTCTCCGGAAGAACGAGCATCATCCTTGTCAGGTTCTCCAAGATGTCCCTGTCGCAGAATCTATCGCTTAAAACAGCTTAGAGCCCAAATGTTGAGCCTCATGCATTTTATCGCAGGTCGGAGCCTATAGACTTGATATTAGTTTTACTCTTAGAGCTACATCTATAGGCTATTCTATTCAAATACGGTACTATATATAAATAACCCAATGACCTGTAACACTGTTCGTTATGTTAGCTCTTGCAGTTACCCTTGTGGAGATGAAAAGCACTGCTGAAGACGGTCATTATGAAATAGCGGTTCATCAATTTAAACGACGTTATCTGACACTACAAGAGCTCTTGCTTCAAGAACAGCCGACAATGCGGAGGTTCATGAACATAATCAATCCTATAGTTAGAAGAATAATCTGGAAGGCTAATATAATTGCTCTCATTGAATCATTGGCTATACAATTTAGTCAAAGTAATGGAAGAACTATAACAGCCTCCTGCGTTGACCTACTTCAATGACGAAGCTGTTCTGGACAATTAGCCTTTCCTCATTTTTAGCTAGAACCACTCCGTCTCAGTGCGAAAACCTCAGAACAAAGCCGGCACTCCACTATCTAAAAGAAGCGGTTCTTAGGCCTTGGGAGTCCGAGATGTTCTCGCAATGTCGTGCCTTCGTAGTCCTGGCGGAAGAGGCCACGGCGCTGGAGCTCCGGCACCAGCCGTTGCGTAACATCATCAAGACCCTGTGGAACGAAAGGGAATACGACGGTGAAGCCATCTGCGCCTTCTTCAGCAATCCATGTTCCTAGCTCATCGGCGACCGACTGAGGCGTTCCCACAAAAGCGAGGCCCGAATATCCGCCTAGCCGTTGCGCAAGCTGTCTGACTGTAAGATTCTCGTCTGCAGCGAGCTTCACCACACTCTCACGACTGGTCTTGCTCGCGTTTGTCTCGGGCAAGTCCTTTGGCAGTGGACCGTCCGGATCGAACCCGGACGCCTCAGTCCCTAGAGCGATGGACAACGAAGCAATAGCGCTGTCGTAATGGACGAGGCTGTCAAGCTTCAGACGCTTGGTTCGGGCTTCCTGGACCGTGTCGCCAATGACAATAAAAGCAGCCGGCAAGATCTTGATATGATTACGATCGCGACCAGCGGCCACTGCACGGCCCTTGATATCCGCATACAGGTCCTGTGCGGATTTCAAGTCTCGCGGAGAGCAGAAGACCGTCTCGGCCGTCTCAGCAGCCAACTGCCTCCCCGGTTCGGACTGTCCGGCTTGAACGATGACGGGCCAGCCCTGAACAGGTCGCGCAATGTTCAGGGGACCCTTAACCTTCAAATCATCACCCTCGTGGTTGAGAACATGCAGCTTCTCCGGGTCAAAAAATATACCACTCGCCTGGTCGCGGATAAATGCATCATCTGCAAAACTGTCCCAAAGGCCAGTAACGACGTCATAGAATTCTCGGGCACGCTTGTAGCGGTCACTGTGCGCCATGTGTTCATCTAGCCCGAAGTTCTTGGATGACTCGGGGTTGCCCGTGGTGACGATGTTCCACGCCGCCCTACCATTGCTCAGGTGGTCCAGAGATGCGAAGCGACGCGCAATATGATAGGGCTCGTCGTATGTCGTGGATGCCGTCGCCGCGAGCCCGATCTTCTCGGTCACTTGCGACAGGGCAGAAAGTAGAGTGAAGGGCTCGAAAGAAGTCACGGTATGGCTACGTTTCAGTGCCTCAGCGGGCATGTTCAACACTGCTAAGTGGTCCGCCATGAAGAAGGCATCAAACTTGGCTGCTTCTAGCTTCTGAATGAATGATTTAATATGAGTGATGTTGAAATTGGCATCGGGATACGCTCCAGGGTACCGCCATGCGCCAGTATGGAGACTGACCGGCCGCATGAACGCGGTAAGATGTAACTTCTTTGGCTCAGACATGGTGTACTTATGGCGTTCGTCTGTCCTTGTGCCTTTTCCTGTTAGCAGCACGCCCGAGGTGAGGTTTATATCGACATCCCCGCGAGAGCTGCATCGCGATGATGACAAATGCGATAAGGTCCCCGGACACGCAACGCGGAGCTGCAATCACGACATCATTAATAATGCTTGCGGGGGCCGTTGGGGAGAGTCTTGCTCTGACAGCTAATAGTTGAGGAGCTGTGGAGAAGCGTTCACCTGCCACTCTACCATGTCAGTGAAATATGAACTTGGGTCTTGGGATTGCCAGTTTGAAGCAGATCTGTATAGAATGATATGAAATTGAGAGAGAAATCAGGGGAAGAGTCAATAACATTGTCAGCTAACGGTACAGATCATTAATCCATACATGCATGTGTATTCTATCTCCCTGCACCGGCGTAGGATCCATAGACCGAATACGGTAATCTGTGCCACTTCGACCTCCCAGGCCCAGGCATGCATCTCTCTACAGCACCACCATCTCGAGAATCGCCAAAGAGGATCTGTGCAGTATAGCACCGAGACTACCCCTCAAAGCTACACTTTATTCGTGATATGATATAACGTCACGCACTAACCACGTCTCAAACAGCCGACGCGACTTTATGCAGCGAACGTATAATCAAAAATATTCGCCAGCTATAGCAGGAATCTCTGCCGTGGCGGTTCGCTAGTTCTTGACCAGCACCAAGTATATATATAGTGCAGCCTAAACAAACCCTATCCTTTTAGCGTGGAAATGCAATTGAGTGCAGCATCCGTACGCCTTGACCCTCCCTGCTGGAGATTCCTTAGAGAGACTGCATTATGATACACTGCTCCCTCTAGCTGCCACTCTTTGCTTGGGTCAAATAGACTGTTCGGTTTCACTAGTCTTCGGTGACTTCGAAAACGTCGGCTTCCTCAAAATTTGGAGCATCGGGGTGTCCCAGCCACACATTCAGCCTTATGCCAGCAGACTCAGCTTCGCGCGCAAGTGAAGATGGTAGAGTCCAGAGTCCCGCGGGCAGCTCCTTCTCTGCTTCATGATCATAGACCACCTCAAACGAGTAGATGGTCACTGTGCGTAAATATGGGAGATGCGCCCTCTTATGCCTAATCAGATCAAGAACAAAAGTATCGTAGCCATCGTCAGTCTCGCATAAAAACCGAGTGAGGTCGTCATCATCGTAAAAGACTTCCAACACCTCCAGACTGTGAGGTAGGCATTTCCAGACCCCGTACGGATCATCCCACCCGCATAGAAAGACGTGGTAAATGCGTAAAGTTGCAAGGGACGTGAACTCGCTCAGATCAATGCGAGGTCCATTGCCCAGTCCTTCATGGTCAAGCCACGGCCGTGTCATCGTAAGTTCTGCCAATGTTCTCTTTTGTGGTTGCAGTGCACGCACAAAAGCAGCACATGTCCAGCTTTTGGGTGGCGCATCTCCGTAATGACCCTCCCACTCGCCCTGTTCGGCATCGTAGTGGAGTATTTTTAAAGCTGCTGGCCAGCTTAGTACAGCGGCCAAAGCCTCTTCATGCGCCCCACAGTCGATCAGCCTCAGACATTCCACAGGTGAACTGCCAATATGTGAGTTGTTCTCAAACTCCAAGGGCTCCCAATCCTTAAACTCATGAATAGTAAGCGTCTGAATGTTGGGGAACCAAAAGAATTGAAAGATATCACGAATAGAGGGATCACGCCAGGAGACCTGACATGGAATGGTTGCCGAAATGATGTGTTCCTGGAGACTCGGGTTCTTCTCAAGACTACGCTTCAGTTGCCGTAGCGGAGCCTCCTCCCTGACGCGACAATAATCTCGAACGCAGATGTCACGATAAAATATTGGCTGTAGAAGATTATTCAGGCGATGGGAGGTGAGTAGGAAAGAACGAAGGTTTTTAACTCTTGGTGAAGGATCACGTTTGATGGCGTGGCGGTAGGCATCTCCAAGATAATAGAATGGCAACTGTACCTGCTTCATTTCCACTTGCAGGTAGCCAATGATGGCTAGAATCAATTCATCTGGAAGATCCGACAGACACGCCATGACTTTTTCTCCAAGAGAGTAAAAGTTCTGGACCTGCGTAGATCAATTCCAACAGGACGAGGACGCTGAGGAGGTCACCCGACTCAGGGGTCAGCTGACTCATCTGACCAGTCAGCCCAGCTTAGGACCTTTACTGCAAGAATAAATTTTCTTGAATTATACGAGGCTACTACAGCCTTCCTGTCTGCTAAGGCCACTGTATGCTTCATCATAAGGTTCTCATTCTTCTTGCTCATCGTGCTAGCACTAGAAACGGACACGATGTATCTACCAAACAACAGCCAATTATCTGAGAACGTCTGAAGCCAGATCTCTGGCCTTCTCCAGAACAATGTCTCGCCGTCCGTGCCTAGATGTGATCCCATTTCGTGTGAGCCCTTTACTGGCGATCGCCACAGGGGACCTCAGGCTTGATGAGGACGAATTGTGCCTTGACTTGATACACGATGGCCTACACTGCTGGGGGACCTCGAGAGTATCGCTCCATGGCCGTGGATCAGGTGCGCCGTTGGGACTCTCGAAGCTTTGAAGCGTCCCCTGCTTCTTACAGAAATGTGCTTTTCTCCTGGGGGTGAAGATTATCCGATGTACAGGAATATCTTCTGGTAGTGGGTACAGAGGTGAGCTGGAAAGCAGATAATCTGTCGGCTGCAAGGACTCTCTGTCCACAGTGCGTATTCAATTCACTTTTCATCCGGGCCACGAGACTCCGAGATTCCACAACGGGTCACAACTCATGCTTGTCGTTTCGATTGCACAATACCAGTAAGTTGATGGGGGCTGGACAGTGAGTGACCATACCTGCAGGAGGCGGCTAGAAAAATATTGTCGACGAGCCGGAGGATGATGCGAGTTACCTGGCCACATCAATCAGACCGCAGGGTGTATTGAATTGGGATATCTACTGATTTCATTCCACAACGCTCATCTCCGAATAAAGTTGTGCGCTTTGTTCTCTATGGAGAATATTTCATGTCTGCTTCCTGGTCGGCTTTGTCTAGTTTAATCCACCGCTTCCGCTAGTACTTCAGTCGAGAATCGCAAGCTACCAAAACCAGGCAGCCCTTCACTGCATTTCTGGATGGTCACCTCCACGACCGGCCCTGGCAACCCATGCTCAGCTCTCCTGTTTTTCCAAAAGGGAAAAGAAGTGGTGCCAGAGTAATGTCCAAGATGCGAGGCGCAATGCACACACACTTACGCTGGTACCGAGCCATGCTTTTGCAATTCCGCTCTCTGTGTGCCTCCCTTGTCTAGGTCTTGCAATGGAGCCCTGCTCTCGTCATTCTGGACGCCGGACGGGGCCCCGGTGAGAATCGGATCAGGATTCGAAGGCGATTGTCTGATATCGTCGAATTTCTCCTTGGACATCTCCATCTGGGTTTCTATAGTTGGCAATTTGCTACGGGTTAGCAGCATATTGAATGGGTTGCAGCAACGGTCTGGACTCACTGCTTGAAGGCTCCTTGTGTAATATGTCCGTTAGATTAGACATATTGTTTGTATTAACGCAGTTCTGCCCACGATGGCGAGATATTATCTTTTTTGATTATGGGACTTGCTCTCACTGCACAGTTTAAAAGTGACGATCTGCTACATATATTTACGTCATGGAGGTTGTCAGGGCAAGCCCTAGTGCATCATGTGAAGTGGCAACCCTACCTGATCTTGGATCAGTCAATGCGCTCTACAATAAACGCAGGTATTATGCTACTTGCCAACGGGTAGCTGATTTTGGTCAAATCCGCGGAGATAGTCCTAGACCTGGATAGCACGAAGGCCCTTGTAGATTCCACGAACGAGTATTCTATGCTAGGGCAGCGAGAGACTCATACGCAGCTCCGTCACCTAGATTTTCCAATACTGAAGTGCTTCCACGCTGACTTTTATGTGTCAGGAGAAGAATTACTGGCTTTTGAGCAATGCTCCGATTGAAGTTATCTTGGGCTTGCTGGAATCTCGATGCCTACGAAACTACGGCTGCGGAGTGTTAGACCGGAATTGCCAACTTGATGATCGCCTTGCGGAATTTCACAATTACATATTCCTGAAATCTGTTTTCTTATGTCCTATTATGAGCGATTATTTGGTCGACTCCCGGATAATTGCTATTCTCTCCCGCCATGAAGCGATAGAGAATTAGAACTGTCGTTACCTATAACAGAAGCGCTAATCAGGGACGCTTCCGATCATGTTCAGCGACCCTTCAGGACCGTATGGCTCTCAACCCTCGGTTGGACTCGAGAGTGCTAGAATTGCTAGCTCTTATAATCTGATCTATCACAAGTCTCAAGGTGCTCCTTGAGGGTCCTGTATTTGGTATCCTCCTAGCAAGGGTGTTGGGTCAAGCCCGATGGCATCCGTCTTGATTTTAACCAAGGGTTGGAACTTCACCTACAGATATCGCCCTTCAAGCACTGAAGGATTTACGTAAGGCATCAGATTTTGATAATTAGACCGCTATTCAACTGATCTCCGGTATTTGCAGCTCCATATCTATCGCAAGTTGTCGAAAGCGACACTGATCTCGCTGGGTAGCTGTGTATCCTGAGTTTAAATCCTGTCATATTTTCGGGTTCTATAATTCGTACACCTTGTGAGGAATTAAATCCCCACTCTTCCAACGGTTACAATGACTGCACGTTGGTGAAGTTGAAGAAGACAAGATGGGGCCACAGTATATAATTTCTTCGAGTAACCAAAGCCAACCAATTGCACCTTCGGACGAAATAGCTCAAAGGTCATCTCGGAGTTACTGCACTGGCACAACTAGTTGATTATGAGACGTGCCCCGAACTTGTCGGATGTAAGCTCTACCTGGGCAAATTCTCCAAGGCGACGGCGAAGGCTTTCCAGGTCTTACCTAGCTGGTCATAATCCCGGCTTGTAACATGTGCTCACCAGCTACTCCGTACTAGATCATAGTGAGCCAGGTTTGCGACATTTCCCAAGAATATACCATAAATAAAGACTGTTATCACGTACCTGCATGGTTAGTCGACTAGTTGGTGATGGCAAGCTTCTGTATTGGTGGTCGACATGTGTACTTACCGAGAAAGCCAGCCAATTTTGCCCAGTGTGGCCGCATGGATTAGATGATATTTCTATATTTATGGGTTCAACCTGCTGCTGACTACAGTAAATATATTGCTGGTCTGATGGACGTCGGTTGCAAAAGAAACCTGGAACTGTTACTACGCCTCATTCACAAGCTGCGGTTGAGACCCCATGGTGCATGAAGGGCAACGCCAGCTCGGAAGACGTCCAATGCAGCCAAACACGGTGCAAGGTCAGCTGGTTCAGTACTGAGTACTCTGACCACAGCCACCCCCGGATTGTATCCGACCTATAATGGACCGCAGTGTTGCTATGGTCGTGTGGTTCATCGTATCTCCCTCATCGAGAGCTCGAGACTCCAGAAAAACAAAGAACGCGCAATACCTAGAACGCGAACCCCGGTTAGAAAGAAAGCAACCTGCAGCAACAAGCACAGCCACTGCAGCGCAAATAAAGTGCGTCTAGACTCAATCTCTATTGGCGAGACAGTCGACTCCATTGGGCGGAGAGCCGAGCGGTCGGATCATTCTACACCAAATACGCAACTAAATCTTGAACCCAAGAACTGGCTGACGACGCATTCTGAACAGCGTCAGCCACGCTTGGAAATGAACCCCCGCGTACGACTTGTAATTTGCTTCCTACCGGTCGTTGAAGTGTCTAAGCCCAAGGCAGCATGGAGCGTCATGACGCGGCCACGCGGAAGACCCGGGACTGCCGAATGAACCGCCACGGCCAAGAAACTTGGAGCTTCTCTGAGGTCAGTATGCGGAGACAACGTCAAGTTCAAGTTACTTTACGGAAATAGCGGTGTTGCGTAATGAATCTCTCCTGTAGAAGAGTTAGTTGCTATTTTGCAGTTTACTAATGACGTTTAAGGTCCTCAATATATGGGACAACCCTTAACTCCTTAACTCCGAGCTCGCGAAGGATTACTGTTCTATGACGTTTGTGCAGTGTCTGCGCATGTAGAAAACTTTGCACTGGCTTGGATTTGTCAGTTTAAGGCCCTAAAGCGATGACAAGGCCGCATGCTTCCGGCGTGGGCGAGTTTTCGATAGCATTGCGTGTAGTGGGGGCTATGCTATTCGCAGTTGGGATACATGCGTGCGACAAGATATATAGTAATTGGCTGTCAACCTGTAGAATTCCATAAGCCATAAAAGAAGAGGTTAAGCTGTGTTTCATAGCTATATTTCTTACCTGTTTCGAGTCTGTGGCTTTCTTCAAAGCTGCTATGATGAGATTCTTCCTGGCTTTCACCGTCATTAGCACAGCATTCCTAAGCTCCCTACCCTTACTGGGCATGCGAGTGTCTGCCTTCACTCAATTGTTTAATCCTCGTACCAACCCCATTGAATATCAGCCGCAGTATGCCGGACATGGAGAGAAAGTTCACCCTATAGTTCTTGAAAATCTAGCTGTTCAGGAAATATCCCAGTCTCCCCACCAGAATTCCAATCTTCATATCACATTCGAGCTTCCACCTTGGCGTGAGCGGATGAAGTTTGAATTGGAACCAAATCATGGAGTCATTGCACCGGCCGCCAATGTACATCATCTTGACAAGCAAGGGAGAATTAAATCAGCCGAGTTGATTGACAGCTCTGACCACGGTGCTTTCAAAGGAACTGCATTTGTTCAAGACAGCAGAGGAGTCTGGAATAATGTCGGCTGGGCAAGGGTATATGTCAAGAGACGTCATTCCAGACCACTTTTCGAAGGTGCATTTGCGGTGCGCGATGAAATGTATCAGATTCAATTGCGATCCAACTCCATGCTCTCACAGAGTGACCTGAGGGCTGGTGGACTGAACCACTTCGAAAACCGGGTGGATGACTATGTCATCGCTTATCGGTCATACGGAAGCACGCACGAGACCAGTGTTGAGCCGACATCTCCAAATGAACCGTTCTGTTCGTCTGGCGTGATATCACGAGATATTCGACGAGACGGCGGTGACTACTGGTCTAGCCCTAGCAATTCAAGGTACAACCAGCTTGTGTCACATATTGGGGACACTTCCGGGTGTCTTCCATCGAGACGATTAGCACCTATCGGCATCGCAACAGATTGTTCATACACGGCATCGTTTGCCTCTTCCGACGCCGCTCGTCAGAATGTCATTAACGTGGTTAATACAGCATCGGAGCTCTACGAAAGAGTCTTCAACATATCCCTTAGCATCCAGAATCTAACTATAAGTGACGCAGAATGCCCGAGTTCTGGGTCTGCCAGGACTTCTTGGAATATTCCTTGTTCTTCCGCCAACATGAATCAGAGGCTGGGACTCTTCTCATCGTGGCGTGGATCAATCCAGGATGACCTTGCGTATTGGACTCTGTTTACCAATTGTTCGTCCGGGAGCCAAGTGGGAATATCTTGGGTTGGTCAGCTATGCAATCCAGGCGTTCCCCAAAACACCCAACAAGAATCTGGGGCAAACGTGGTTTCTCGGAATTCCGAGGAATGGCAGGTCTTCACGTAAGGCTCCATATCCTACCCAATTATAAAAGGAATGAGAGCTAACTGGGTTCCAATCAAGCCATGAAACGGGCCACATTTTCGGGGCCGTCCATGACTGTGACGCCAGTACTTGCCAAAATCCCAGCCAGTCGGGCTGTTGTCCGCTGTCTTCTTCCACGTGTAATGCGAATTCCCGGTACATAATGAATCCAACTTCAAACCGCAACATGGGCCAGTTCTCCGCATGCAGCGTAGGAAATATCTGTGACATGTTTGGCCGCAACCAGATTAGAACTAGCTGTTTGAGACTTGACGACAGTTCCACAACACAGAATACAAGTCAGTGCGGGAATGGAATCGTTGACCCGGGAGAGGACTGCGACTGTGGGAGCCGCGAGTCTTGTCGAGAAATCAATGGCAACGCGTGCAATTGCAGTACTTGCACGTACACGGATATGTGCAATGACCGTCATTCCAACCATAGTTCGCTAATCATTGGCCTCTCAGTAGGCCTGGGCGGCGGGTTCCTGGTCCTCATTCTGGCATCTGTTGCTTTGTGCATTTGTTTGCACCGCCGTCGGAGGCGAAGCATCCAGCCTCTTGTTGTACCGTCGATGTCTCAGGGTCCTCACAGAGCGCCTCCGGAAAGGAACATAGGACTTCCTCCGCACACTGGGCTCCTCCCCCCAACACCACCGTATATGCCTAGATATGCATAATGGTAATCGGAAGATGTACTGGAGATTTGACTAGATGTGATTGCAATGTTTGTTGGGATGACGTTAGAGCACGGGCCCTCGCAGTCTGGACTGGCTCCTGTAAGAACGTTGTACCTAGAGAGTAAAGAACCGACTAATGCAGACAGCCTCGGAGCAGGCGGAATAAAATAAAATCTGTAGTCTCGGTGCGTGCCTCAATTTCGGTTGCTTCGTAGAGGAATTCTCGGAGGCCGGGGCCCGGGGGACAGGGGCGAAGTCCCGGACTGGGCGATAGGCATTAAGGATAGTGTAGTTCGGCAGTTCTGTACTGGTCAAATACGGAATCCCAGCTTACATGAACTTCATCTGGCAGCGGCGGTCGACACAGACTATCTTGCGGGTCCCAGGTTGTGAAGGTCTTCAGCGCGGCCCGAACGGGTAATCCTGGCGATGCGGCTATAGATCTATGCCTAGCCGATATGGCTCGTCGTCAGGCAATTTTACTGCCGAATAAAAAAAAACGGGGACCGGAATTGTCTCACTCGGACTGTCGTAACTTTCAAGTCATCCGCCACATCGATCGGGTTAAGCAACTAACCGCAACAGTTCAACATGGTCGTAGTAGCTGTTGCCGGCGGTCTTGAAGAGTGCGACTGCGAGCCAAAAAAAGCCAGTCCGGAGATATTCATAATTTCATATCGGGAGAAGACTATAATACTCATGTTTAGTATTAATAAAGTCCTGTTATTAAACAGGCGAGGATAATCGTCGAGTGCATGATTCATCCGATGCTGGAAGCCACAAATTGGAACATCCAAAAAACCTCTCGGATTATCAATTTGCTTTCTGTTCTGGGTTTGCCGTGCCGCTGTAAGCCCTAAATCTGGGAGCATTATTATGGAAGGTTTATGGCGATGGACTCATAAGTGCAGCAACGGTCTGATCACTGGAAGTCTAGCGCGCCAATGATGCCAAACTGGCGGAAAGAATAAATGATATCGGTCATCGGGTTCCAGACGGAGCCGCTAGATGCGTTTGTACCGACAGGGCAAGGGACGAATGCGTCAACTGGAAGTAGGAGTGTATAAATATCCCTAAACTCCTGGGTAGAGGACGGGCTTGCTTACCGCATCAAGAGACGAAACCGCAGAAGAAAGCGTTCTCTGGCGAACGGATCAATAGTACAACACCCCATATCTCACGATTAATCGAGACACAATGCCCTCCAGCAATGCCACCTGGGTTTGTCACTCCAAAAGTGCATCCTTTCTAAGCGACAGAAGCTCCCATTCTCACTCCTTGGGTGCACAAGATTCTTCTCCACAACTGTACTAATGTCATCAACCCAATCGAGTTCTTGCAGCAGCAGATCGCTTTCCTTCCATTCAAGTACCCCACGATCCTCAGTGAAGATATTGCGAGTGATATGGTCACTGACCACGTCATCGGTGATAGTCTCAGGGATAGTGATCCCGCCGAAGTTATATAGAAAGGCTATCTGCAAAAGGCTCTAGGCGTTCGGACTCTGGTGCCGGTACTGGGGTTATTAGTGGTGCTGAGATTGTCTCAGATAGAAAGGGCTTCGAAGCTGGGCAGGCTGCGGTGGATGTGTTCGCGAAAAGGGGTCCTCTGCGGAGAAGATCCTTGTTCAACTGTAGCCGTCCTTTCAGAGTCTTCATTTGTGGAATAAAAGTTGTGCTGTGGATGAGGAGAAATATATCTAGTTTATCATTTACGACCATTTTCTCCTATGTTTCACATCTATCCCCGGTACCAAAGTAAGCCACCGGATGCAGTAGAATTAATGTTGAAGCTAACTTAAGCTCCGCGACGGGAGCGGGAACTTACCATAAATAAAGTTTGCGCTGCCGCTGAATCGGCGCTTTAGACTGCGGTCCCATCGTCTCCAGACAGGCTGCTCGAAGACATACCTGTATTTCTCAAGAAACCACAATCACCATCGATTCCAAAGCTCCAATGGATAAAGTATAACCCTTACCTTAGAGGCCAAGGTGAGCAGAAGATTAAGCCTGTATATCTGGACAGGATGTGCTCCACGCCTCCAAATCTGTGCAATGGGCAAGAGCATCCAGGTATGATAAGTCTTCCAAGAGGTCTGATACAAGGTCTTTTGGGCATCAGATTAACTCTGATGTTCACAATGTTCACAACTTCACTTCTTATGTGTGATCACGTGGTATCTAAGCGAAGGGCATAAGACCTTTTTTCTTCTCACAGAAAAAAAAAAGAAGAGAGAGGAAGCAGAACTTCTCCTTGACAGCCATCTCTTCTCGTCTCTTCTCTTCTCTTTCATTCTCTCTCCTATCAACAGTATTCATCAATACAGTATTTCTGCACTGTTTTACTCCACCTCATTGATCGTCATCCAACTAGTCCATCCAAAATGAAGCTCTTTTTCTTCTATCTGATTTCGCTTCTCTTCGCGACCCTCACCAACGCTCAGTTTAAGTGCACCGACACCCCGACCAATGTTGACCACCACTCTGCTGGCAATGACACTGATCTTACCACCATCCTCGCCGGTGCTGCGGCTGATATAGAGTCCGGTGGTCCCTGGAATGGCGTAAGTTTATCGAGCAGTGCCCGAGTCAATCCCAACTGCTGACATTGGTATCTTTAGGCATGTCACCTAGCAACCAAAGAGTGCTTCTACTGCATCCGTTCTCTTAGCCTGACTCGTTATTGTTCTAAGACTTGGCCTGTAAGACACACTTACACCCTCTCTTCCATTGCAGGAAGCTAACTCGGCGACAGTGTACCTATGAGGCTGCACCTTGCATAGTCAACAGCACCTGGCCCCAGGACCCTGCCCAATGCTACTAGTCAATTGCTTTAATCTCTGTCAACGGCGACCTGGAAATACGGTGATCAGCATATGCGACTGCGTGTACTCATGTGGAGCAGAGGCTCGACTGTTGTCTGGGGAGTTTATTTGACGGCGAAGATCATCGGCTTCTATTGCTGGATTGATTGATTGCAATGTTGCTCAGTGCGAATAGCTATGGCTATAGGTTTCTTTTCGTCCTCCTGATTCAGTAGCTGTTGCGCTGGTGAGAGTGCTTCGGTTACTTGATGGAGTTGACCATCATGGAATGAAAGTATCAATTGTCATATCTCACTAAATCTGCGTAGACATTTCAAAGAGTCTGTAAATGGAGATGACTCCCTGACCTCCCGTAGTCTGACTAGTAAACCAGTACCGATGACATCTCTTCATGGACGCATCTGTTTGGGAGGGACTCTAGCCTTTCCCGGCAAGAAGGAACGAAGTATCTTTCAGAACAATACGACGCAGGTGCTAAGCCAACATAACATATCTCTCACATGTATGTAAACACTAGTTATAGAATGAACTGCTGGTCTTGTCTTCTCTGGACACGCAGCTGTAGGCCCCAGCCTTGGGAACTCAGACGCCAAACTTCATTCACTAACTAGTCTTAATCGAAGGCCAGGCAGTTACACTCCCTTGCTGTAAGGTGAGGATGTTCATTTGGTAATTCCATCTTTTTTTTTCGGAGTTTACTACTGTCTTCTCTGTGTCTCAAGCATAGCTTTTGGTCTTAGTTTCCTGTCAACTCTACATCAGACTTTCGCTGCCTGGGTACAGGGAGGCCTGTATAGAGAAGGGCACTAGTCAGTAATGAAGTACTGCAAATGGCAGCGTTGTTTTACTTAAAGAAGGAACGTCACGAATAGTTTCCGCTGCAACGTCCTTTGATCTTCCTTCTGCCACAGGCATATCAAGATCGTAGTTCTTTGGAATCTCACTCAGGCTATATTTTTCATGTTCACGTCATCTAGGGACCGTTCTGAAAAGCAGTGGTTACCGACAGCAAAGGCGAGACCTTCACCGTTGACACTGATAAACTGGCATTTTTTTGCCATTGTCGGGTCTTTGGCGCATTTTGTAGAACCTTAGGCCATTAAATTGCTGGGGATTCGAAGGATGAAGCAGATTGATATTCCTAGTTTTGTTCTTTTTGGGTACGAATGTTCCATCTGGAAGGGTTAGGCCGGGCGTTGCTGTGCGCTGCAAAGTAACTGGTTTACGTCATATCGTCAGCACTATACCATAAGAGAGTCTCTTGGAGCAAGGGTAATCGCTTGTGAGACGATAAAGGAGAGATCTAAATTTACTCAGATTCGGATGAGACAGTCTCTGATTCTCCTAGGTGAAGCTGTCCAACTTCGATATCGAGGATAGATCGTTCTTGGTATGTAGCCCGTTGCTATCCACATCCGCTTAAAACAGCAGAATACGGACGTACTTAGGATGAACAGCGTGATCTTAAAGAATACCCAACAACAGTTGCATGCGTAGTCACTGTCACAACGGCAGTTAATGTGATCTGGCACGTAAGCTGCTTATCGACGTCCTTTGCGGTAGCCGCGTTCTTCCCGGAGGAAAGAAAGTCGTGAAGTGACGGTGGATTCTTGAGGTTGTTGCTCTGTTTTCCTCTCTCCGTTTGATAGAACTAGCAATGATCATCCATGCAGTGTGTCTGTCCTGGCTATTGACTACGGCTCGTTCAGGAAGATAGCGAAATGCGAAATGGCCGGAGACACAGTGGCCAGTGTTTCAATGCCCGGGTGGAATCGAAAATAGACAAGACGTAATTATCCTGCCGTAGAGATTCGTAAAAACCTTGATGGGAGCCAAAGATCTGCGAGTCTTCTTCTGTATTGTTCTATAGATGACAGGGATATACAATGCTTTTGGAAGCATCTAGTCAGCCTTCTTATTCAACGTCTTCACTTTCAGGTGTACATTACTAGTTTTGAGTCCAGGGTTGCTTCAATGGCCATAACAACGTGTGCCACTGGTCCTCCGAACATAATATATACAGCACGCGTACCCTAAATTCATGAACAGTCTTGATTTCAGTTCACAGATGAAGCGGCGTTCTGTAAACTTATGAAGGCATACGCTATTGGAAGATGCTCTGAAACCCAGAGTTGGATAGTTCTTGAGTTCAGCAAGATACAGCAAAGGCAGGATGATTTTGGGGCATTTGAGCTCTCTCAAGTTGATGTAGTACATGGTTGCATGGCCATTGTGAGAAACAATTTTCATCGCTTCGAAAGAATAGAGCCTTCCCGCCTCGTCAGCACATTCGATACAGCAGAGTCGCCGTAGACGATCGTCACTGCAATCGATCTCTTAAAGGAACCATATCGACTTGGGAGAGAGACTCTACAATCAGGACTGTTACCAGATTCGGGTACACCGACGACCCAGAGACGCTTGACTTCAGGGTTCCCCGACTCCGGATTTCAGTTATCTATTTTGCCTTCGGAGCTACGTATGGTTCTGAACGGCACGGAAGGGATGCTTCATCTATCGGCTCATCTCGCTTAGAATAAGATTTCGTTAGTAATATTCCGTGTTAAAAGGCCCGTGGTCTAGACAACAGATATTTTAGGATAGCTTCTGAAGATCGTAAGGACCCCTCTTGTTCACGGGCCTCCTACCACCGTCCCTGGTGGCGTTATCCAATATCGGCCCGAAGAGAAGGGAAGAGAAGAGAAGAGTCTGCGATGATCGTCCATCCGACACAGTATGGAGATATCTCCTTGTACGACGCTCCCATTTGTAAAAGAGTGCATTCTCCGAAGCCCGTACGTCTACCGGGAGCCACGTATGACGGCATGACACGACGGTTGGGTTCCTTGGCGAGCCGGGGATTTTTATCACTGCCGGTGTGTTTCGCATCGATACAACCGTCAATTCTATGAAACTAAATTAGATTGTGTCTATCGACTAGTAGTGGGGTCAGAAACTCATTTCATCGACCTCCGGGTCGATCTAGCCCCATTCCAGCCACGTCGAAGGGCCGCTGATATGTGCGAACCATGGTCGGCTGTTAGCTCATTAGCATTCTAGACAGAGAGCTGGGACAGTCGTGTGGGACTAACCCTGTTGACAGTGTCCATAGGATGAGCAGCTGGTAGTAATTTCCGGCGTTGCAATCCTTCCCATGTAAAACAATAGCCACGAAAGCGTCGTTAGCTCTGCGCTGCACTACTATGTCTTCGTAGCGTATAGGCGCCTCTTCCATATCATATTCTCTTTAAGCCATATTCTTGTCCAAAGTGTCTATTCCACGATGTGAAACGCAATCCACGACAAATCCCTGCGCGAGAGTAAAATATGCAGCTAAAGGAGAACATTACTAACGTATTGCCTCCAAATTGTAAAATTTAATCCTTCCAGTTTGATAACTATCGTTGCAGCTAATTTACACTTCCCTTTGAAAACTTGGACTATGAAAAACATTGATTGACACTAAAAGACTACAATATTGACCTCAAAAGGGGTACCATGGTATCTCTCTGGCATGAAACCAAGTCAACAACAGACTGTTTCATACCTTTGTCGGATCCGCCTTGAGCCGAGGCCCAATTAAGATGCTGCAGGGAGGATCCAGGTTGTGATTGATTCGCTGGGAATATTGCCACTCCACTTATCTCCGCTCGCAGTGACAGTGACGTAGACGTCGTTGTCAAAAGTATTGACAATGACAACGGTGCGAGACCCATCTGGATTCAGAGTAGCAACGGATTCTATGCCTCCTCCGTCAGAGTACGTGTAGCTACCGCTGCCGGCCAAGACAGTAGCGCCTCGAGGAATAAACTTGCTGAACTGCGCCATGGTGTAGTAGGATGTCTGGAAGGTGTAGTCACCATTATCGACTGTGACCAGCCCCAGGCAGTTCGTACAGGCGTTGCTCTCAGAGAGATGCGGGCCAGAGTTTGGATCAGTGCCTAGCACCCAAGCAGCAACCCCGTTGGCCCAGTTTTGTAGCGGGCCCAAGGTGAAGCCAATAGCCTGGTGCCAAGAGCCGCCCGAGGCAGTCATGCATTCAGTCATATACTGGGACGAGCCCGTGTACGAGTTGTGGAAGTCGGTGAGAACGGACCAGTTTGCCTGCGGGGACTGATAGCAGTGCCAGGCGACAGTGTCGACATACTCGCCGGCGCCTTTGATAACCGTTTCCGGATACGAAGGCACGTCTGTGGCAATTCGTTAGTATTCTCACTAGTCAGTAGAGGCTGTGACTATAAAATGAAAGTACATACCCGTGTTGTGGTCGTATGCCCAGACCTTCGTGTCCAGATTTGCATCGGCTAGCGCAGGGCCGATGTAATTCTGGATCAGCTGTGCAGCCTCGTCGGCATAGACATACATCGTTGGCATACCGGTGGCGCTATGCAAGGGCTCATTCTGAATGGTTATTGCGTCTATTGGGGCGCCTGCATTCTGATACGCCTGGACGTACTTCACGAAGTACTCAGCGAACTCACTGGCATAGCCGGAGCTCCCTGTTCCGCCGGTCAGGTAGCCGTCGTCCAGATTATTATCAGTCGTATTGGCCTGGATGACACCGTTCTTCTTCATCCAGCCTGGAGCACTCCACGGTGAGCCGAGGATTTTCAAGTTCGACTGCACGGATTTCATCTGTGCAAGAAGTTTGGCCATGGCACTGCCCCGGTCCGTTAGACCAAAGTTGGAAAGTGACGTGTCCGCAGTATCGCTGTCATCGTAAGTGTACACTGGGTCCGCAGATAGGTCAGATGCACCAATGGTATGGCGCATGAATGTGAACCCAGCACCACTTGTGGTGAGAAGGTCGTTGAGCAAGCTCTGGAGCTTCGAGTCGGACAGCGTGTTGAAAACCGACACGGTTGAATCAGTGACGGCAGCACCGAAACCGTCAATTGTCTGTTTATGGCCAGATGATGTATCGTCGATCGTTAAGTTCCATTTTGATGTGGATCCAGGGTTACCACTGCCATGGGCAGGGGCATCAATTGACGAGAGCTTATAGTTGCCTCCTGAGTTAGTGCAGTAAGCGGACGCCGAGGAGGCCCGTCTCTGCGGCAAGGCGTAGCTAAGAGATGCCAACACGATGGTGGCAAAGATGAGTCGAACCATATTGGCTGGAGCGTTTCTTGTGTGTCAAAAAGTGTTCATGGGGTTTGGGGTCAGATTGTCGGGTCAATCGAACAATTTATCTCATTGTGCTACGACACCAAGTAAGCCGATCTGATGACAGCGGACGGTATATTTTACTGCCCATTGACCATTTAGTTCTCTAGCGGATGCTACGCAGATGGGGATGTCAGATAGACCCTTTCGGCCCCACAGTGGAAACAGTCCTGCCATTGATTGCGCTCCATCAACTTGCCGTTTCGGAATGTATCAGGGCATGGGACCGCGACTGAATGATATCACACTACCATCGCCAACGCGCACCACGTCTCTCCAAATCCAATCAGGCATGCTATAGCTGTAATATTTTAGTTTAGATTAACGGTCTAGTAAAGCTCGCAGGCTAGATCTGGACCCGAGATGTTGAGGCATGGGTTGCATTGAGATGGTCCATCTGCCTCGACGTCTGTGGTTTCATGTGGGTCTCCGGACGGATGGCATCTTTTGCCGTATCAGACAAGGGTCTTTCAAACGGACCACCTTCATCAAGGGCAATTTCCGCTGCTGATATGCTGCTGATGGCCCTTGATGACCCTCGAAGCGCGATCCGTGCCATGCTAGAGTTGCTTAGCGTGTACCTTACGATATACCACGTTCACGGAGGTGATTCGTCCGCAGTCCAGGCTTGACGATAATTGGAGGGATAGCTGGACGACTTTATTTTCCGGATTTTCGTAAAATGGTAGAGACTCCTAGGCGTGCGATCGACACTAGTACGTCGATCCTAGAGCTCAGTAAACCCAGGGACATGGCGTCCGACTCGGACCCTTGACGCTGACTCTTCGAGCCTTCAGCCTGTCGGTCCCTTAAATTTCCACCAATATAGCACCCAGACAGCGCTGACAGTGTCAGTCAAATTCCACCTGACTCTCTCAGACAATGGCTGTCAGTGCGTGCGAGAGAGGCCACGATGCCACAGGGTCAGTCACACTCCAATCAGCGTCCTCCCGCCGAGATAGGTGGAGCAGGAATTGTCTCGTCTCGTCTCGCCCATCCTTTCTGACCAGTGCGACATGGAGTCAACCCTGGTAGAGTATCCATTTAGACGTGTCCTTCTTCAAGACTAAATCCAATCCGGTTTCATCGCGTGTGTGCTGCATCTCCACAGCCTCGTGCGATACTTGGCTGTGCTTCGACCCATGACTTATTAAAGTTGAAGCTATCTGACGCCACCCCCACAAATCAAAGGATCGCCATGGAAATTTTCTGCTTCACACCACAAGAGTTACATATGTGTGCCAGCGTAGGGGCTGCATGGGGCTTATTCATCACACTTCTCCGCGTCACATGGCGACTGCGACTACTAGAACTTACTCCGTCAACACATACCGACTTTGCAAGACACACTAGGAGCGAAGGTCTTCAGTGCAGAAAGGCCACTATTGGCTCCGAATTTGATGAGGGGTCAACATACAGGTTGACTTCGGTAAGGCGTCCCTGCTACCTAGAAACCCTAAATGGGGATGTCCAAATCACATGTGAGAGGCAGTGAAGCTTGCTGGGAAAAGAATACCTGGTCAAGCCGCGGAGAAGTCAACATATCATTTTTTGGAGCCTCGCGAATATGTCTGACTTGTTCGTTTTCCTATTTCAGCTGTGGCGTGATGAATCCCTTGCTTCCAGGTGGAAATCCTGCACAGGTCGAATGCTTTATTATTTTCCATCGACGTTCCATGTATCGTGTGGGGCGTTCCGGTTAGCGCTCTTCAGCGATCCCGGCCCGTCCCGATAAGGACATATCCATATCAAGGTTTCCATAGAACCTTGCCCGTCGGACCTCTGGCCGCATCTAACATGGTCAAGCAAGAATCGATGCGAGGTCAAAAGAAGCCAGTGTGCGCCACGATCCTTCCGATTCCAGCCAAAGGGTATCTTAGATACCTTAGGATCGGGACAACAGACTTTATACGTGACATCTTCCGGAATTATCATTTTTATACTCTAGGTCCTGAGCCAGTGATTTGTGATACTGTCGCCAGTTTCATCCGACTAGGAAACTGACATCTGGGCACTGTCATCCGAGATAATACACTTACTGCAACTGTCAGGAGGTATGATGGACAAACTTCATTGGTGTTGACAAGATTCGCCATGCAAGGGATGGACCTATTGGTCAACAAACTATCTGTCACAAATCGATATATCTTCTCTGTACACCGAATAAGGCGACGTTGCTCCCATGGATCCTGTAGTCAGGATTATCCACAGCTTAAACCTTTTCAAGGTATATCCGATCACAGGTCGCCCAATGATCAGCACTCCTTGTCAACAAGGTGCGAATGCGCAAGATGTGCCTAGATACTCAGTGTTTGTGCACATTTATTTTAAGCCTCTGGCCGCGCTCTACACGAATTTATGGTGTGTCCTTGAGGAAGCCCGCGAGATATTACTAGGAAATAGTGCAGCGATGGTCTGATTTTGCCAGGCCGAACAGTCGCCTTGCAGGACTGGTGTCAGTGGCAGCAACAGGAAGATCCAATAGGATATCTCCCTCCAGCACTCTGCCGGTCCTACTCCTCTGGGGCCTGCTTTACACTCGATATGCTCGTGTACGATGCGGATAAGTAGTTCTGGATGTAGTGGTAGGAGAGCGTGGCTCAGGCAAGGTGGGTGATTGACGCATTGCAGGACCCTGGAGCACTGCTTCGTAATCATCTACAAACACTGAACCAGTGGGGCTTTGCTATCGGATTGTGTAAAATGGCGCATTCGACATGGTGCATAGCAGGAACCACCGGGTACCCTACAATTCGCCTGCCGGATACAACTTTTGCCTCCTTTCATAATGACCACTAACGTAGTTGCAAGACTAGGTGTAGCACTAGCGGTAGGAACTTTTAGAGGTAAGAGAATAAGCAGACGGAATTAAAAGATTAGTATGTGAGGCATGTGGCAAGATGAGTAGCTACCAAATGGATCTGTAGGATGGGCTGGATGATGTGTCACATAATGTGGCTGTAGGTTCCTTTTCGCTAAGACAGATCAAGAGCCCCGACTTGTGGATAGGTCTAGAGTTGGTGTTGCGAGATGTAAATGATGCTCCTGTGCTCTAGGATACGTTAGGCAAGCTCCAAATGCGCTCACCAGATTGTCAATCAAAGACCGCATCCCCAGCAGTGGAGATATCTAGATATTCAGCCGGCAGTTGTTCGTCCCCGCGTTCATCAGGACTAGATTACGCTAGTAAGCGACGGAGTCTGCGGATGCTGCTCTGACCTGGTCAATGGTATCACCCGAGAGTGCTTCCGCATCCTGAGGCCCAGACAAGATAAGACTAGTTTCTTTCTCGGAAAAGGGCGTCAGAGCCTGAGGATGAAGAATTTACTTACGTCCCCTGACATACTGCGGTTGCTTTACTTCTACCATGTTCACCCCCAGCCCTCATACAGCAGCTTGTCTCTGAGAGGCTTTCGATATCGGTTGCCTGCGGAAGAATGCAGTCCCTGTATAATGGAGGCACCTAGTGGGAGGATCCTTAAATGCGCTTTGGTGATGTTTGTGTCCCCATCATCTCCTAGACCTGGGCTGAATGGCGGGGCAGTCCAGATATGATTAATGAGGGTACGGGGTAGAACAGATTCAGAAAAGCATTCAACGAAAAGACCCACGCCGTTGCATTTGCAAGCCCTATACACTGAACCAGAATGATTATCCCAATAGAAACTCGGTCATCAGCACACTTTCCGTACTCCACTAGCAGTCTGCTGCTGCCTTGTTGTAACCGGGCAATCAGAGAAGTCTACATCTAATCCCGTCCGCATCACCTCAACAGGGATCTTCCGATGTCCTTCGAATCTTGACAAGATGTTCGTACCCCCGGCACCTGCTAGTCATAGGTTCCATTGCTTCACATGATAAATAAAGCCCTGAAGAAGACTATATGAGTACAGGTAGTTGTTAAGCACAAGAATCGGAAAATAATTTTTGATTCCGGAAGGCAATATACAAAACCAACCACTGCCAACACTGAACAGATCCAACATTGGGATTGGTAGGAGACACGGCCCTAAGCCGAGGCCCAGGTGAAAAATGTTGGCGAGATCGCTTCGCCTTTCTGACTTTGACCCACCAAAGTAGCAGCTTAAGGCGACTTACTAGTAGTGTTTGTATGCAGTCTTGCCGATAGTACAACTCTTAGAGAATTCTTGAATAGAGTAGAGGAAAAGAATGCAGTCAGTATCTAAAGCGTCAAAATACCCGTGGCTCACAAGTCGTCTCCCGACCAAGGTATCTAACCTTGGAAACGGATCCACATTTTCTACCTATCTACTTACGCCTGCTTAGCCACCGGTGCCTACATACATACTCAGCATACTTGTCGGGGGTCAAACTGTCAGGACCCTGTTACATTCTACCAGAACCCCAGTGAATATAAAGACACTAACTAAGCGCTCGACTAGAGGAGCGGAATGTCATCAGCTAACTTCGTATTGCGCTGAGATGATTGAGAGTGAAGTTCACGTTGATAAGGACCATATAGAGTGCATGTACTGTGTCAAGCATGTTCAACATTTGTCATGTAACTGAATGATCATCGACTATCGGAAGCACCCACAACACTGTAGTCAAGGGCTCAACAATAACCGCGCAAAAGAGACTTGAGTAGAGCGTAAAGTCCCACTCTTAGGGGCTGCATGAGTGATCTTAGGGGCTTGATGGCGGGATCTTGGATTTTTAACACAGGCAGCAAGCGATTTTTCTCTCTTTGTTCTGTTTTCTTTTCTTTTTCTTTTTCTTTTTCTTTTTTTCTTTTTCCCTTACTATTAGAAGCCAGTATTGTTTTCAATTGGGTTGCTTATCTTGCCTCTACATAAATAAATACATGTCCCAGGCAGAATGCGGCTATACCGTGCATCTTTCGACAGCAGTGCCAAGCAAGTCATTGAAGTTCCGGATCGATTATGGACCTAAAGTTCAGTCCAAGACAGCAAGAGGTACGGTGGGCTGGTCTCCACATAGCTTGATTGTGCCATCGGATGCATTCCCGGAAACGCTGCGCCTCATATTTTGCCTTTGTTCAGCGGCTATTTCGTACCCACCTCGGGAAGCGATGAGGGATCCCTGTGCCCTAGAGAGGCAGACAACGGGGCGAATCATGAAACGCAGCCTAGCTGAGCGTTGGACCGCAATGGCACCGGGTTCCCCTCCAAGTGATATTGGAGAACCAACATGATTATTTTCATCCGACTCGCTGAGTGGCTCCTCTACCCAGGAGGAGGAGGGGTTAGAATAGGTCACATGCCCATTCTGGACAGACCTACGTGGTAGTTAGTAGTAGACATCCATCCCTCACTCCCCATTCTGTGTTTCTTCCAACACTGAGCTCTTTCTTCCTTCTCCTAATCTATCATTTTGTTTGCTCTGTCTTGAAGATCTGGATACTACTACCTTCGAAATCTCTGTCTCGATGACCGTCCCAGAACTCCCAAACTGGTTGAGGGTGTGAGTGCATTACTACTCCCTCCCCAATTTATCCGATTCGGATTCCTTCAGTACCATAATATCTTACAAGCGCTAGAGTCCTCTGTATCTCAAGTGCTCTGTCATTCCTGCCCCAACTGCGGCGGATATGGATCCGGAAGAGCAGCTGTGGCATCTCCGTCTTCTACCTACTGTTTAACCTGATTGATACCACGGAGCATTTTGCCATCGTCTTTTTCTTGCTGGTGATTCAGGATCACGACAGGCCTATTAGCATGTTTATCCATCATCCACTTAATGTCGGTGACTGGCTCAATCTCGCTCATGTCTCGGTGATTTTCCTGCTGTTCTTGCCCTGTGAGTTGATCTCCAAAGCAGTGATAAACATTGTCCATCCTGGACAATCTATAGATATTTGCTCAGGACGCAATCTGCTAAACGGTCTTACTTTCTTTTTGTCTAGCTTCACAGAGGGTCTCTACTTCCTACCACCCGGACATCTTCTGCATAAGATCGCCGCAGTGACGATGTATATCATATCTCTGTGTGTGACTGTCATCCCAGAGCTGGTCTTTCTCAGTGACAATCCTCGAGCACCAGACCCCTATCGCGAATTTGGCCTTGACATATTCATTGGTGGGAATCTCATGTATATTCTCCCTGTTGCTACCATCGTCCGTGTCGTAGCTTTCTTCTTTCAGGGATACATTATTCTTCGACAAAACTGGCCGTCTTCATTGGACCTTGGTGGGCTAGCCATACAGGCGGTCATATTCATACTAGTTGCCATTTCTTGGATTTTCAGAGTCGTATACCCACCTTATGAGGCTGTCCAGGACCCGTGTCTCCTCTGGTATCGCAGGATTGGCTGGCCTGTGGTGGATAACCTCATCTTCGGAATGGGACAGGCAATCTTGTTCTATTTGGCACTATATCGAGCAAGGGAGCTTCAAGCTGGGACATCTGGTGGTGATGGTGAAAAAGAGCCTCTGCTAGTTCCTGAAACAGGGAAGGAAAGATGGAAACACTCGACGATGTAGTTAGGTTATCCTAGTATTTTATGTCAGGTTGCTGTGTGCGGCAAGGAGTTGCGCTCAACCCTCATAGGCGAACTCAATACTGTTTGATTCAGGGATAACCAATTCTGGCCGCCTGAAAACGTCCTCGGGATCAGAGGGGAATGTATCATAACAAGGCAGCACCACTATTGTAGCTGAATGTTCTTCGGCGCTTCCCCAGTCCCACCAAGCTACACACGCGCCTGTGAATCTGTACCGGAATACATCTCCAGGTGTGAGATTGGCCGGGAAGACCCAATCATACCTGTTACTAACATCATGCTCTGTGGTCCAACAGTCGCCTGGCTGAAGAGTTATGAAGCCCGCAGCCTGACTAACATTGACAGCAAAGTCTGGTTCGTCCGGACCCCCACAAAAGATGTACTCAGGCTCACAGGCTTCCCATTCACTATTGCCACGGCGCCAGCAGAGCTCGAAATTGGAGATGTTTGTGTCCAGGCAATCTAGGTCAAATATGATCGGTCTCCCTTGAGAATTATCCGGCGCACCGTCATAGGTGACCTTGATAATAATTTTCAAATGAAGACAGCAGTCCCCATGCACCACCCTCGCTGGGCCGTCATGTTCCAACTGTAAACTTAATATTGGCGCCCCCGGTCTGTGCGTCGCTCACCCACACAGGATATTAGTTCCAAAAATATATTGGGGCAGAAGAAACAAGAAAAAATTTCATGGGAATCATCCAAAAACTTACACTCTTCCAGGTGGTCTGTCTGGACCCGGGTGCGGATTGCGTTTCTGTTGCTCATTTTTTGTGACGGCCGTGAAGGCAACGTGTGAACCACCAGGAAGCACAACTTTTGTGCTCTGAGGCTTCAGCTCCTGGCCCTTATGTTGACGACACGTTCCCCAATCCCACTTTTCAACCTCCTGCCCGGGCCAGAGTAGTTCGTACATCTCTCCAGGAACAAGTACGTCATAATATGTTTTGGGAAGGTAGGATATTAGCGGCTTAGATAAGCGTTGTTTGAGCTCTTGGACAGAAGATGCGTCTTCGTAGGACGGTGCCATATGAGGCGCGCTCTGTTCGGTGCCGACATCAACCTTCTCCAACTCACCATCCGCAGTGCGATGCAGGAGGATGAGACCGGGATATTCAGTTCCATCCTCGTCTGCATTCCACCTCAGCACACATGGATCTTCGTGTCCATCTTCCTCTCGCTGGAGAATAAAGACAACCCCGTCTCGCGAATCAATCGGTTCCCCTGTGGACAGCGCTCCCGTCGTCCTTAGAGAAAGTGACACGCGGGGAACATCAGAGTGGCCGCTACAGATAATAAATTAATAAGTTTACCCAATCAAGTCTAAGTATGTGGGCAGTTCAAATGACGTACATGTTCTTATCCCGCGGAGGGACTCTAATGAACGATGCGTACGGGTCCGCTGCTTGCTCATCCATCGTGGGTTTGATCTTGAATTGACGTTTATTGAAGTTGTAATATGGACAACTTGAATGAGTAAATGGAAAAGAAGGTCAGTCCATCAAAAGGTTTCCTCGCCTCTGCTCCGCGGGGCAGTGCAAGCAAAATCAAGCTTGGCTTCCATATTTAGGCTGAATTAACTACCTATGAGATCGCCGATGGTGCCCGCCGTTCGGTTGGATACAAGCGGATCCCAACATTGGACTCCATGGACGGCTGGAAAGGGAAACCTCAAATCTGTCTAGAAAGAAGTGCACACGTTCTTGAGTCGACTTACCGGTTGCGTAACCTCAGCACCTCCCGTAGCTAGCTAGTTGGATACGGCTCCGCCCACCCCTTTCCCTAATCAACAACGTTCAGCTGTCAGCAGGCTGTACGCGACTTGCGGAGGCTTCGTTGTGAAGGTACGATAGATGGGATTGTCGGCGGATCATCATTTTCCCGGATAGAATTTCCCCCCCCTGGCAGGCGCTCCTGTTTTATTCATTCTACTTTTCACCCCCGACAGATCAGCTCCCTTTCCAGGCTTTCCGATATGCGGCAGAAGACGCCGATATTCTATTCTTCAACATGAGTACGACGAATGATCAAGAAACAACGACCCTTCATTCGTTGTGCGGTCGCGAGGTTATCCGAGTCGGCGAAAATCTCGTCGTGAAATCGGGCCGTCTCCGTTCTCATGAAGCCCAAACACTTCGTTTCATTGCAGCAAACACAACAATCCCGGTGCCTAAAGTTCATGATGTGCAATGGGAAGATGACAAGGTTGTGGCTATTGTGATGGACTACATGCCTGGCAAGCGACTTGACGAAGCATGGGGTACTTTAGACTCCAGTCAGAAGCTCTCCATTGCCTCCGAGCTTCATTCCTACATAAATCAGCTCCGCAACTTGAAGGGCGACTATATTGGAGCTGTTGATCGTGGGAAAGCTATCATTGGAAATATTGCGTCAATTGAAGGTGGTCCATTTGATTCTGAGCAGGAGTTCAATGAGTTTATTCTGGGAGATATGATCACGAAAGCACCAGATATACTGCGACATTATGCCAAATTTGCACTTATGGATAACCATGAGATTGTTTTCACTCACTCCGATTTGGCCCCACGTAATATCCTTGTTGAAGAAGGCCGGGTCACAGCTATCCTTGACTGGGAATATGCTGGATGGTATCCAGAACATTGGGAATACATCCAGGCACTTCGGCACCTAAGGCCAATGCCTGACTGGCCAGAATATCTGCCACATATTCTTCCACCCCGGTTTGAGAGAGAATACATAGGCATGTCCTTCCTATCTCGTCTCTTAAGCCATTAGCGGATACAACTACATATTCTTCCACCCCGGTTTGAGAGAGAATACATAGGCATGTCCTTCCTATCTTGTCTCTTACGCCATTAGCGGATACAGCTACTACGGATATCATGCAGGCATTTAGGAGAAGGATTGATCAAGCAAGAAATAGTATATACACTTCAATGTTCCAAGAAGCCTTTAGATACAGAATGTGAATTTCTGTATCTGTTCTTTGCAGAAAGCACCACTGATGTTGTTTGATTGAATCAACGCGCTGGAAATTCGATGTTAGCGATGAAAGCCTGCTTATATCATCTGTCATGCGTTACCTACCTGCAATGTAATGGTTTGCAGTATGTGCAATTCCATTAATCGTCCGTAGCTTCCAAGCACACATCAATCATTTCATTAACGGCTGATGCTCGCTGAGACTGAGTCAAATACCCATTCCTCACCATCCGGGCAAGGGCATCTCCAACCCAATTCTGACAATTCCAATCCGCGTCATCACGTCCGTTTTTCACTGGGGTTCTTGAAACGACTCCTCTGATAGAGACTTCGCTGATGGAATCTCGGAGTTCCGCCACCGGGATTTTTCTGGCGAGCTTTCGACTTTGATCTGGGCGGTAATTGTCGATTGGCTTGAATTCGAATATCCCAGGTGCTCCCTCTATGTGCATCGCACATACAGATCCATTGGGAAACTCGAAATATAGAGCTGTATGGCGATATTTGCTGTAGTCGACTGGGTCGCCAATGAAGACAAGAATGAAAACCTTAGTTGGCATTTTGATGAAGGGTCGAGTGCTGCTTTTGAATCTGGAATCTGGATGTGCTGAGCAGATACCAGGCCCTTAACGAACTTTTAGGAACCAACTAGAGCCTTTGGCCTTTTTGGTCCAGTAAGGTCAACAGGATGTTTATTTGTTGAGAGATAAAGAATGGAAACGTGAGTAGAGTGGGACGAGCGAGGATGAAGGAGATGAACGAAATAAGAGGAGGGGAAAGGAAGAGATATATAGGAGAAGAAGGACTGGGAGGAAGAGGGAAAGGAAGGAGCACGTTGGGAGCAGGCAGAACTTTCCACAGTTCTACCTTTTCCCGATTTGGCCGCTCGCACTCAAGACAGGAGCCATACTGGAAGGAATGAAACGACGTGTACAGCCCCTGTGGGACTGCAGGGTGCAGGACTAGTCATGCTCTTGAGTTTTCAACGCCATGTGAGTAGAAAATGAATGATGAACTGAAACAAATTTACACGCGTGGTAATGCATAGGCAAGCAATAGGTTTATTGACTTTACAGTCAACTTGAATTTAATGGTACCTAGAGTAGCCTTTCATTGATCACTTTAGCGCCGGTTTCAAGTTGGAGGATGATGATCAGTGATAGATAACAGGTACCTAGGTAGTTATCAAGGCGTAACGCCCAACGATCGAAGTGCTTCTGGCTCCAATCAATTTCCGGTATCGTGAAATTTTCAGACAAGGATATTTTTCAGCTCAGTCTGAACTTGAGATATGGTCGAATCGAAAGCCGCTGGCAAACGGAACGATTGTTGATAAGGGTTTGCTTCTAACATGGGGGTTTCAGATAGCTCTGGGGGCTACTGTTGCTCCCCATCCAAGAATAGCGTTGTTCCCGCCCAACGGCTTTTGTGCTGCGCTCGAGCGCCGCTGGCCCCGCGACGGCCAGTCCACAGTGATTATCCTTTCAGCGATTCCTTTATCAGCGAGTTGCCTTGTCTGAGTGAGCAATTCGCTCATAGTTGGAATACCGTACGTTCTATGAAGGATTATTACGAAGAGCAGATTAGACCGGCAGTGCATTAGCAATATACGCCATAGTTAGCAAAGCGAATATGAAGCCAAATATGGGAGTAGGAAAAACACCAAGGTCCCCTGGCCTCAGCTATACAATCTATCCAAGCCCAATTCTAGTATCGTAGCCATTAAATACAGGCTGAACATCGGTTCAGTATAGTTCTTCACGGCGTGTTGACTGCAGTGTCATGTTGTCATAGTCGACCAGCGCACTCACACACTGATTTCCCTGGGAATCTCGTCCGGAGGAGCAGGGCATTTTGAGTAACAGAGATGCCTTCTGAACAAGGCCATTGATTATCAAGACACGTCCGGATATTATTTGATGCAATTAGGACTTGATTTCACAACCTCATTTTTGAGGTGCCGCGAGTCCATTTTCTTGTGGGGGAAGCTGCGCGGCCATAACAGTGTTTCCCCAATCTCTTCCATGGGTCCGAGGAATTCGTGCGGGACGAGATGAGCTTCTTGTGTGAGTTTCCACGGTTCTTTATAGAACTGGCTTTCTGGTCTTGGTAATGACTTCCGATCCATGGATCAATGGCGCATCATGACGTAGTCCAATTTTACATCGCCTGGGGAAGTCGACACCAAAACATTAATAGAACTGCCCACTTACTTTTACCACGTCGAGCGTGTGGCTCTCGCAAACAGTTTAACTGGGGGATCTAAATTTAGCAGGCCCGAAAGAAAATAGTAGGCGACCGGATCTTCAAGAAATACGAACGACTTCCCGTCCCGTAGCCTGACAGCGAGCACTGTGACTTCTTTTCAACGCTTCGCAGCAGAGAACAGCAGTACCCACCTTGGCATTGATATCTGCGCTACGTGATTCCCTGATTTGCTAAGATTCCGTCGCTTCTGAGCTCTCTTGGCTCTGTTACAGAGCGTGGCGTTACTTTGGCCAAGGGGCAATTAGACGATCTCCACCCGGGTTGGCAAATAAAGCGCCATTTCACTTATTGACATGTTGGCAGAACAGGCTTGGGGCACTTGCAATGTGCCCATGACGGACAAACACGAGCGGAGCCAGGGGAATTAAGTTGGCCAAGCTCGCGCGCGCTCTGGAACCTATCCCAATCAAGACAACCCTTCGTATTGCTGCGGGTGGGGACAGGAGTCGCTTGCGGCGCTGGCAGATTCAGCCAAGGTCCACTCATTCAAATAGAGACGAAGTTCGGGTCGGCAAGGCTGTGCGACTGCTTGGAGAGTCAATCGAGACAGCGCAACGGGCACAAGTGTCTCCACCAGTGTCTCCACTGTCTCTTGGAGCCGCACATGGCGCTTTGCCCTGTACGAGGCCCCTAGATTATGAAATTCCGAGGGGCTGAGTATTTGAAGCTGAAATGATCCTTCATGACTGGAAGTCAGAATGCTCTTCTCATTCATCTGTTCTCTTCTGTTACCCTCTGTGACACCAGATAAGCACTTCGCGATCTGAATCGTGCCACGTAGTCCGAGTCTTCTGGTCCAAGTACCTGCCGACGAGCAAACAACCTGAATAACAATGGCCACCGATAAATCAGCCTCAGGTAGGGTCACTATTGTGTTTTATGTCCGACCAAGATTATCCACTAACCGCCTTCTTAACCCTCCAGCGTTCGCCCCCGAACCTCCGCAATATACCGTTCCCATGCAAGAAGTGCACACTGGGCCAGGACCGCAGACATTCCCACAGCCAGTGCCAGTAGCACCACCGCAGCAGCAGTATGCGACTGCCACCCCATTAACGGCAGTAAACGCATATTCCACACCCGTCGACTGCCCCGTCTGCGGAGCGAGGGAGATGACTCGAATTGAGCTCCACGCCGGAAACACAAACCAGTACGTCTATGTGACCGATCCAAGATGAATGATCCAGTCTCAATGGGAAGCTGATACCTGGTCTTCTAGTGCATGGGCCGCAGTCATGTGCTGGCTCGCATGTCTCGGTTGTATTCCATACCTGATGAGCTCTCTTAAAGATGTCGACCATCACTGTGGGCGATGCGACGCGGTTCTTGCAACATGGCACAAGAGTGGAAGGGTGGTTCTGCATACTGCTCCCGTGGTCGCAGCTGTCCAGGCTCCGGTGCAACAACACCCATAGAAACTGTCGACATTGCTCTCCCTCTCTTCTTCGCCTTTCTTATTTACTCCGTGTTGTAATAGTAGCCTGAGTTCTTGCCATTCATTCCCTGCTCCATTTGTGTACCTTTTACGCGCCGAATGGGTGCTAATCCATGTACAAAGCTGGTATGCCCGCAGGGTTAACCTTCAAGACCAGACAGACAACCATGTACATTAAAGTGTCTTATTTACTCCATCTAATTTTACTGCTGGGTAAAAAGTACCGTACCCAAGTCAGACGCCTCAGACAGTAGAGGATACTTTCGCCCAGGACCTTCCTTTGCCAAAAGGGGAGTGCCAGGGACTTCGTGAGTTACACTGTAGATTGCCGTGGACCAAAGCGACCACCTGTCCACTTGTCTCCAGAATCAACCAGATCCACCAAGCCGGACAAGTGGATACTGGAGAGAGTTTCTGTCACACAGGCCTCAGCCATCTGACGACCGCTTATCGAGCTCTCAGCTACCCTCGTTGGTCCATGCATCAGAGCATTGAAGAGATCGACAAAATTAAAGTTTTGTTCCCCTTGTCTCCAGATTTCCTGCGAGTACCAACAACCTCCTGGTGCCTAATATAATAAAATAAATTATAGATGCAGGAAGTCATTCTAATGTTATCAATCCGGATGCAGGGGGGCAGGGTTGTAATGCATGATGTGGGGAAACACGCTGAGTTGGCTGTCGCCGTCAGAGAAGGACTATACATCATTGCCTTGCTCATAGTAGTGATCTAGATATTTAATCTGGGCTCTTGTGAACACATAATCATAATTAAGATATGAATCCTCCAATATTAAATGCAAGATTGTCAAGGCACATGCCTTATGCAAACCAATAGCCACAACGTGGACAGTTTGGGAATTGGCTTATTGAAAGTTTCTGCTGGTTTGCTCATGATATAAGGAATAAATTATGTTAAGTACAACAAACCGGAACAATATTTTGAGAGCATTTGTGCCCAAGCTAAATTACATCTCATTCTCACACTTTGAAATCAGAATTCCAATACGCAGTTAACTCCCATAGTGAACTCATCTCCGTCTTTCAAGAGTGGCCTGGTCTTTTACGCTGCTCCGATCTCAGCGGAGTGCCAGTAATGATGACTGCTCCTGCACCCTGTGGCAGGAAATTGACTAGTTGTGGTACACTGAAGATCAAATCAGTTCTAAATTATTAATTGTTGATTTTATAAGGGCTAGATTGGAAAAGGCAAAAGAGAAGGAACTGGTCGTACCCGAGGCCATAGTTCCTCATTACCCAGCCATGCTTGGCTCCCTTGAATATGCAGGTCGGATACATTCTGAACTAGGTCCTTTGAAACCAGTACTGGCCTACAACAGCAAGCGTGAAATTACTCATCAAATGGATGGAGGAAGAACCCAGTGGACAGGAGGTGTCAAGTCATTTGGAAAAGCATCGTTGGCTCTGGTTGTTCTGCAAGGTTCTGTCGGAGATGTCGTCGGCTGTGGTATATATCTCAAAACATGATTCGGAGCATCCATCTCTTCAAAATTCTTTGCATTGCGTCCCGCCACAGTCGCCAATTCTGACTGATAGTCACTAGGGCTGTCTGATCTTCCGCTAAATCAAGGGCGCAAGCCACAGGTCAAACAACGCTGTGGCAGGCTTCAAAACACAGTCGGCACATCAGGCAGCAGAGACGTCTCTTCTCTGTGAAAGACATACTATTGTATTATTTGGCGACTACAATAGCCCCGACATTCCTCTACAGCCAAGGAATATCATGCATTCAATTCATTGCATCTGGTCCTGCCAATTTCAGATGCAGCGCCAGGAACCAGTACAGCCTTATACTTGTTTGACGTAAGCTATAAAGTGTACGTCACTGCCTTCACAAAACTACTTCTCTAGGTAGACAGTGCAACGGACAAATTCTAACTGACGTAGCTGTCATCACCAATAACATGATTGGGTCCGTCCCTGACGCTCCAGGTATCATTGATGCATCCCTGCAGAGCACTTTGCGTCAGCTTCCTGTAAATATTATCGTCCTCCAGCAGGCGCTCGACGTTCTGCATTAGTCAGGGCTGGCGGCATTTAAAGGGAATTCCCGTGTTGAACCAGTGCTTACGGTCACGTACAAGATAGTATGTAAGAATATTAAAGTCACATTATTCCAGGTCCAGTCCAACTTGAAGCCCGGTTAAACAAAAGAAGAGTGAGTTCTGACGCATCTGGCTGACTTACCGCTCACCCTACAATGCGATAGCGAATCGAGGATATTTGTTCAATTATTGTTCCGTGGGAAGCGCCAAGAACAGGGGTTTCAGCTAAGGTCTGCATCGTGCGTTCTGAGCAATGCTACAAAGAGTGCGAATTCGCTAGATCAATATCAATTGGATGAACAAGGTCAAGACACATTAGGATCGTCACCATACCATGTCCTGAAATGACGAAGAATCAGCTTACCAGTTTTTCAGCAAATAGATATGTTTTCATTTTGTCCTGCATATGGGGACCCTTGCTCTGACAATTTATAGTAAAGAAGGTCAGCATGGAAGCGCTTAGGTGAGCAAAACGCGACGTAATGGAAAAGATGCATTGGATAAATGTCAACACAAAACACCATACGCTGGCCAGATGATCAGGATGGGTTGCGTGACGTTAAATGGTGATCAGTACAAAGCTGATCTGCAGAAAAGGCGAGTCTCAATTCGTTCCGTTTTGGCTCCGTAGCCCAAAATAGATGTTTAAGCTGACCGACTCCCGCTCGAGACGGACCTATGAGCTTTACAATTTCATTCTCGATTCTTCGAGGAATACATATGACCATTAGCGCGCAATTCTGTAGGATATAAGTAGGCGCAGGTCGAACTTCCGGTCAACAAGTCGCCCCCAGTCTCGGCAGCCCCCCGTTTGGATTTCAACACAATTCGCTTCATTGAAATTCCTCGGCCCATCGTGCTTCATATCGATTGACTATGAGACTCGGAGCCCTTGCCGCCGCCGTAACAGGCCTCGCGGGCCTTGCCTCGGCCAGAATCGAAGGATTTGCCGTTCCGGAGACCATTAAACCCGGCGATTCATTCAGTGCCATCTTAATCGGCCATAACTACATCCAGTCGGTGGCGGAAATTGCCGCAGCATTTGGCATACAGCCGGGACAGGGTTACTCGGGTATCCTGGGCGTCTCACTCGGTTCCGTATACTTGGGCCCTGGTGCGTACTGGAGAGGCTCTCAGTCATATCATGGATAATTGGTCGTTCATACTTCTCCATGTGGCTAACAGCACTAGATAATTCCAATAAGATTGGGAACATCTCCTTCCCCTTGACCATCTCGGCGGATACAGCGAAGGGGTCAGCCCTTGTCTCAACGGGCCTGTTCCAGCTTTATGGCGTTTCATCCACGCCCACGGTCACGATCTACAATTTAACTGTTACGCTCGGTGATGAGACCAGCACGAACTACGTCAGCACTTACCAGCCTGAGTAAACGGCAGGAGTTGTCCCGGTCTCTGAACCTCCTTTACTGTTTCTTCAATAGGGATCGTAACGAAACCAAATGAGCTTCTTGTTACTTGGTCTCTTCATTTCTTTTGTGATAGCAAACTGGATATTGGCCAATATCATCGCTGCGAAGTTCTCGGGTATGATCAGGATAAGAAGCAGAGAATGAAATAGAAATGTGAGACGAAGACACCACTAATACTACACATTTGTGCAGAATTGACTTCTTCTCTCGTGGTCTGGCTCGCGGCCCTCTTCAGTAGGAGTAACAGACAAAGAGTCAGCCACTTCTCCACAATGAGAGGTATTGTTTGTTCTCACTCTTCTTCCTGCTTGAGACTGAACAGGCCAGACTCTATGCTGTGGAAGCTTCTCTGTCACATGTAGAGGCGTTGCTGCCCTAACAATGCACTGCCATCAACCAGAACATGCCCGAGGCAAATACCCCTTCCAACGGCCCGTGGTCGGGACAGGCTGGCTAATCATGCACTTTAGGTGACAACCTAAACCGCGAGCCGGACCGCACGTGAGGCACCTTTGACTGTCGTACAAGAGATAAAAGGAAGTATCAGCTTACGACGATAGCCGACAGAGATCCAGGATCTGTCCTAGGATATCACTGTTAAGTTGCAGACTTTCGTGACCTAATAGTTGCAGAAAGCTCCAATTTAACGCGCAACCAGCGAATTTCCATAGTCAAGATGACGACCTACTTCGGTGGATCTAGGGGAGCAAATTAGGTACCATTTGAAATGTCCAAAGTGGAGTAAAGCATCCCAGCAGCCCAGCTGTTTTGATGTACGCCCAAAGTGTGTGAGGGCTTTCCAGGACCCTACTGCATGAACGGCCCATCTGCCTGTTTTGCATGCACCAGACTTGCATAGTGCATAATCACATGCAAATATGCATCGCCTCGTGGTCTGCTGGTGGTGGACGGACTTGGTTGGCATCATGCAGGACAACAAAGCAAACACCGGCTGGTCTGTTACTCAGTCAATAACATATCAAAATTACTGGAGCCATTCGGAACAGCTATTTGCTTGGGAGCCAGTGTAATTAGTTGTGTGACTTTCCACACTTCTGTGTCTAAGTATTATCGACCTGACATGCGGACCAATGGTTGATTTCCCACCTCTGCTGAGTTGTACAACTACGCCCTGTGGGGCAAGGCTTCGAATGGCACCAGTAAAGGATACAATACTGGCAACATGGTGCAGAGCAGATGTGAGAGCGCATGACTCACTGTGGGAAAAACAAACATTAACCAACAGCATGCCAATTGATCACTCATGGAAAGGGAGTTGTGTGGTAAACAGGATTCCGAACTACACAAGAAAAAGCAGCTGACAAACTTTTCTAGTAAGCTAGAACCCACATAAAGTTGCACAATAACATCAACAGACTAACATATTAATGATCAAGTTGCAATGACACATAGTTCTGGAAAAGCTGGCACCTGCAGGGCCTGTGGCCATTTGAACAATGAGCATAGCTATTGGAAGTGCAAGGCTTGCGGAAGACAGAATCAATGGAAGTTGTGTCAATCACGAGCGCACAAAAGATACGCCATCTGTCAGGAATGTCAAACGTGTGCGCCTGGTGGGGGACCTGACGGTACTGAGCCAGGGGGGTTTTATAGATGGGAGGAATCTACAACTGCATGAGCCATTCACGAGTGTGGCAATGGGAAGAGGATTCGGAGAGTGCACTGTCATCAGACCCAGACTCATCAGCGGTGGAATATTCCGAGAAATCGTTGCCCGCGCCAACCCACTCATGGTTGTATACATCACGTTCACTGGGAGGGAATCCATCTCCATTGACAGTAACCCATTGAAATGCGAGCCTTGTCGCATTCTCTGAGGCCGTTTCCTGTATACAGAATGACTTCAATGAAGCTGCTGCTAGATGGTCCGTCCCGCACACAACCGATAACTCTTTGCGATTGTCTGAATGTTGACTCTGATCATCTCTGAGAAACGAGTTATCAGCGAGCTCCCAGGACCATAGGCGGTACCTTAGATAATGGCCACTGCATTGTCGATGTGAGAGAGCTTGTAGGGGAATGTTCTGGACTTCCATTTCACCGAAAGGCTTCCAGGGTGTAAGAGGAGGACACGGATATACCTCAGTAATGAAGAGGAGCCGCCAAACGTCTGCACGTGACATGCAGTTCGGCTGAGAATGTACCAATCGTCCACTGTTTTGAATAAAAGACTGCTCGCATTCCACCCAAGCAGCGGCATCCAAGTCTAAAGCAGGAAGCCCACTCCTTACAAAGTGAAGAACAAGCGGCATATTGCCGGTTAAGGTAGCTCCCAGATACAGGGAAGCGAGATTAGGTCGACGAGCCACGCACACTCTGAGGAGAGCCAGGTGATAAAGGTCCACGGAACCAGAAATACCCTGAAGATTAGGCAACTGTTCACAAGGAGGATAGAGCCAGGCATGGACGAGATTACAGGGGATGTCCGGTTCCCAAAATCCTCCGCAAAGGTTTGACATGATGCCTCGGGGGTGGCAGCAGAGGGAAAGGTAACGCGGAAGCATATCCCACAACAACCCAAGTTGGTCGCGATGACAATGCAGTTTCGGGAAGCAGGTATTATCGATCAACTGCCATTGGAGGCAGACAGGTAGTCCATAGAGATTATGGACAGGAAGCATGATGGCAATTGCTAAAGCAGTGGCAAGCTCAGTTGTTACGTTATGAAGCTCACAGAAGTCCCTGAGGAGCTCGACGGCACGAAGAGAAGAGGGTGGCGAGGTCTCAAGCTCCTGAGACGAACTTCCATCGCGGTTGACCTGACAGGTGAATTCTTCCTTTATTTGAATAGTCCAAGGCGCCAAGAACGTCTCCCCATTATCAGATGCAATTTCTGCCTTCCAGCCGTGCCCCGTGGCTAACAGAGCACGCCACCATCTACACGCTTCATTGTCGGCGGCTCCGATGAAAATGCTGGAAGCGTATGTAGCATGTTCTGACGTCTCCTCTCGAGACACCGCCGCAATGTCACTTGTATAATAAACGTTACCGCCCTGTAAAGAGATGTTGTCACTGTGACCCTGTAATTCAACCAATCGCTTCGAGAAGATGTAAGCAATGCCCGCGGTGATGGCCGAAATCACCCCTCTTTGAGAGCGACCATTATTAGCATAGAAACTAATAGGCGTGGCTTTTCCAACTCCAAGAATTATAGGGCAGCGTCCAGTATCTCTTTGACGGCCGCCTAGACCACACTTCTTGCATCCCGTAATGTCCCAGCTGGAGCTCCCAAATCCAACGAGTTGACCGTCAATGATGCTTTTCTTCAAACATCCAGGGCTATTTCGAATGGAACCGTCCGGTAGTGCTGGTACCCTTTTTAAAACGAAGGAAGGCTCAAAGCAGTGGCTTGGTAATTCCGTTCGCTCTATTGTTGGCGTAACATATGCATACCACGTAGTTTCACTTTTACTGAGAGTTTCTGTAACTTGTTCATGGTCTGGCTTGACCGGATCAGGCTTCGAAGAGCACTAGAGAATGTCAGCAGAAACAGATGTTGGCAGAAGACTGGATACAAACCGCACCTCGCCATATGATGACATATTATTGGTGTCAATGGCGGCCCAGTTAAACTGTAAAGACCAATGATGAACAGCAGATACTGAGAATTGTAGTGGACAGAAGAATTTCGATTCTAGAATAATCAAAGATAGTATCGTGATGTCTGACGGAGAAATCTGAAGTGTAGTTGTCGTTGGTCCCCCGGGAAACTTTTATATTACCTGCTGGTGGCATTTAAAAGAGTTCGTCTTTCACCCATCACACTGGTCCCAATACCTGGTGCTGATGATACCACATTCGATGCATGCCAGGTGACTCACAGACTGAAACTCGCTGAGAAAAGCTGTCAGGGAACAGGATAAAATGAAAGTGTAGGCTACGAAGCCCACCCGCGCGTAGCCTGTGCTGGCTCAGCTACCACGTGACCTCAGCATCTTCCTGTAGCTCCACGTACATTTTGAGGGGTCGTAGTAGCTCCATTCCTGTACTATAAGCATACATATTAGAATATATATATTTATTTATGTACGGGGTTTGATATTAACCTAATGACATGCAAATAGCGTAGTATCGAGGATTGAACTGAGGGTATATTGATCTATTACGCACAGGATAGAGAAATACGCGTTAAGGTGGTTCGTGGGGGCCACTAAAATATACTAAGCAAGTTTCAGATCTCAATTTCCTCACCGTTACTCGTCTTGCTTATCTATATTAGCCAGACGGCATTTTTCTATCGAATGTCGAGGTGCCTAACAGTCCGTTGCTGAGGCTTGCTATCATTTAATTCTAATTGCCAGATAGGAAATCCGATTTCCGAAGAAGATCTTTTCCATTACATGAATGGGCGATTCCTTAGTGATGAGAAATTTCAATTTTCTAAACGCTATGTTCGTTTCAATATTGACAAACTATATGACGTGATTGCAAGCTTCTCTGGTTCCAAAAACTCATCTATTTCGAGGATATGGACGATGAAGAAAAGGAGGTCGCACTGTACGACAAGGCGAAAGCTACGTGGACAAAAGCTTACGAAGTCGCAACCTTCTTGAACAACAGAAAATCTTTTCAAGGAGTGCAGGTTACTCCAGAACTGAAGGAGATTTTCCGTCGTAGTGGGGAGACCTGGGATGAGGGTGTGCTGCCTCTCCGAGAGGTACTCATTGAGATATTTCGAAATCAAGGGGAGTTAGGGCTTCCATCAGGAAGTTTATCGCTATATTTTACTGATGAACAAATCGCACAACATGAGCGTGAATTCGCCGTTTACCAAGAATGGCACCAGATGCGCAAATTTGTCAAGGAGATGCTGGACACTGATGACGAAGGTTGGATTCCTCATGAGCGTGAACTGGATGAAGTGAAGTCTCGGAATAAGATGTTGTTCGAGCACTATGTCACAAAAGCACAAAAATCCCCTGAAGAATTGAGAATTATGTGGCCATTCCCTGTGGATACTTAAGTATTGCTTCTTGCTCATCTGAACGCGCTAGACAAAAATTGTATTTGGTGATGTTCCCCATCAAAGAATTCTGCTGGTCAAGTAAATAGTCATAATATTCACCAGGTAGGGAGGAGCAGAAATCAATCCAGACTCAAATTCACCATAGCCAAGACAAATACCAGCACATGTAGGGCTGTACAAAAATGGGACATGCAGGGCCATGAGAATGGGCCTGGCGAGTGATAAAATTGACCATGTTCCTGTTTACAGGGATCGAACTGCACACAGCGATGAGGACACTGCTGGTGCTTGAAACTGAAGTACCATAATTCTGGGGTATATAATGATAGTTCAGTACAGCATGAATTGTTATTTTCATAAATATACCAGCAGGGAAACTCCTGGATTCACTGAAATGGACAACTAGCAGAGATGGTTATTCAATCAACTATGAAGCCTACTCATGCTGACAATGATGACAGAAGTGACGTGGTAAACGCTCCACAAGGCACATCAAATCCCCGGACGTCTTTTGGATCCCCAATTGCTTTCAAACCATGCTGACCAAGACGGCTATGCTATTACAAAGATTATTCTCACCTCTTAGGGCATCGAGCCGATGGCCTATCTCGTAGTGCGTTGACTAGCGACCGTCCTGCACCATTCAGGTGCCTGCTGGGACGGTATATGGGGTCGATTTAACAAGTCGAGCTGCCGATGGCGCAAAGAGCCTATGCCTCGACCTCGGCGTCGGTGTCTCGTCTCTCCGCGAATTTGACAGTCTAATTAAGCCTGGATCGAGGCTTGGTGGCTTTAATGAGGCGCAACTTGGATGCACGCAACTCTCATCACCCTAGGAGCGCTCTTGGCCTTGATTCCAATGTTGGCTCTTTGAATGCTCGCTGACTAGAGATATATGAGAACCCATGGTAAATGACGACCGATGAACAATGCCTACTTGCTACGATAAAGACACCATTCTCGTATCATCCAACGTAATGAGTGTCGTTAATTCTATTAATCATTACTTTTCTAGCAAAATTGCATATAATACATTCCCTGTGGGCTGGCTCACTTAGGGAATCTCCACATAAATCCTATCGCCTTCCTTGGGAGGCTCCAGGAAATCACTCGGAGGCTTGGCCGGCAGCTGGTTATCCTGCGCATACTGACGAATGGCATCGAAGTTCTTGCACTTGTGCTCCGTGTTGAAATCGACGAATGCCTGCGGACTGTCGGGGTACAGCCAGACTTGGCCGAGCACGCCGGTGTCGACGGTGCACATGAGTTGTTGGCGGAGGATATCTAGGCAATGTGCTACAATGGATTAGCATGAGGAGAAGCACATGTGTTAAGGCTGTACTGGCTCATGATACTTACTGGTATGGACGCGAACGATGAAGTCGTCGTTCACGAATGCCCCCTTGCCTTGCTGGCGGTAGTAGTCGTAATTCCAGTGGAGGGTCTGGCGAAGGAGATTCTGGAATAGTATTAGCATCAACGACGCCGGCAAAATAAGGTCCCTCTAGATCATCCTTACCAGGCAGTGCAAATGGTGAAGGCCCTCCAGGTTGGCAGGATAGCCCCCGCCATACTTCTCGTTGATCTTCACTTGATCGGGTGCCAGACCCGATTTCTCGGCCTGATCAGCAGGAACTCTCAAGGCACGGTCTATGAATCACGTTAGCTATTTGACTGCATTAATCCCAAGGCTGAAGAAAGTTACACACAGTTGATACCGAGAGCTTCCCATGCATCATCGACTTCTGGTTTCGCGTCCTGTCGGTAAATATTCTCTCTCATGAACGTTCCATTAAATTGCTGAACGTCATATGTAATATCGACGGCTTTCGTGACCGGAGCTGATGAATTTTAGTTTCCGCAACATTTCAATGCTTTGCGTGCCTTCTTACAGTATTGGGATGTATGTCGGTTGCAGACACGGTCCATATTTTCTCGCTCCCCTCGCCATTGGTAGCCGGCTGTGCTACCTATGATGAAAACCACGGCGAGGGCCGTAATATACAGGAAGATAATTCCTATTTGACGCCATCGACTGTGGGTGTGCCTCTGATTCTGTGGTGGTAGGTGTGCTTCTTCTTCTTCTTGAGACAGGAGTCGTTGGTAGGAACCTCCCTCTGGGTCGTGGCTGGAGTCGAGTATTTTGTCGGACATGGCGACGAGCTGTTGTAATGTTGCTTAAGTTTAAGTCTGTAGAGCTCTGGTTAACTGAGACACGATGGAGAGAAAGAGCCACCGTTATAAGCAGTGTATTTTCGACCTCGGCGGCCGAGGGCTGGGGCATCGGACGATACCGCACGATAGTGAGGTGCATCATCATGCATGATGACAGCACCGCCACTTTTGCTGACACCTAATTTTGGAACGTTGGGGGAGCGACGCCAATGCTCACTCTGTCTTGGTCATCATAGTTTCTAGCTTGTTGCAACCTAGAGGTGGATATTTCTGTAACCCATGCATGTTCCATTCCCAGCCATCCGCCGTTGCGTCTTCGGTTACCCACGTTTCCTGCACCGCCGATCTAGGGCTATGCTCCAATTGGGGGCATCTTCTCCACACATACACATAGTACTAATGATGTTATTTTTACAATGTGAGATGGATTGCAGATCTAAATAAGCATGCTAGGTGATGACGAAAAAAGAAATAGCACAGTCGCAATGCTTTCTACGTAAGTCAGCTCTTGGTTGCCCTAAGTAGCCCTCACTATGCTCAGCACTTTGGCCAGCCTCAAGGATATAAAGTGAAGCAATTTCGCCCGGTCTTGGAGTCTGGTAGTCCATTCTCAAGCACGACTTCCAATTCAACCTAAGTTCAATCCATTATAGAGTCTCTTTTTTCGCATCTCCACTCTTCACAATGCGTTACTCCATCCTTTTCACAGCGGCGCTCTCCGCGCCTCTTCTCGCCGGCGCCCTTCCTCTGGATATGAAGAGAGAGGCAGCTCCTCAAGACTACGGTGACTACAACCCTTACGCCAATTATGGGTCGTATGGTACTCCAAGTCCCACCACCACTGCCATTCCCTCGGGATACAACGCATATGGCGTATATGAGAGCTATCCTACTCCCAGTCCTCCTCCTCCTCCTACTACTACTTCCGCCGGTGGCTACGGGGAGTATGCCGACTACAATCCCTACAAGAGAGACGCTGCTGCGGAGGCCAATCCGGACGACTATGGCGAATACGCCGACTACGGCTCGTACGCGCCTCCAACCACCACAGATGCCACCACTTCTACTATTCCCTCGGGATATAATGCCTACGGTGTCTATGAGAGCTATCCTACTCCCACTCTTCCCGGCACCACTACCACGCCTGCTCCTGGATACGGTCAGTACGCCGACTACAACCCGTACAAGCGGGAGGCTTTGCCAGAGGCCGAGGCCAACCCTGACGACTATGGCGAGTACGCCGATTACGGCTCGTACGCTCCTCCGACTACCACCGATGCTACCACTTCGACTATTCCCTCGGGATATAATGCTTACGGTGTCTACGAAAACTATCCTACTCCCAGTCTTCCTACCACGACGGCTCCTGGATACGGTCAGTATGCCGACTACAACCCCTACTAGATAGTAGGCGAGTGAAGTGGGACAGTCGGTGACGTGGCGAGGCTAAGTGACGATCATTCCATTGGTGGTATCATGCTGTTGCATTGAAGTCGGTGTTTTTTTTTTTGATTATGTGAAGAAAGCAAAAAAAAAGTGGCTAGCGTTGAGATGCTTAATGGGGTAACCATCTAGAGGGATGTTTATTTTAGAATGACGATCTTTAGTAATCAATAATACACTCTTTTGCAGACTAATTCTACATATTATTATTTTCTTCTTCTGTTAGCCTCAGTAGATCGGCACATGGCCCTATACCGAATATCTCAAGCGCTGTTCTGCAATTGGTGTTCCGCAAAATAAGCCGCATTAACTAAATAACTATTGGAAAAGCTGGAGGACCGAACTAGGGTTAAAAATAAACACGGCTTACATCCGCTGAACGCGAACACGCAAATGTAGGAACTCACACAAATAACAAGGTTGGCGCTAGTTGATGAAAAATCCCCAGTCGTTTCCTCACCGACACCGATGCTGACACTTCGCTTCACTCAGCAAATGACCCTATGCTTTCACCGGAATGCTGACGGATCTAGGTCGCTTGGGCAGGTTCAGTTCACAACTCGGGCCCCTTTTCATGCCGCTGTCAGGCACTCGTTTAGCTAAGAGGTTGCCTAGGCGCCCCGCCGGCCTCTTAGTATTATTCGGGTCAGTCGGGGATGCTCCCTGCGGGCCTGATTGTGGTAAATCCCGAATCGTCATCTCAACCTCACGCTCATGAACTACATTGAGTCTACTTACTCAACTGTAGGAGTTCATGCAGTTCATATCCAAAAATAAAAAATCCCCGGCAAGGGGCATTTGACCATTCTCGCCGCCGGCAGTTGCCCTGTCCATACTAGCTTGTATCGACTCAATACCCAGGTGAGCTGCCTGGTGAAATATAGCAGAAGTGAGAAAGGATGGACAAAATCATCTCAAGCTTCTGTCGGGACGAAACCGTCTTAGAGTCCGTCCCGTTAGCCTCTGCTGCAGGAGAGTCTGCAACTGACAATCCGTAGGCTATATGTCTTTGAAAAACGATTCCATGGCCGAATACGAATGCAGGCAGTGCATCCAACTGTTGCATATCGTGGGGGCCATATACTGGTTGTAGAAGAACGGGATCAGAATAACCCCGTCGATATGCTGGGAACAGCACCTAATGCCTCGGCTGATGGTAGGGTAGAGGAGTACGGTCCCTCGTTCCACAAAACAGGGCATCTTTCCCTGGAGCCGGCCCTGGCCCACCTCAGTCGCGGCCGCGTATAATCAGATCACGTACTTCCGAGGTACCATTCATATACTAGACATGGGCAAATGTGGAAAGTCAGACTAGAATACCATCCAAATCGTGATATCAGTGCATCTCCAAGGGCAGGAAACAAAATCACCCCGACACGAGATTTCTCCAAGGTAGGAGATCCATTATAGCAGAATTGTCCCTGTGATATCGCTGGAGATACGAAGTGATTGCCTCACGTTCCACCTTAGACCGATGTACCATCCACCACACAGCATGCTCTGATACATAGTACCAGAGTCCCAGCAGAAACAGCGCAACGGGTTCTTTCTTTACTAACAGAGCATTGAAAGACGGCTGCATATGAAGTAGGAATTTGAGAGCGGGGATCTTGGTGACCTGTCCATATGGCAAGTTCAGCAGCGGCACGAGAGTGTGAACTGCAGCGAAGTACGGATTGTCTGCCGTGGATGACTCGTCGAGGCCGCAGAGGGATGCCAACAAGGGTGGAACGCCATCGACCCCGACACTAGGAAGCGGAATGTGCAATGCAAGGTACTCGTCAACCATAGCCCGGAATACACTATCGGGCCGTGTTGGGTCAGTTAACTGCCATATAGCAGCTTTGCCAGAGCTCAATCGAAGCCATTCTAGATCGGATGAGTCCTCCGGTTTCAGCGGCCAGGCGCCTTCTGGAGCTGATGCGGCTTCTACGGATGAAAAAGCAATGATGCCGAGTAAAGAGGCGCTAGCCCATAGAGCATCTCGATCCTGTGGCTGCAGCGGTTGGGACAGCTTCTTGTTGAAGAGGGTCACGCATTGAGTCGAATGGTAGATCTCTGCCAGGGAACGACGGCCAGGAGTGCCCCGTGAGCTCAGATAGCGCTCATATATGGCAACGAGGGATAAGATATTGTGCATCAGAAAGGGACTCTGGTAATCTCCTCTCAGCATGTTTTGAGGGATTGGATGGAGTCCGTGGATAGGGTTGCAAACACAGACTTACCGCGAACGACAACCTCATTACTTCATCCTGATAGACACGGGTCATTTTGTCATGTCCCAGAGAGGGGATGACCTGCGTCCGGAAGCGGTGCAATCGCTCGATGCTTTGCTTGTCTAGTTCAAAGGCCGTCGTGGCATCAGCGCAGATAAACATAGGGCGAAGAGGAGATGAAGGGCGTTGCATTTCCGTTCGAGGCAGACTCCTCTTGGCCGTGGACTTGGCCTCAGCCCTTACATCTCCAAGGGCGGAGAACTGCGAGCTGCCGCCATCTCTCATCTGCAGGTCTGGAGCAAGCGGGTTATCGTAATTGCACACGACTCCGTAGTCGCTGCATTTCTGGCAGTTAGGTCTGGCCTCATCACACTATTCAAGAAATACCAATGAGATTTGCCGTCCGTTATTCGAAAGCAGGGAGAAGATCTACCAACTTTGACTCTTCTGATCTTGCAGTTCCGGCAGCCGTTTCGCGACTTGGCGTGAGTCCTACGCCTCCGGACAATACGAGTCTGGGAAGGTCCTGCTCCGGCCATAGTCATATCCACGCTGCGGTGAGACTGGGAGGACTCAAGTAATGGATTTTCGGTCGATTCGAGCGGTAGTTGACTTCAGCTGATTCCATGGTACGAGACAGATGCCTAAAGATGGATCAGATGTCGGACAACGGAAGCTTGACTGCCGAACAGAGACGCCTTCTCTTTCCCGCTGTCGTATTCCCCGCCTGCTCATTCGTCGACAAGTTTCCCCACGATGCTGGGTATAAATGAGTGATGCCATTAATAACTATTGAGCTGCTTCGACGCAGCTCCTTTTCAAGGGGATGTAGCAGCCCTCGCTCCTTCGCCTAAGAACTACGGAGATAATATTTTCGCTATCTCGTATTATCTCCGGAGGAGGAATGGTTTAAAATGCCTCCTGTGTCCCTGGATGGAGGCAGGAAGAACAATACGAGACCAAACCAAAGGTCCACCGAAGAGCATATAAACACCTCCTGTATCGTCTCTTATCATCTCTTGATCCACCGCTATCATGCGCGTCTTCATCACCGGAGCAGCAGGCTTCATCGGAAGGCACGTCGTGCAGGAATTCCTCCGCAACGGCCACCAGGTCCTGGGTCTCGCTCGATCCGAAAAGAACGCAGAATTACTGACTGCGCTGGGAGCCGAAGCCATCCGCGGCTCGTTGAATGACCTGGACAGTCTCAAGCGTGGAGCCTCCGCATCCGACGGCGTGGTGCACCTCGCCTTCAACCATGATTTCTCCGACTACGTCGGCGCCTGTCGACTGGATAGAGCTGCCATCGAGGCGATAGGCGAGGCTTTGGCGGGCACTAATCGGCCTTTCGTCGTTACTTCGGGCACCGCCATGCTTCCCAATGGCCACTTAGTGACTGAGGATGAACATTATGATACTTCGGCCCCCTTTGGTTCTGAGCGTGGGAAGTCCGAGGATGTGACGCTCTCGCTCGCGTCGAAGGGGGTGCGCGCGATCGTCATCCGTCTCCCAGCTGTTAACCATGGACGGGGCGATGGTCACGCCTTTATCCCGATGCTTATTTCCGTGGCGCGAGAGAAGGGGTTTTCATCGTACATCGGCGACGGGCTGAATCGCTGGCCCGCGACGCATGTCTTAGACACGGCCCAGGCCTACTACTTGGCTTTTACCAAGGGGAGTACCGGGTCTGTCTTCCATGCTGTCGCTGAGGAAGGCGTGCGTATCAAGGATATCGCGGAGGTCATCGGTAAGAAGCTGAATGTGCCCGCCGTCAGCTTGACGCGAGAAAACGCTCCCGCGCAGCTGGGGTTCATCGGACATCCTCTGGCAGCGGACAATCCGACTTCCAGCTCAAAGACGAGGGAGGTGCTGGGATGGAATCCTACGCATCCTTCCCTTCTTTCTGATCTCGAGGAGGGCTTTTATTTCGAGTAAATTGGAGCTCATGAAGGGATATGCTGAAGGGATATGCAGCCTGGGTCATGGTGTACACAGATGCAAGTCGTTAAAAGCATATCTTATTCATACTATCTAATAGATAAATGGAATGTCTTTCGGTGAAACACCCGTACATAAAACAGATAACAGGGTATGAGCAGTATTCGGCGCAGCTGAAAGCATCTGAGGGACATCTGACAGATGCGCAGAGTTGCACCCAGCTGGGCCACATTTTCCAAGGGTGCCAAAGGACTCCGCCGTGGAACGTTTCGCCACCCACGAGTCTTTCTCGTAAGCCGCAAATCGACGCAAGTCAAAGGAAACACAAAATTGGCAAATATGACTGACGTACCCAAATAATTGACCAAGCCACCATCCGGATCGAGAGCCATCGCAGTCAAGCGTATGAGGCGTATCGACATGAAGAGGAAAAAAAAAAGAGAAGTCTGTGGATATGTAACAACACTTACAAAAGGAGGAGATAAAACGTAAAAGACCACGATGTGCGCCAGATTCGCCGCAAGAATGATAGGGAAATGAGACGATGTGTGCGTAGCTCAAACTACTACACCAATCCATCGTACAGCGACAGAGCGCTGACGATCGTCTCGTCTCGCTTGCTGCCCTCCTTGAACTCCTCGAGATCTAGGCTGCCGTTTTCATCCTTGTCCATCATGCGGAAGATTTTCTTGACGCGTTTCTCTGGTGTATCTTCGTCCTCTGGTAGTTTCACCATAGAACCAACCTGGCAGAGCGTCAGTACTGGAAGAACAAGAGCGTCCATCACAAGCAGCGCACCATCTTATAAATAGCCTCGACAATAGCTAACATCTCCTCGTACGAGATCTTTCCATCCCCATCGATATCATAAAGCTGGAACGCCCAATCCAGCTTATCTTCCATCTTCCCCCGCGACGTGACCGACAACGCGCAGATGAATTCTTTGAAATCGATCATGCCGCTATTATCGGCATCGAACACGCGGAACACATAGTTCGCGAAGGCGGACGGGTCACCGAACGGGAAGAACTGCCGGTAGATCTTCTGGAATTCCTCCTTCGTCAGGTGTCCAGAGGGGCAATCCTTCAGGAAACCTTAAAAGCAAGAAAATGTTCTCTCGTCAGCCGTCTGTTGCCGGAGCCCAATTCCCTTCATATCCACCCACCTTTATACCATTGCTGGAGCTCCTTCTTATCGAAATGCGTCGCCGCCTGAAGTTCCTCGAGCTGCGATGGAGAGAGCTTCGACTGTCTGTTACCAGTTCAATGATTAGAGATGTTGACATCGCAGCAGGCTGCGACAGCGACAGGACGGTGAGGAAAGGGATAAGAAAGACAACGACACAAAGGCAAAAGCAGTCCACCCAGATGGACAGGAGAAAATTCACACCAAAGGTGGATCACACTTAGGGCGTGTACTGCTATCCCTCCGCTCTGTAATTCACCGCCGGTCTGTCCCTGTGTCCAACTCGCCAGGGACAGGGGAAAAACTTACGATTTCCCCATTTCTAACCAAAGTGCCTTCGATGACAGCGCTATTTAAACGAGAGAATAGTAATATCGACAACGGCCACGACGGGTTTCCGTCGAACTGGGCGAAGAATTCGGGGCAATGACCCGATCGCGGAAGGGGAGCGAACGGAGGAGCGCGGGGTAGGTGGGATGGACGGATATGCAACAGGGAGACGAACAGAAGGGTCGACAAGACAGGGATCCGATCCTGAGACTGCTTCTTTGACGCAAAAGAAAAGAATAGGGGAGTCGGATTCAGGCACGAGAAGACCGGTAGAAGGCGCTGGTTAGGAGGAAGAGAAATAGGAGAGTCGGGGAGGCGACCGGTAAGTAACAGACGAGAATGCGCAATGACGGCACGTCCCAGGGCCAGTGTCGCAGTGTCGTGCGGACGGCTATATCCACGAACCAAGTGGCAACTGCAGCCGCCTCTTTTCCTCATTCTTAAATTTAATTCTCCTGCCGACGGCACCGTCGTCTGGTCCAGACCTGGCCGTTTTATCTTTGCCGCTGTGTACATCTGCTGCATAACACGACCGCGCACCCGCATTGGTTACTTGCCAAGAGTGTACCTAGGTATCTCCCAGGCCCAGAAAGACCTATCGACATTCATTTATCGACCAGATATAATTTGTTCTTCGTCACAAAGTATACGCCATGTCATTACCCTATTTCCTACCTCATGCACCTTATACATCTAGGTATACAATACAGAACGGCAACGGGAGGCTTGGCGCCTCGCCCCGAAAATGAAACCTTAAAAAAAAAAAAAAAAAAATACAGAAACCAAGCGCCCCTTTGCCACAGATAGATTATCCGCGGGATGGACACTACCCGTTTTATATCGACGTCCCTGCCAACCCAAACATAGAGAAGGTAACATGGGTACCTAGATATAATTGGAACGTGCGTAGATAAAAAAAAGGGTCGGCCCCCGAAGGAACGCCCTTCGCGGTCGTTTCAAGGCGCCAATCCGTGGACCCCTGTGTCGATTCCCGAGCGTACAAAGACCTGACACTGAGGCGTGGCTGAGTCCCAGGGAGAAAAACAAAGAAGGAAGCTCCAACTCCACGCGGGAACGCCTGTTCAGTCAACTTTTATCGAGCCGTATATGCGATGGACAAATGCCCAGCTCGCGAAGAACCCAATCGATCCTGGATGTACAGTCAGAAAAATTCCCAACAAAAACAAACTTATCGTGGAATCATACCCGTCAAAATAAATACTAGGAATCCGATCAGTGCAGAATATCCCACGTAGAGAACCGCACCAGTTAATCCACCAAAGCTCACTCGGGTTGCCCAGAAGATCAGTGCATTGAGGAATACATAGCCGCCTGTCATTCCGGCCCCAGTGAAGGCCCGCCACTGCCACCGGTAGTTCTCCGCACAGAGTAAGAAATACACCAGGAGGACCGTGGTGGCTGCAGAAGTGATGATCATCAAGCCGTAGCATAGGAACAAAAATCCAAACATATAATAGATCTTGTTCGTCCACAACGAGGTCATGATGAAGTAGAGCTCGACAAAGATAGCTCCAAAGGGCAGGATACCCGTCAGTAAAAGAGACGGGACCGTACGAAGGGAACCCGACATAGGAGGGACCTGACGGGGAATCTGATTCGTCTTCGTCGGACCTTCAATAGCCTATGCGTAGTGGTCAGCAAGTAATCTCAAGCCAATAGCGTGAGCTTGACCATGAGCGAGGCAAAGGATATGTTTTCCTTACCGGATGTTTAAATCCAAGCCAGCTACCCGCGAAGCTCAAAGGAACGCTGATCACGAACCAAATTAGCAGAAGGGCAAGCATCGTAGTGAAGGGAACCGCGCCGCTGGAGCCATTTGCCCAGACGAATAGATTGAGGAGGAAAAACACGGCAAATACAAGGCCGGGCACTAAAACAGGTGTAAGAACGATATTCCGCTTCCAGGCTTCTCCACCGAAGGATTTGTAAACGCGGGACGACACATAGCCTCCCACGAAGCCAAACAAGGTGTATATGAGAAGAATGGCTGTCGCAAGGAAGCCACGGTTGGCGGGAGAAAGAAGACCGAACAGTGCAAAAACTATCACAGTAGTCAGAATCATCCAGCACATTACCTTCGAAGAAAGGAGCGTGCTAGGGTCAACTTACCAACGGATACACCGGTCATCATGAATAGTTGAGCCCCGTTGCCCAAGAGCACACTGAGTAGCAGAGGAGACTTCGGGGACCGGAAAACATCGCCATGGACTAATTTCCACCCTGAATCCTCCTGGATCCCGTCCTCAATGGCAGCACTAGTTCCATCGAGGTCATCCAGGTTAATCGAATCTAAGCGATTGTATCGTGCAATGTCCTTCTTCAGAGCTCGTAGGAGAATTATGCTGACCATCCCAACAAGGAATACCACAAAGACAGCCGAGTTGATCAGAGAAAACCAGTGGATCTTCGGATCGTAGACGTGCAAGTACTTGTCCCAGCGAGTGGCCCAAGCCGTTGGCGACTCGCGCCAGGTCACACTGTACGTCCAGGTGACTGGCGTGTCACTATCCTCACTCAGTATCAAGGGGGTATCGTCTGTTCCGCAGTTCACAGATCCATCCTCTAAGATTCTGCTATCAGCGCGAGATCGGGGCTCGACAAGCACTCCAACAACTCGAAACTTCTCCTTCCCTCTCGACTTTACGCGGTGGTATTCGATCAGGATGTCAAAGTGATTATTTAGCAGGGGCTGTCCGCTCTCATCGCTCAATGTACCCAACGCGAAACCTGGGCTGTAAAACTGGGTCCCCGTAATCGCGTCCAGGTTCAACTGTGCAGCCGGAAGTCCATCGACCAACCAGTTGATATTGTAGCCTTGGGAAATCCGTCGGTTCGTAAATGAGGCACTTCGGCTATCAAAGACAACTTGTCCACATGGTGTGAGGCAGGTTGCGTTTTTTGCCATGTGCAACTCGAATGGTGATGTGTGGATCCGATCGCCGAACAGGATACTACCTAACGATTCGCGGACATCCTGATACCCACCTTTGGGGCGACAATGATGGAGCGGTGGATGATAGTAGTCGTAGGAGAATACAGAGTGGAGCTGGTCGTCCTGCCGTGCTAGGCCTGGTGTAAGGTGGTTGACGTAGAGCGGTACGACCTGGCCCTCATCGTACGAAGTAGGCGCCACACCAGGAAGATAGAACGCAGACGAAAGAGAGGGGACGGTAAGGAAGAGAGCAGATATGAGATTCACCCTGTTAGTGAACCACATTGTGGCGTCTCTGAGACTCCCTCAGCGCGTCAGTTAGAGTGCTGGATCAACAAAGGGGTATATGATATAGTGAGACCTTAGCCTGCCTGTGGCAACGTTTGTCTGCAGAGCGCCTTACGAGAAGGAAACAGTGCAACATTAGCCCTTCCTGTTGAAGAATCAAGCGAAGCACCTTGTATATGACACTCGAATGAAGAGGAAAACTTGATACCGATTGAATGTGTGAGATCAAGCCCGGAATTTACGGCTACGTGGTCTGCAGCCACGTGACTCTAATGCTCCGCGCCAGGCAACAGAACAAAGGGCACAGAGCCTACCAAGGCGCTAATCCTTCGGTCGCTGACAAGGAAGGCATTATTCAGGACAGCGACAGGTTAGAAGGCGTTTTATCTCTAAGACAGACTCCAGTCCATCGCTACGCTTTGAACTTTTAAAGCCGGTTTAGCAGGACTCAGCAGGATAAGTGAGAGCTAACGTTATCATCACGTGCTGATAAATCCTCATCGAAATGTCTCCCGAAGAAAAAAATTTTGAAAGCTGCATCGGCGCATTCCCGATCAGCAGCAATAAACGACCCAATTATCACGCCATGGCTAATCCAGAGAGACAGTCGAAGCCTTCGGGCACACGGGATATCCTGTCCCTGCTGCAGAATGTCAGCGACTCTCTGTCTAGTGCCGAGCCATCTCTCCCGAAATCGAAAGCCGACGCGTCTCCTAGCGTCTCCATTGAACCTCCGGCGGACGGTATATCGCTACTTGACACCAAGAATGACATTCTCCTTTCCTACCTTCACAACCTGGTCTTCTTGATGCTTTTCCAATTGCGTGAACTGCCTTCTCTAAACTCCAATGCGGGCGAGGGTAACAAACCCGCCGGAAGCGAAGTACGCGAGCAAGTAATAAAGAAACTCGTTGAACTGCGCATCTACCTAGACCGTGGCGTGAAACCGTTGGAAAGCCGGCTAAGATACCAATTGGACAAGGTTATTAAAGCCGCAGAAGATGCGACGCGGGCCAAACGTGAAGCTCAGACCGCTAGGAAGGACAGGACGAACAAAGACGAAGCGTTGCACCGTGATGACGAATCAACCTCCAAGAGTGGTGAAGACGACAGTGAAGACAATAGCGAGGATGAGGATGAGGATGAAGAGGAAGAAGATATTGATGACATGGCATATCGACCCAACGTTTCCGCATTCTCTAAGAATATGGAGCCGCAAGCCAGACCCGAGAAAGCAACGGGTAAAGCTACCTCAGATGGCATTTACCGCCCACCCCGGATCATGCCAACGGCGCCGCCCACATCTGAGCGTCGCGAGCGAGAGGAGCGTCGCCCACAGAAGTTGAATGTGATTGATGAGTTCGTGACGGCAGAAATGACTTCCGCGCCGATGGTGGAACCGAGCATTGGCAGCACGATCCGAGCTGGTGGAAGGCAGACCAGGACTAGGAAGGACAGGGAGCACGAAGCTGAGCGGCAAGCATATGAAGAAACCAACTTCACTCGCCTGCCTAAGGAAAGCAAGAAAGAGCGCACTAAAAGACGCGGCCGCGGTGCTGAGGGTACATTTGGTGGCGAGGAGTGGAAGATGCTCGGAGAAGGCGCGGATCGTATATCGCGACTTACGCAGCGAGCCAGAGGGAGCGGTGGAGCGCTTGAGAGAAGCCGCAAGCGGAAACCCACGGAGGATGGACCTCGTTCCGATGGAATGGGAGTGGGCAACGCCTTTGAGAAGCGGCGGAAGAAGGTCGATAGCTGGAAACGCTAGCATGCACATTTATATATATTGCCTGCTTCCATTTCTTCTAAGACCACCGGATCCCGAGAATCTAATTATGAATTAGCTTCTGCCATGAGATAGACACTAGAACGTAGTGTTCCATGTCCTCTCCCTCCAAAAGGACGGAAAACTGGATTAAGTGGAATGGGAAAATATAAATAGGATTGTTAGCCCTGCCTCAATGGCGTAGGCTACTGGCCTGGAGCTGATATATATAATTGTCCGGCAGAGCTACGATCGAACCACTTCAAGTAGACCACGGAAACAGAATGTCTCCATGAGTCCAGCACAAGTTACTAGGTCGTGTACAGGTTGATAGCACAGTATTATGTCCCAATGAATGAATGGATACGCACGGCACAGGGTGAAATTAGACGTCTTGATACGACGAAGATCTACGTCCGACATCATATGACATCATAGCTTTCAGGGCACATAAACATGCCAGTCCCCCGACGTTGCTTCTCTTTTCTGCTTTCTCCTCAGGTACAAAGGAAGGAAAAGTAAACCAGGATTAATGCTTAATTTCATTCATCATGGAAAATCCAGGTTCGTACAACCGACACCGTTAGCTCTACCAATGCATTTTGGCCGCGGCGCCAAGTTCGCGGAAAGAAGAACTTGAAGACATTGGCCAAGTCCTATGACCAAGATGAACTAATTTAATTCAAATTCGATGTAGTGGCTGAGATTCCAGATGTAATCCATAACCTTATTCAGACACGACCGTCAATCCAGCAGGCGACAGTCGAGAAATACTTTACGCCGAATCTCTCCTTCCGCCATCCATTATGTACCGTCCCGAGCTTCAACGGCAGTCGGTGGGCATACTTGAAAATATTACAGTGGTATAAAATCATGTCACCGCGAATTGAATTTGAGATCCATTCAATTGGTGGGTTCTTACTCATTGCCCCCGATAGAGAAAGGAAAGGATTAGAACTGACACGGAGCGATGATCAGGCTACGATGAGAAGAATCTCAGACTATACGTCAATATGTCTCAGATGTTCTCGGTCTGGCTATGGCCTTTCCACATGGGCGTGGCGACTCTCACTGTCATTCTAGACTTCACGACAGATTCTGGTGAGGGCCATAATGTGGACCAGAATCGGTACTATATCTCTAGACAAGAGGACTTGTATCAGACGTCTGAGATCATCAACTTCATTCTTCCTCACTTTGGACACCTGCTAGTTGTCTTGATGACCAACTTTGCGACCCTTGTTTGTGTTGTTGGTACGTTTCTTCTCTGGCCGATTTTATGGGCGGAGGAGAACCAGATTCTGCCTGGCAAGATTGCAAGGGGAGGCAACCTTTTCAGCGACATGGGAAAGAGGATCCCAGAGCTTAAGAAGAGACGATAGGTTGTTGTTGTGGAACTATATTCTTGTCCATGGATACTGTCAGGGCTGATTTTGCCAATTTATCACACTGCCTGCTCTATCACTTGGGTCCTTCATTTACCCCATTCATTGCCTCAAGGTCTGTAATTTTTCTTAGCTAGCTTGAGTGATCAAATAGCGTCAAAAGTTGATTGGTTTTGGTCCTATCTCAGTTTATTGCATTCTCTCGCTAGGCTGGAAGTCTCCTTTTCAGCTAGTATCCCCAAGGCCTTCTAAATAGTTGGCAGCTTATGTTGCTATATCTTAAGTCTAAATCCTTTTAGTAATGGGATAGCAAAGAGGAGGATGTAGGCTTAACAGCAGTTTAGGTTCAATACGTCTATTCGTACTATGTCAGGGAGGAAAGAGTAGCGAGACCAGTGGCAGTATTCCACTTAGAGAGTGTATCTCAGCTTAGCTCTCAACCTGCTCCTTAGGAGTTGGAGGCCTTGACATCTTGTTATTGTCATCAACGTATTACAGTTTGACTATGGCCATATGGCTTACATTTTACCTCCTCTTTACCTCGCACCTAAACACACTCTTGAAATGTTGTTTGTGGCCTCATAGCACAGTACCTGAGTTTACATACACAGCCATGCTCATGAGATTGAGCTGTCTTCAGCCAGCATTATTCAAGAATGCAGGCTAATGAATTTCGACCTCTCAAGCTGGCATGTGTCTTGGAGCTACGTTACCATCCTATGAGCGGGTTGCTTCCGAACCTGGATATGTGAGGAGAACAAACTCAATGTCATGGTAAATGAGAGCATTGCGAAACTGAAGCGCTTGCGACGTCGGCGTCCATCGAACCTCAGACCTCACCAGTTGTAGACATGGGTTAGAGCGGTTATCGAAGAACCGAAGAGCACTTCGGTCATGGTACTGTCTTGTAGACGCGTACGGGTCGTCTGGGCCATTAACAGGTCAAAACCTTAGGATGTTGGAAATGTCGTGCTGGAAAAGCCAGTCCGTATGGGTGCAAGCGCAAATGAAGCAGCGAAGGGTTTAGTCTGAGCGATGATCCAAGTAGACATAAAGCCTCAGTAGCCATATGCCCATTCCCTTCGCATCGACAATGCCTTTCTCAACCGATGATCCGATGCCGGATAGGAAGTCATCAACGCCACTGCCCTCCATGTCCCCTTGGACCTTGTTAGCAAAGTCGTCTGCTCGCCCGTTTGATCTTCTGGGGTTGACGCTGAGAGCAGTATGGCCCTGCAACACGCCGGGCGCAATTCAGGGGTACTTCACTGCCACGAATTCGTGAAGGCTCAAATTAGGCCACCATGGACATGAAGAAGCAGAGGATAAGGCTTCTGTCCTGTCTTTGGAAGGCACGGATAATCTCGGATCTCGGTGCCATCCCGAGCAGGCTATCTGACCTCCTCGTCTGAACCGTACAGAGACCTGAGATGCTCTCCTCCCTCATGGTCGAGAGATACCAGAGTCTGGCATTTACATGAAAATCGCTATCATGCCGGTTCCGGATGATATAGGGAAAAAACTTTTTTCTAGCCACTATCACATGCTTTTATGATCCCGTCAGCCTTGAGGCGTCCCTGTATTTGTAATAATCGCACCTTCATATTGCCATGCATCCCACTGAAATGGAACCATTCATACGCCCGATCACCCATGTATGTTTGATTATGATACACTCAAATAACATTTACTGATATAACAATGCCAAGCCACACAGTTGTGACCCCGATGGATTGTTCCCACTGGATGGCAAGAATCTTAGTTCCGTTACCGATGAGGCTCTGGCAGCCCTTCTCACATCTGCTCCCATTATCCATCAGCTAGGTGGGACAACGGTCGTGCGACTTTCACGGAAGTTGATCATGAAGGGTGGCGGGAGTGTCCTGGCTAGTGAAGCAAAAATGCTCAATCTCATTGCTTCCAGAGCCAGTATCCGAGCCCCACGAGTTCATCGATCCTTTCAGGTGAAAGATGATACGCAGTATTTTGGCACATCTGGGTATATTGTGATGGACTTCATCCAAGGCCAACCTCTGGATAAATGCTGGGACAGCCTACCCCCTGGTAGCCAAGGGAAAATAGCTGTGCAGATTGCTGAAATGATCAAAGAGATGCAGTCTATCGAGCTTTTACAACCTGGACCCATTGGTGGAGGCCCATGCCGGGGTCGGTTTTTCACGGATTACAGTGCCGGACCTTTTACGGACACAGCTGAAATGGAAGCTTGGTTTAACCACAAGCTTGATATCTGCAAGAGCGTCCATCAAGCTCCAAAAGACACACCACCATTCCAATTCACCAAGTTTGTCGTTACGCATCACGATATCAGTCCTCGAAACGTGATATTAGATCAGCATGGACAAGTGTGGTTGATTGACTGGGCATATTCTGGCGCATATCCTTCGGTTTTTGAGAGCGCGGCGTTGTCAGCCCAGCATTTTTTCACTGATTTCAATGACATGGTGTTATCTCTCATTCCACGTTATCCCGATGAAGAAGCACAACTTGACTCCATTGGATATGGATTAACCACCGCCGCATTGGCCTAAGCAAGGCTGCTTTCATCTGGCCTTTGTGGCTTCCGACAGCATATCATCTTTGTTGTCATAAAACTTTGGCTGGAGGAAGGAAATTCATCATATTTCTTTCAGAATATTCAGATTCAATATCCCTGGGCGGTGGAGACGGAGCGTTATGGCCATTGACTGCATATCCACAGTATTTCCACTGCTCATTATCATCGTGATGACAATGATACACACTGTAACTTCCGTCATTGTGAAGGATATTGTGAAATGTAGGAGAGATTAATGCTGTGGATTCCCGCTACCCTAAGTCAACTCGGGTCCAGTAGATAAACTCTGGGCACAGAGTTTCCTGTTTTGATTGACATTTCTTTACATACAACGCGCATGCCTGAAACTATGGACAATGGCCTCACAGGTTGCATAGTGCACACTTCCGTCCTCAGCCTTGTCAATATGACAGCTATGGATAATAACTCTTAATAAAGACACACAATGCAAGAGAAAGGCGTCCCAAAAAAGCACATTGCATTCAGGATGATTAATGCGGTTTCAGCGCATGTATCCGGGAAGGCGATCAAAGGCAGAATTTCCCTTTGGGAAGCCATTAGAACAGTAAGCTTGTAAGATGCCTGGCAGGCTGGGAGGAAGGGAATATAAGAATGTATTCCTCCCTGTTCTATATGCCTGTCTGACCAACTGTTCCGAGAGCGAAAGCAGTATCAACTCCCACAACCTCAGTCGAGCAGAGAAGCCTGTTACACACCTAACTCCCAAATCTCATTTCTTTCCTCCTGGTAGGAACACTAAGTCATGAAGTGTCCCAAGTGTGGGAGAAACAACATTATGAAGAAGGAATTTTGCGAATTCTGTGGGGCTCTAATACCCATATCCCTGAAGGGCGGTTACCCAAGGGCGGGGTTCAAGGCAGAGTCTGACCTGGTATGTCTCCTACCCGCACTTAAATGCCCAAGCTTATCGGATATAAGGGAACTACCATACTCTTAGTTGTCCATGAGGATAGCCTACGGTTTTGTCGAGTGATGTCTTCCAATGCAAGATCGTTCTGCTCTATGGGCACAATGCGATATAGTCAAATGTGGTAAGGAAAATGTTTCAGGCTATCCTGTCACTCATCTAAGCTGTTCTATCAAGATGTGATACTAGTTGCAAAATGGCCACTGTTGTATCCCTGGTATTGATCAAGGAACTGTGGAAAGACGGGCCATACCGGCATTTCGAGAACCCTGTTGATCTGAATCAAAATATAAGATGCCCATACTCTCTCTACAAGCTCTCGCTTTTTGTTTCTTCAAGGAATTTTGTCGCCCGGGCATCCTCCGGATAATTGCAGAGAAAATAATAATCTAACCAGAATTCACGCGCGACACTGTAATCAGGCAAGTATTTCCGTAGCAAGGTCTTCCAGTCCCTATCCTCCTCGCTGTGGCCAACTGAGGTACAAACATACTCCCACCATACTGGATAGTACGCAGCTGCCTCCCAATCAATGATACCAGTAAGAGAGCCGTTCTCGACCATGATATTGGCATTGGTGAGGTCACCATGTGTAAAGGTATAAGGCGCAGAGGGTGGCATAGAACGTCGAAGCCGTATGCGTGCAGCGTCAGGCACAGCTTCTTTCAGCCCAGGCTCCATCACTGCCCAGAGTTCGTCATCAGATGACATAGGTCCGCGATAAAGCGTATCTTGGAACAGGAATTCGCAGTGAACTGGACCGCCACTGAGGTTCTGCAGCTTATCAGATTGGAACTTGCGAAGCTGTAGCAGATACTCGGCTGTTTGGCTTGCTATCCTCTCTTTTTCTTCTGTGGAAAGTTTTGGCCAAGCTTCGCTGAGAGGCTCTCCAGGCATACGCTTCATTAAGATAAGCGTCTGTTCGCCCTTATCCTCCTCCCAATGTTCAACAACGGTGGGAACAGGAATCGATGTCTGTTGCTGCACAAACCGAATATTTGGCACTTCAAGGGTTGGAAATTTAGGACCTTGATCTTTGAGAATCAAATTTGAGCCCAACGACCAGACACCTCGATCGCTTGCTTCATAGAACAATTTGACGTGGCTTTTGTAGCGACAATACTTTTGGCGTTCAGCGGTCCAGCTACACGCTGTGCAAGGGTCCGTGGAAGTCATGTTCAGAATGAGGGATAATAATGCGTTTGACCTTCCAGTCGAAGATAGTGTGATGATGTCTCGTGGAGAGATATGAAGCGTAGTTGTGGTTCTCCAGGGAAATTGTATTATTTATAACATATCGGCCGCCTAAAAGGGTTGCCTCGAGAGCATTGAGAAACTCGCCGTTCGCATCAAATTGGCAGACCGGATTGTAAGATACGAGTACCTACGAACAAAGCAAGCCCTGACCATACCTACCTAGGTACACAGGTAGGCACCTAAGGAACAGGTGTCAGACTGTTCTTTTGTCGACTAGTCGGCCAAGAGGATGTGCCAAGCCGCAAGCATCTTGACATAGCTGTGCATGTGGTTTTGGTTCTCCTTTACAGCACTCTCTGGTACTATTATTGCTCGGCAGTGCCAAAATCGACTTGAATAGAAATCACCATTGTTCCTAACGTTTGCAGCTGGCGCCATGCGCATTAATATTCTGCATGGGCAGTTACTATGGGCTCCTTTCTTTTCTAAGGAAAGAAAACGTAATGTTGCTGCTGTGTGTTCTTTGACATCATTGTCTGCTCATATCCGCGGTGTTTCATGGTTCTCTGCAACCGTCACTCGCCGTACAAAGAAACGTCATGAACAAAGGAATTTGACTATAGTTCTCGACCGTCTTCAGCATCCTTGCCCTGGCATACTCGGAAAACCACCAGACTAGTAAATAAACTATCCAAACCAAGATGGACGTCGATCCCCAGCAGGAGCCATTCTTCAGAAGAACAATCCGTCATCCCATCCTTGAGACACAGAAATTTTTGTACAGCATCTTCCAGGCAATTGTCGATTGGATATTTTCTCCAATACCCCCTCCACCAGTTCATCCTGAGTCCCCTGTGTTTGGCAAAAGAATAGCCGTCATTGGGGCAGGCCTTACTGGCGTATCTTCAGCCAGCCATTGTGTCGGTCATGGCTTCGCAGTGACAATATTCGAAGCACGGCCGAAGGAAAAGGGTCTCGGAGGAATTTGGAGTGTATGGCCGTCCAGATCTAGCAAAGCAGTGCCATTCCATGCCCGGGAAACGCTGACCAGGAACGTAGAGGGTGAGTCCTTCCTCTGGAACACAGGTCCATGGCGTGCTTTATCGCTTCCACCCGGCTGTGCGCTACAACACCTTATATCCCTCCCAACAGGAGGTCAAACGACAGATATTCAATCTGTGGAAGCGTTATGGCCTCGATCGCTATACCATCTTCGATACACCCGTAACGTCAGTAAGGCGGAACGAAGCGGGGAAACTTGTCATCAACGAAGACGAGAGCAGATATGGTCAATTCGATGGTGTCATTGCGGCCGTGGGAGTCTCTGGTGACATTAACGTTCCATTTATCCAGGGACAGGATAAATTCAAGGGCCAGATAACTCATTCGTCACAGCTGAGCGAGAAAGACTGCAGGGATAAGAAGATCACCATCGTCGGTGGAGGGGCCAGCGCTGTTGAGGCACTCCAGGTTGCAGTCGAGGCGAAAGCATCGCGGGTTGATGTTCTAAGCCGGACGGACAAGTGGATTATTCCGCGGAATCTCTTGGTGCAAACATTGGTTGCCAGTAACCTATGGGGGGAGGGGGGGGTTGTCGCCTGGGTGCCTGAATGGTTGCTAAAGAAGTTCTTCTATCGTGATCTCGAAGATATGATGCCGTCAAGAGGCCTCTATACTGCCTCTCCGTTGGTGAACTCTGACCTGCTGCATCTGATTCGACAGGGTAGTGCCACCTGGAGGCGTGGTGACATCCTCGGTGTCGAAGAAGACGGAGTTCGATTCAACAGTCGGGGCAAGGGGGCTCCCAAGGGCGGTCCAGGGAGAGAAGAGCTTGTGTCTGCCGACATAATCGTCCTCGCCACAGGCTGGAAAAGGGCTTCACTTGGCTTCCTGCCTCCGGATTGTTTCGAGGATCAATATAGACCGCCCAACTGGTACATGCAGGTATTCCCACCAGGCTATCCGAATATCTGCGCCATTAATAGTACCTACATTAGTGCTGTAGGCACTGCCGGCTATCTGCATATTGGCATCTACACGCGGTTTCTGCTGGCATTCATGATGGACCCAAGGGCGCGACCCACGGGAGGGCGAATGAAGATATGGATTGATTTCATGAGATACACCAAGCGTTCGGATATTCCCGCCTTTGAATTTCTGACATACGCGGAGCTGTTGTACTGGTGTATATTTGTGCTTGCCTTCGAACCGTTCAGATGGAAATGGGTCATGTTCGTGTTAACCGGGAAAGGGGGCGCACTTCCAGAAAGGATGCTTGCAGGGCAGAAGAGCTGATGATGTCGACATTCTTAACGGTCCTGCGATAGCTCTATCTGTGCACCTAGGGATACACGCGGCAGTGACAGGACCTGATAGAGAGTCTCATGTCGTGCATCCGGCGGCTTTGCAGCCTCGAAGGAAGAATACAGAAACATCATTGTGCAGAGCCGCGTCGAGCTGCTCGTAGTATCCATAGGGACGTGACACGCTGTTCCCGAGACAGATGCAAATCTAGATTCTTGTTGTTTTACCTGTAATCAATAGAGAGCCATTCACTCAAACTGAACTTGTCCTTTTGAGTACTGAACAAAGGAAGAGGACAGATCATAGTGACAAAGAACACCCCCAATTGCCGCACGCATTGTGGTTTGGATGGCCAACGACGCAGGCATCAATCTTCACCAGACCCACAGATTAGAGGCCTCGTCCGAGGTTACAGAGAGATAAACGTGGGGATATTTGCGTGTCGACATGGGTAGACGCACTGATGGGCGACTCCCGAGCGCGAGAGGGAACCGCGGGAATCAGGCGTCGCGTGGGTTTTCATCCGCCGTCGTCACTTCGTCTCCTCCCCGCGGTCCTCGTTCCTCACGTCCCACACGCTCGCACGCTCGCGGTCTCTGGACCAGTCTCGGCAAAACAGCTGCTGAGGGCCTATCTGGATCCTTCAACACGGTCAACTACCAGCGCGGAGCGCCATGGGCAGGTCACCAGTATAGACCACCGAATAATAGGGGAACCGGCCCCGAGCAGCGATCGTCCGTGCCTCACAATCAGAACAGCAAGCCTAGATCGATTCGATCAGGTCGAAATTCGACGCGTTCTGACCGGTTGCGCCGATCCGATCCTCGTGCGAGCATGGCTATCCCGAATCAGCAAGCTACTGTTCTGAACCGATTCTTAGGCGACATCGCGGACATCGTTAAAGACCACAATGGCGCCAAGCTGCAGGATTTTCTGCAGATCGAACCTCCTTTACCCCCTATATACGGGCAGATGGTGGATGAAGTACGGCATTTTTATCCCAGTGGACAGCAAGGCGATGCAGCGCTCCTTCGTCGGTGCGAGAGCCTGGTTCCTCGCGTGAAAGGCGGCAGCTCGTGGACGGCGTTTCCCGCGTTCATGAAGCTTTATCTAGCGTTTCTCCGCGATGTGAATGTCGAAAATCTTCTCGAAACGTACAATCTACTGAAGGGACTGTTGAAGTAAGTCTTGTCGCTTGTCGACCGTCTTCGTGTGGTTTTGAGAGACCGGCATGACCGCCACAAACCCACACCAGCTATTTATCCTCGTTCGTTCTGGACCGAGTAACTGATTCGAATCCATCATACTGTAGCCAGTGCGTCTTGGCATTAGGCGATAGTCAAATGGGTGTTGTTGTCCTTCCTACCGTCCTCCATCTTTCCAAAGTCCTCGCGAAGCTAGCCATGGGCCTGGATCGCCGACCGGACCTGATCGCCCATCTTCTGAGACTAGAGGGCCGATCAGGCCAGGAAGAAAACTTGGAGAAAGTGACATTGGTGGAGCAGTCGGCGAACGTCGTTCGTGAAGCCTTCATCAAATGCCTGACCGATCGCAGCGGTACTCCAGGTGTTCATGGGAAACCGGAGGGCAGACGGATCGGGATCTATCTCATGGCCAACCTATGTTTGAAACTACTTTTCCAGGTAGGAAGATGACGAGACTGGGTTTTAGCGTCTGTTGACTTTGGTTTCGCCTCTGACATGGTAACTGCAGTGCGGTAAGCTCCGAAACGCCGAGCAAATGTTCGCCAGTCTCACTGCCCAGTCGCCTCCACTGGCATATTTTCCTGCTTCCCAGAGAGTCACCTACCTGTACTATCTCGGACGCTATTTATTCTCCAATAATCTCTTTTTCCCCGCGCAGATCGCCCTACAGGCTGCCTACGACCAATGCCACAGACAAGCATTCAAGCAGAGACAGCTCATTTTAACATATCTCATTCCCTGTAACATGATTGTGGGGCGATTTCCGTCACGAGAGTTACTTCAACGGCCAGAATCGCAAGCCCTGGTGCAGCGGTTCGTGCCCATCTGCCAGCTGATTGTTCGCGGGGATTACATTGCTTTCCGCAACTATCTTGCCGTGGACTCACCGCAGACGCACTGGTTCGCGCAGAAGGGACTGTTGCTCCCCCTGCGCAACCGGTGTGAGATCCTTGTTTGGCGATCGTTGACCAGGAAGGTGTTTATACATGGCGGGTTCCATGGGGACACACAAGCGCAGACCCAGCGTGGCCCTCCGCCCTTCCTCTATCTGAGTAAACTGGAGACAGCTGTAAAATGGCTGCAGTCTCAGCATGCACAGACACCCACAGCGACTGGAGTGCCCAGAGATTCTCGGGCGAAAGGCTCTATATCCGGCTCCCAGATCGTCTACAAGCCGCCAGATGACGATTTCGCCGGAATTGCTGGCGTCGAAAGGACAGGAGAAATTACTGAAGAGACGTACCTCTTGTCGAAATATGGAGATTACCTTGCACCAGACGGTTTTTTCGACGCGCAAGGGCTCTGGCACGAAAACAGTAGTCGCGCGCTTATTGACGGCGAATCCGACACGAATTATGGTCCATTCGAGTTGGATCCGTACGCACAACGTGCTACAGCCGGTGAAGAGTCTGAAGACCAACACACGCCGGCCATGCGCGAGATTGAATCGATCCTGTCCTCCCTTCTCACACAGAGCCTCATGAAAGGCTACCTTACTCACAAGAATCCGCGATTCGCCATCCCAGGCGCACGGGTCCGCGGCGCGCTGCCCACCGGGTTTCCTAACGTGTGGCGGACAATCTACGCACGGGAAAGCGAAGAAACCGGAGTCCCTGGCTGGGTTCAGATGCCATCTCCGGCGGCCACTGTCGCCAAAGCCGGTGGCGGCCGGGTGGTGAACCTGTCGGGAGCGCGGCCCGTCGGAGTTCAATAGGACGGGAACACGCCTGCCTTCGTTGTTGTTAGTGAATTATGCATGACATGTAACATAGGAGTAGATAGAGGCCTGTACTATACTAAGACTGGCATCGACCAGCGTCTTGCACCCGCCCAGGAAGCGTCAACAGCAGCAAAGATCTTAGTCAGGCGGGTGGCCGCAGCTTGCATCCAAGCTTCTTAGGGCGAGTGCCCGAGGAAAAAGTTTTCTTTGGTCCTGCATCCGATCGCCTGGAGCAAATCCGGAGCCTATTATTTACCTTATTCACTTAGTGTAGAAAAGCCACCCAGTGCAGTGTCAGTTTACCATCACCTTTCCCATCACAACTGAATTTCTCCTGTCTACTACACCCCTTACCTACCATTACTTCCATTACATATACAGTGTTTTATTTGTCTGATTTTGTGCATCATTTTATCGGTTATCATTTGCGGAGTTTTTCAGTTTCAAGTATGATACCTGGGCTGATCACTGATGCATTAATATAGCTTTCCAATTTTTTTTCTTTTTTTGATCCATGGTGAATTCCCCCATTTGTTTCCTGACATAATGATGACCTCCTCCACCCTGTGTACTGTTGTGAAGTGCTCTCTTAGATGCTGATGAATGGCAAGCACACACACATACACAGGCACATTGAAACTTACAAAACTGTAGTTAGTAACTGCTGCGGCAGAATAGCTCCTTGAACTGAACTGCAAGGATACCTAGGTAGTGCGATCTCACCTTGGATCCACTGTGGCCCCTTGAGGATCTGGACCCACGGTACTGCGGGGAGACGCATCGACGGATACGGCGGGAACGCACCGCTCAAGGGGACCGGAATGAAGGTCAGATTGTGCGAAAGAGACAGCTCTTCTCCCTCTTTAATTCTTTCCCTGCTTGACAGGATCTGTCCTTTTGCATGAGGACGACTTCGCGGAAGAGCTGAAGCAGAGCATGTCACCGGTCGAAACAGACGGTCTCTCCGTCACCTATTCCTCTGGCCGAACTGGCACTCCCGATCTCCGTCTCGTCCACTACAATGACGTCTACCACATTGAGTATGCAATGAACAGGGGGTCCCGTTTGTTTTGTTGCAGTGCTAACGTATAATATTCCAACATCTCAGAGCTGGCTCCGCAGAACCCGTCGGCGGCGTCTCCCGCTTCCAGTCCCTCATCGACTACTACCGCAGTTCACCGCGGTTCTCGAACCAGCCTGCCCTGCTCACGATCTTCTCCGGAGATGCCTTCAATCCCAGTCTAGAGAGCACGGTGACAAAGGGCCGACACATGGTCCCCTTTTTGAACAAGCTGGGGACCGACGTGGCGACTGTCGGGGTGAGGTGCTACTCCTTCTTGTGACGGTGTCGCGTGAGAGCTGGGAGCTGACAGGAACAATGTTCTGGTAACTATAGAATCACGATCTGGATTTCGGGGTCGGGCAGCTTCGTCATCTGATTTCCCAGTGCCAGTTCCCGTGGATGTTGGCCAATGTGCTCGATCCGGCGCTGGGGGAGGACGTACCGCTTGCGAACAGTAAGAAGACTTGCATCCTTGTTTCGTCGAATGGGATCAAGGTTGGTGTTATGGGACTCGCGGAGCGCGAGTGGTTAGTTCTCTCTCCCTTTTATCTCGTGTCTACTATATTGGCTACTTGGCTGGACTACAGCTAAAAACGTGTTGTGGGCTACAGGCTCGCAACGATCAACTCTCTCCCTCCGGATCTCATTTATAAGTCTGCGTCCAAAACAGCCATGGAACTGGCCCCCAGTCTCCGTGAACAGGGCGCCGAAATAGTCATCGCCGTCACGCATCAGCGTGAGCCGAACGACAATAAATTGGCCCAATTGGTACCGCCGGGAACTCTTGATCTCATTCTAGGTGGCCACGACCACTACTACTCGCACTCCATCATCAACTCGACGCATATTCTCCGCTCGGGCTCGGATTTCAAGCAGCTGAGCTACATCGAGGCGTTCCGGAAACTGGACGGACGGGGATGGGAATTCAACATCGTGCGACGGGACGTACTGCGGTCGATTCCCGAGCACCCAGGAGCAGTGGCGCTGGTGCAGAAGTTGACGTCGAGTCTGCAAGCGAAGCTCGAGAAGCCCGTTGGATACACGGCTCGGCCGCTGGACGGGCGCTTCACGACTGTGCGACTGCGGGAGTCGAATCTAGGCAATTTCGTCTGCGACATCATGCGCCTCTATTACAAGGCGGATTGTGCGCTCATCGGCGGCGGGACGATCCGCGGCGACCAGATCTATCCGCCTGGCATTCTGCGACTGAAAGACATCCTTAATTGCTTCCCGTTCGAGGACCCTGTCGTCCTGCTCAAAGTCACGGGGAAGATAATACTCGATTGCTTGGAGAACGGCGTTAGCCTCGTTCCGGCTCTAGAGGGCCGCTTCCCTCAGGTCTCCAACATCTCATTCGGATTCAACGCGTCCCGCCCGCCTGGTTCTCGGGTCACTTGGGTGAAGCTCGGTGGGAAACCGCTCGACCTGGAGAAGACCTACGTGCTCGCCACGAGGGGGTACATGGGCCGCGGCAAGGACGGCTTCACGTCGCTCCTGGTGCAGTCGGAAGGCGGCGAAGTTGAAGAAATCGTATCAGAGGAGAATGGAATCCTGATCAGCACGATGCTGCGCCAGTATTTCCTCAGTCTGAAAGTTCTCGGCACCTGGGTGCGGTGGACGCACAGTCTGAAGGACCACTGGAGCGACGTGCACAACAACCTCCATTGCAATGGGTACCTGCGGCCGCCGTCCACGGGCAATTCGCCCGCGGTGGAGAAACCGCCCGTCGTGCCGCGACCGGGTCTACGCCGGTCCGGCAAGAAACAGTACTACTACGGCCGGTTTCCGGAGACGGAGACGCAGGCTCAGGCGGAAACAGAAGCGGGGGAAGAACATGCCCATGACACGATGGACTCCGATTCGGACGAGGACCCGGACGTTCTCACGTCTCCTGTTCCCACAACGAACTACGTCACCAGCGCGGCGACCTGTGCGTCGGATGAAGCGCGCCGTCTGCGGCTCGCGCGGTGGGCGATGAGGCGGTGGAAGGCAGTCGCGGGACTCGGCGCCAAGACGGACGATATGGTAGACGACGAACCTGGGGATGAGGAGAGCATGCCGTGCTGGACGCCGGGCATAGCGCCTAGAGTGGAGGGCAGGGTCGTTATTGAGGGCGAGGCAAAGGCTTAGGAGTGTTCTGTTCGGCCTTCTGATGGAAAATATATTCTCTGTGGGTTATGATAGCTTCGATAGTACGTATAGATATAAATGATCGCTATATAGAGAGAGAGAGAGAGTTATGACAATGTCTGTTTTTTTCTTCCCCAGAAGTGAGACACATTACTTTTTTTATCGTGGATAATTAGGTATCAAGCGACTGCCTTCCCCCATCCACTACCACCAGCAGTCATAATAATGACCCTATCATGCGTCTTAGCCGATATGGTATTCTTCCCACTGATATTAATCGTTCTTTCAGCGCCCGATTCCTCATCCCCAGTAATCCACAAATTCAGCCCCGCCTGCGCATCCTCGCCGCCCTCCAATCCATACGGATGGTGCACCCTCCAGCTGTAGAGGACGACTTGACCTCTGAGTTTGATCTCATGTCTATCAGCTCTTCAAATCTCGACTCCCTAGAAAGGGAAGGGGAGATCAGACCAGGACTTCACGTTGGACAGACTGCGGAGGATGGCCCGATAACGCCCTTCAGGTCCTCCTCCTCTGTTTTATCCCCACAGGGGAAAGCCAACAAAGATCAACTCACTGAGTCACCCTTACCTCTCAAGAAAGTGACGGCCGCTTCTGACCATAGCCCTGTTCCACCCATGGGAAGAAGCCAGTCTGATACAAGCCTCAGTTTGGCCGTCAGTGAGGTCTCATCCGGGTCATCTCTTGTGTCTAAAGCCAGCGCTAGCACAACCGCCGGCTTTCACTGCCAGCAGCGAATGCGTCATGTCAGGTTTATAGGAGAGAAACTGAAAACCCGATTATCAATGAGGAGGAGGGAACCTTGGATGGGGACCTTGGATGGCCTTCTCCATATGATTTATGTATGTATATTTTGAAAATTCGAAAACTTGAAAACGGAAACAAGACAGGCAAGACAGAAAAGATAGACAAGACAAAACAAACTGAAAAAGCTATAACAGTCAAAAGACAAAACCAAGGCAAACAAAAGAGCACAAGCTGTCAGAGACATAGCATATTGACCATGCTACTAAGCCACTGCACCAAAAGGGCAACAGAGTAGTAGCCGCTAAGGCTCCTATGCATCAGAACCACCTATACACTAACACAAGCAACGCAAGCATACAGAGAAATAATTGGCAAAGAAAGGGCTACGGAATCATGTCTTGTTCCCCGAAGGCTCACTCAACAACATTCAATAGCGACAAATGAGCAAGTGAGATGTACCTCACCATTGATTGAATTCCACCGAGGCAAAAAAATGGTTTCCAAGATACCCATCCGGCACTTCAGGGATTCATCTTCTGGATCTGGAGTGACCATGCCTCGGATTGATAATCATCTGACTCGTTTCTTCCCTTTATCTCGCTTTGCTCGATAGCGATAACCATTATAGATAAAATATTCCTGCAAGAAGCCATTCTGTTGTCGCTCACTAGAAAGATCAATATAGACACGTGAGCCATTCTCTGCCATGAAATACCATTGACCTTGCGATTGGCTGAAATAGATAGTGACTTCAGCGCTTTGCGCCCATGGGGGATTGTTGGACGATCGACCTTGACCACTGGAAGAAGGCTGGCCAGTGCGGTGTCGAGGCAAGTTTTGGGCTTGTCCGCGGGCTGAAGGTCGAGATGTGGGAACGCCCGATTGGTGAGAGGACTGCGACATTGATTTAGAAGCATCATCTTCTGAGGACTGTTCCGAGATGTAGTCATTTGGATCAGCTTTGGCTGAAAGTGTGCCGGTTCATTTCTCCAGCTTCATAGGGTTATTGGCATGTCTGTCGTCGTACGCCAATGCAATAAAGTAAAGAAAGCATTCCCTTAGGGAAACCTTGTTGCGGTAAAATGCCGGATTACTTAGATCCTTGTCTCTTGGGGGTGTTACTCGTTCAGAGCCCGTCTTACTCAAGATGACTGGTGAGTGCCAAAGGACCCATCTGCCCTTGTTGGGGTTGGGATGTTCTCCTTGTTTTAAGAACATTGTTTCCTCGTATGTTGTGAGAACAGCATATTTGAGTTTTGTCTGAAACATGTACCTGGCGACCTGGCCTAAAAAAGGAAGTCAGCAGGTCTTTGTTCTCAAATGAGTGCGGAGGTTGACGGTACTTACCAAGAGTTCTCCGGAAAGGAGCATCACCCAGTCGCATAGATTTTTGGATGCTATGCTTCCAGGGCGTCTTCATCTCACCAACAAAAACCAATTTAGCATTGTCGTCCATAAGAGCAAAGTCTGGAACCTTAGTCATACCCCGCACAGGGGCCGCTGCCTTGAAATCACCAAAGCGGGCGTCAATACCCATGCAAGCCGTGATCACCGAAGTCATGACATGGCCAACATTTTGATTGTACCTTCCAAGCACAGAATGCTCATCTCCACAAAGAAGTTGCTCTCGGCTCATATGAAATAGGTTGTTGTCCTCAGCATCTGGAGCATAGCCTAAAATGGTGTTGTTCCAAGGCACCGATAAGAAGTAACGGCGTGCATCGCGTTCGAATCGGGACCAATGGCCTAAAGTTGATAGAAAACGGAGATCTTGCGTTGTATTACGGTCGGTCTTGTACGCTGTCTGTCGCATCTCTGGAATTGGCTGCTGGACAAGAATCTGGCCCGTTAAGCTGCTGGGAGCCATGGTGGACTGTCTTCAGTGTGCGAGACGGGCATGCGAGTGCTGGGAAATGCGGTTGCTACGAAGCACAACAATGGAAGAAGCATGTTAGGGAGGAAAAGGAAAGGGCAGAAATCGGAGATCAAACGGGAATTTATAGCTCTGTGAACGACCCAGAAAGAGCCATCAAGAATAATAACGAGAAAAAATGCGCCCTTTGCACACGTCTCAACATGTCTATGTTGAGGTAAGGAAATGTCCTCGAATTGGTCAAATCCCTAATTAGAACACCTAGCAAGCGCCGTTTTTGCTAGTAAAAAACACCGAGGAAACATCAATAGGACTTTGGATAACGGAAAGCGTTTATGCTTCCAATACTGATCCACTTCGAGGGCCCGCTGAATGGATTAGCATCCTTAGCCGCCCAGCAATTGACTCTTGTTTTATGTTATTTTATTTCATGTTTTCATTTGAAGATGTCCAATGATTCCAATTTCACGCACATATCTGAATCCCGCCACATTGATGCAGCGTGACAGCTGTGCTGCAGCCATTGAAGTAGCCGCTTGCTTCTATTCTATTCTTGGGTGCTTCATGTTCGCGACGGACTAAAAGGCATTCCGCGACAGCTCAGTGAGCTGTAGTATGGTAGACAAATCAATAATTCGAGCTGCGCTGGAGCAGTGAATTAACGAATTCCGAAATGGCGTGCGCACAGCAATGACCGCGTAGGAAGAGCCCATTACTGTCACGGAGGGGTGTCAGGAAGGAAACAAGAAAAAGCCCCAGAATTCGCTGTTAATCGTCCTGACAGCCTCGTCCAGAGCTAGCAAGCGGCACTTCACACTACGCTGCAAGGGAAATACCCTTGTAAAAATTGCATTCATCATTTCTCGTATTAAAACCATGGAATTTCGAAACAAATCTCGTTTCCTCCAAGCTCTCCAAACCTTTAGGACATTCTACTTTACTACCAATCCCAAGTTGATGTGTCGTCCGGGTTGCGACTCTGATAATCCTGCGCCAAGTGCCACAGGACGTACAATCCATCCCACCAAACAGTATCTCTTTCCGTAGTTTCCCACCAATCATCCCAGTCGACGAGATAGCTGTAATGATTAGTTAGCCTCCTTGTAGTACCCGGTAGACTATGAGGAGCAGATAGGGATAGTCACCATTTTTCGCCTTTGCTGTCCCAGATGAGGTTGCGGGAACCAGGATCTCCATGAGCCATGCCACAGGAAATACATTCCCTTTAGATAACAGTACGATGAGCTTCAACACCGTATCCAGCAGAGAAATGGCCAGTTCCGCTTGGCTATGATCGATTTATAAGATAAGAAGAGATCAAACTTACATATATGCTTTCTTGAATGCTTTCCGGACACGATCTCGCTCTTCTCTCTCCATTTGGAAGAAGGGTTCAGGGGTTCTGCCTGGAACCTTTTCCATCAAAATGTAGTCCAGGTAACCACCCGGAACCCAGGAATCATCAGTCTGTGGTTCGTGCTTCAAGGAAAACAATTTGGGAGTCGACGAGCAGCCTGCTTTAGTGAGGCGTTCAAGGCCTTCGACCTCAACTTTGGTGGCTATTGTCGGGCCTGGCCTAGCCTGTTTCGCTCTTACTGTGGCACGCTTCCACGCGGTTTGGAAGTATGGGATCCTAAGATAAAATAAAATTAGGATATGAGGTAGAATGGAAAAAGAAGCAACGCTTACTGCATCCGAATCTTGATTATGGCCTCTTCAGCCGGGTTATCGACGTTGGAGCAAGTAAACACAGCACGGCATTCAGAAGCCAGACCCCCCTCCTTGACACCCTGCTCCGACTCCCATATTTCGTTTTCCGACAGTTTTCGCTGAAGCCTCCAAGTTGACCGGCGGGGTTCGTCGAATGTGACTTTCCGTCCGATCCACTCGTCCTCGTCAAGCCAAGTGATGCCTGAGGTGACACGCATTCTTATTCATTTGAAAGAGCCAGGAATAGAGAAACGAAAATTAAACGGGAAGTCTGTGTTGGCTTAAGTAGATGGGAACAGGATAACCTGCGGTCTGGCCACGCACGGGCCACTGATATCTCCACGGCGCTTAAATACGCAAGTCTTTGTTGACTACTATTCTGTATATTATTCTCGGCGCTATGATGCAGGAAGTTGGGTCGTCAACCTATCATTCTTGTGGGGCCATGCGAGGCAACAGTGGCATCGGGCTGATCCGATTGCCTTTCAGGAGGTTCACGAGGCATATTCTTACGGGGCAATATGCCATTAATAGCACAGTTTCGGAACCTCCGCGCTTATTAGCCGAGCATCCTTTTTCCGACTCTTCGTCAGACGCAGTCTCCAGACTTGGTTTTGTTCTCAGCTCCCCGCGTGCGTTGCCGACGACGAAGGCGATAATCTGAAGTCGGACTACCCTCGAGAAGCGAAGGACTTGGAGCACTCTTCACCCGCACCTGGCTGAAGGGCGCATAATAACAGCTCCCCCCTCTGAATTTATTGGTCGATGTGTCGACGAAAGCTGTCATGACAACAACAACAACAACAACAACAACAACGTCTAGATCTCGCGATGCGAAGAAAGATCACAAACCATCCAGGAAAGCATGTGGGGTTATCATCAATATCACTGTTACCATCCGACTTAGTATTGGAGTTGCTGACAATCCATGAGATCAGCTTGACGCAGGACCAGAAGCCGAATTTAACCCCTTTTTCTTCCCTCCCTTCTATCTTTGAAGATGTTGCCTCAGTCCACTCCTTATAGGCTCGATCTAGTATTTCGGGGAACGTTAGCAGATCGACCGCGTTCTGTTTCGTTTCTTGAATCTCCCAGAAAAGGGGATCACGATTCCATGCCTTTGTGCTTGTTGGATCTTAGACTCTCAATAAAACGAAACTGCGAGACAGTCTACGTCAGTTGCCTTGTCCTGTGACATGGGATTGGTCGTATCAATAAGAATCGCCACCAAAGCAAGCTTTGCAGCTTGGGCCTCACATATGAGTGCCGTAGTATCGAACGGTTTAGGTGTGGGAGTACTTTCTCAAGACGAAGAATCAGTGGTACTGGCATTTCCAGCAACCAAGGGCCCCCTCTCCCTCAATTCTCGCACAAAAAGAGACATGCATGATCCCGGTCTGGGCTGAACAACCAAGGTCTGACCCTCAGATAAAGAATCAGCGGAAGGAACACAGCCGGCCTCGTCAACAGGATGATCAATGGTGAATTATTAGAAACTCTTGAATTCCCACCGCCTCACGGAGTATACTGTAGAATAGGTACGAAGGCTACTAATAGTATTTGGCTATCTTCGTAGAGCACTCTCTATCCAGCCCGTATCCATGTCAATATTAATATTATCCAGAACCTGCTCCCACAGGCCCGGGTCGTCATTGATGTCAAAATTGAAAGTCATGTCGTGAATTGAAGGCAGATCGTCCGGTAACGACCAGTCCGTCGACGGCAAGACAGGCCGGCTCTCCTCAACCGAGCTGACGACAAACTGTTGCTCCGGGGGACTGGGTGGTGTGACGGGTACGTGGTTGGATGCGGAACCGTCATGGTTCTCGCTGACATCCTCGTTCTTCTGCTTCGCGGATGCAGCAGGCCCGATTGCAGACTGAAGCTCTAGTAACAGAGAGTGACGAGCAGCGAGGTACGAGTTGCCGCGGTCTGCCATCGCCTTGAGGATTTTGAGGGCGGTATCCATGGCCCGGACATTGGTTTCATTGTGCGGAAAGGCCGCGTTGACCATCACTAGGAGGAGGGCGGCAGAGAACACATGCTCCCCGTCCAGGTAACCGTAGGTTGCTAGAATGACAGAAAAACTGGTCAACTGGGCGCTCAGCGCGAGTGATATATCGGTAAAGAGACCCTTAGATACCTACCGCAAAGATTCTTCTTCATCCCCGCATCCAAAATCATCGTAGTGGCGCGAGCGGCCGTGATGGACCTGTCAATCACGGCGACGATATTCTGGGATAGCCCATCTTTCCAGTCGTCAGTGGCTGATCCGTTCGCGTCGGCTTCGAGACGTCTCTGGATCACGTAAAACACCAGCGGCCGTGCGGTCATGTTGACGCACGAGTAGAAATTCAGGAAAATAGACATGGACTCGCGACTGATATCGCCGTCGAGCTTGCCCAGGTCGATGTGCAGTCGTTCTGGGATATCGTGGAGCCAGTTTGTTAGATTCTCCATGATACTTTGCACGGATGCGAGGAGGTTGGATCCCGATCGGGGCTTCTTGCGATAGATCTCTGTTTACTGGTTAGCAGCACTCTCAGACGGAGGGGGTGCTGTGGATGGCTCTTCTTCTTCCTGACCTTCGCCAACTCGCCCCAGTATCCGGGATAGTTTAGTGTAATGAATAAACACAGTCGACGCCCATGAAACGGACGGCGCTCCCTGCGAAATGAGATCAGGAAAACAGCGTCACCGTTGTTTGTCCTTAGAGATGGCATACCTCCGTTGTCGGCCATGTAGTGCCGATGTCTTCGTCCTGGATGGAAATCGGGTTCCCCGATTTGACCGAGAGTAGCCTGAACTGGTCAGAAACGTCAAGCACGCCCATATCGGGTTTCTGTCGAACGTACCGGTCCAGACTGTACACAGACCACCATGCCCGACGGCGGCGATCACGAATAGCATCGCTCAGATGCGGATCGGAGACCTCCTGATGCAGTCCTAGTGAAATGGCCATACGAAGAGCCAGACCGGTCTGTCACCAATTAGCATTGTATCTTCTTTGGGCAAGTTGCGTAAGAGAACTCACGTATAAGAATGCAGCATCGCGGCGATTCAGATTCTGCATATAGTAGCTGACATAGCACAGGACTTCGACAAAGAAAATAGACCCTTCCTCATGGATATCAGGGAGAAAGCGCAGCGCGTGTTTGAAATACTTAAAGCCGGGAGGACCCTCATCGCCCGACCACTGGTTGACAGAGTACATGAGTCCGAAGGCGATGATGAGCAAGATCTCACAGTACGTCAAGCAGGACTGCTGGTTCGAGAAGTCGGGCGGATTGTTGTATACGAAATCCAACCTCTCCTCGAACTCGGAGGGCTGGATGAATGAGAAGATCGTCCCAATGTACGCATATTGGGTCCAGAAGAGCCGTTTCGCGAAATCGTACGTTGGAAGTTGTGGTAAGGTCGTGGAAATCGGGCGACGTAGCGACGATGCATCGTCGTACAGTGGGCGAATGTCCCAGGCGAGATTCGAGGAGGCCGGATTCAGCCGTCTGGCCAGGTGTGTGGCCGATGAAGCTCCCACAAACTCTGGCGATGTCCGCTATCTTATCAGATATACTGAAGACTCCACGTCTTCCATGAACGATGGGGCGTGACGTACGGTGCTCTCCAGAACGGTCTAGGAATAGATTATCGGCTCCCTTGTACCACCAGTCATCGCGGGCGAGAGGGACATCGCTGACGGTGCCAGAGCTCGTCTGCGCCGAGGAAGTCGAGGGGACAGAAAGACGATCATCTGTACGGTGATTAGAATATGAGATCATCCACCGGGATCAATCATCATGGTGGGCAACCAAGGTCCACGGCATACGTGCCTTGATGCGCAGCCCGAGCCTGGGCTTGAAGTTCGCGCAGATAACTGAAGAGTCGTCAAGGAAAAAAATAAATAAATAAACAATAAATTAAACAGAAGAGCGAAACTAAACTAAAAACTAACCTTTCAAGCACAGGCACTCTCTTCTCAGCCTCGGAATAGACACAGGGCGTTCCAGCGTCCTCACACGCCGCGCAGGGATGAGGCGGTTCACCAGCACATCGGGTCTTCCTACCACGGCAACGATTGCAGCTGGTCGTCGTCAGCAAGTGCTAATTTGGTATGTGACGCAAACGCTAATGCAGGGACTCCACGGACGCTACCACCGATCGTTTTGCGCTGGTTCTGTCATCGGATCGTCGCCGTGCGATCCCTCGCGACATTCCGTTGACCATGACCATTCGTTATCTACCGCGGGGAATCGGCATACCGGGCCTCGATAAGACGCGAAGTTAATTCTGTCGCGGATGGCATAGAAACGCAGCGATGATGATCGTGATGATGAAAAAGAAGAAGAAGAAGAAGTCGGGTTGTCACCGGAGATATCAAATAAATTACTACTGGCGCAGCAGCCTCGTGTCTACGCGATGCGAGGCCGCTTGCAACTGTCGTCCTTATCGCTGCGGGGAATGAGTGGAGCCGCCGTTTTCGCAAGTCAACATTGCGCGCGCAGAGCATGATCTACGCCGTGAGAAAATTGCAGGAATACGGTAAATCAGGTCTTTTGTAGATCGTAAGCGGGCAAGCAAATTCATGATCGCTGCTCATGAAAGAATTTGATATAATATGTACAATTTAGCCGAATCCAGCCGGAAAGTATTCGGAAATGAAAAAGATAAGAAGAAATCACTAAGAAAGATAAGAAAAATGAAGCGCCGTCAGATCTAACATGTAACAAGTGGAGCGGCGAATTGTATGGCAGAATCAATCATCAAGTCATAAAAGGACGCAGACCAGTCTAGCAGTTTAGCCTCCAGCCGGTGGAATGGGTATATAAAGTATCGGAAGAATAAGGCCTCGCCCGTGAGTTGCAGAATCCAAGAAATGCTCTCCCTCGTGCAGCAACGACTGTCGCTCTATTATATAAACCATGAAGGAATTAGTGTACTCCATTCGCCACGACTCCGTTGGCGCCGTTGACACCGTTGGGGATCGATGTCTTCTGCGTTCCTGTGCCATTCGGTGTTGAGCCGTTCGGTATGCCCTGGGGCTTGACCTTGCTGTTCCGCCGGGGTGGCCCGTTCTGCAACACTCCGTTCTGGATGACCTGCTTGGTCTGTGCCAGGGTTTGAGACGGCTGCTCGCCCAGCCACTCGGGCTCGAGACGGGTGAGGTTCTCTTCGAATTCCCATGCGCGTCCGCCTTCCACGTACATCGACTTGCCATTCAGCGATGTGTCGCCAATCACACCAGCAAGGACCTTAGCGACGTCGAGAGGAGTGCTGAGCGGTAAGTTGGCCTTGACCCACTCCTCGCGCACGCCCCTGATGACAGCCGCGTCAGTCGGGTTCGGGCACACGGTGTTGATCCGGAGGTTATGCTCGGACGGCGACGAGATGTATCCGCGCATCGACCGCATGAGACCCAGTACGCCATGTTGGGACGCCTGATAGAGGAACATGCCGGGTGCGTCCTTGAAGCCGGCGACGGAGGAGACCAGGACAATGGACCGGTCGGTGTTGTGGGCGTGGTCGATTACGTTGCGGTTGTGGCGGAGGTAGACGCTGGCCACACGAGTGACGTAGAGCGGCCCCAGCAGGTTGACATCGAGGACTTTACGGTCCGGTAGCTTGGTTGATATGTTAATTCACGGTCCGCATGCTTGAAGTCTTCTTCGGAGTGGAAGAAGCTCACCTGTCGAACACTCTGGAAGGTCAGTCCGTAGTCGAACCAGTTGCCGTTCTCCGGGAGGCCAGCGGCTGAGACGACGTGGTCGATCCGCTTGAAAGTACTGAACGCGGTGTCGAACAAGTCAAGTACGGATTGGTAGTCCGTCACGTCGGTCTTGTGGAAGATAGCACGGGGTACAGACGACCTAGTGGGGTAGAGCCGACAGCAGGCTCCGACGAGCTTCTCTCCCTTGCGGGTTTCCAGGTCGCCAAGGCAGACGTATGCCCCATGTTGGATGCAGATGTTGATGAACTCCGCTCCGATGTCGTTGGCACCGCCTGCAGGTCTATCAGTCCCGACTTGTGATAGAAAGAGAGTGGCCTGCCTTCCCCTTGGGGAGCCATGGTGTAGATGCTTACCTGCGATGAGAACGACTTTGTCCAGCAGGGACTCTCTCGAGTAAGTAGGGTGGAACTGAGCCATGATGAATCTGACTGTATCGCTGGCCGGGAGGGATGTCTCTATCAGGAGCAGCAGTAGCAGAAGAAGCTAGAGAGCTTTTGCAAGAACAGCTGGCCATGGTAGCGGCCTTTATATAGGCATTGGAGTCTGGGGGAGCGCACATCTCCGGTAGCTCCCGACAGCGGCCCAGTGGTGGATGCTGCAGAGGATGGGATGAAATCTGGGAAAAACCAGCCTCTGGAGCACAGTTATCCGCTATGAATCGAGGCGACGTTGACATGACCCGCAGGACCCATCCCCAGAATACCCCCCTCGCCTTTCTCACTTTTACAGAATATGGCATTTCATTCGTGCAGCGCATTGCCGTCCGCTCAACGCTGCGCACGGCCTGCTCTCCAGCCATGGACGTCACCCCGCGTTTTAACTTGGCTGACCAGCAGTCGTAAATGGACGAAAGAGCAAGCTAAGACGGAGTGGCGAGCGCTACTGAGGCAACGCGGCTACATTGAACGGGCTTTGACGCGGCACAGCCGTCGTCTCTGCAAGTTGACTGGTGCAGCCAGTAATGAGACAAGCCCCTTTCGGCTCTGCCAATATAATAGCATCACATCAGCGTCCGGTGTGGGCGCCCAGCCTGCCCTTCCCTTGGACCAGCAATGTGGATCAAACGCACCGCTAAACCTTCCCGCATCCCACCTCCAAGGACTGGCTCATTATCAGGCATTTCCTGGCCAGCAGGAGGAGCTTGGAGGGGACGACCCGCTTATTATGAATGCCCAGAGGCTTAAATTGGAGACGTGTCAGACCACAATCCGAAGGGGTAGATGAGGAGATAACCTGCAAGTATTACCGAAGAGTTGTGCCTCGTTTTCCGGGACAGAGAGCTTCCCGGTGCTGGACAGATGCTGCTTATCTTCAACTTCTAGGCGCTGGCCTTAACGGCCATCCCATTGGTGTTAGTATTCGTGTTAGTACTCATCTTACTTGATAACAAGGCTGCAGCTGTAAGCTGTACATGTGAAATGCGCTCCTCCAGATACCTAACGCCAACGCCACACGATCAACGGATCCAGGAGTACTGCACTAAACTGCAGGCAATTTGCGCACCACTTCCACCGGCACCGCCCCAAATGTCGAGCACCGCCGTGCCGATCAATGCATAGAAACGGGCACACGGAGTGTTCCGGGCGAACCTGATCCGCGTTGATATGATGGAATCCCCCGCGCCGATCCCTGTGGATAAATATTTAACCTCGGCAGCCGGATGCAGGCATTTAAGGCTGGCGCTTCACTGCACACAGCACGTCCAACTTCTCACTGTGCACTTGGATTTTCATCCTCGTATAATCGGCTTATCGATGTGCATTCTCTCCGCACACCGGATGCGACTCGCCGATTCTGGACCAGAGCTATCGAAGTCTCGTTTTATTATTGGCGTGTGCCCAGTTCATCCCACACTGATCTGATCCACTGGACCGACTGATCCGGGATGGGGCAAAACTATGATGCAAGAGACCTGCACCTCGGTCTGTACCTGGTGCGAAGCGTCTCACTAATGACTTTCTATGTTACATCGGACTAGGCCTGCTTGCTGTCGTTCAGGCCATGTAGATCTACTGTTGCATCCGTGCGTAAAATATGTATATTCCCGCGGTCTAAGCAGCGGCGCTCAGACTTCGTGCTACGGGTACAACCGTGCAAAAAGTCTTGAACGCCCAATTGCGCTGCAGAAGGACACCTTCCATAAATTTAGAATGCAACCTTTATAGTAATAGTATTGTGAACGTCGGCACTCGCGGTTAGTGAGCTAATTGTCCTCAGTGTAGGTGGCCGATGTCCAATGACCGCAGGATACCCAATGGTATCTTTAGGCTAGGTAACTTACTACCTAGGTAGTACTTCTGGCTTCTCACGTATCGCAAATAATAATTCCTTGTAGAACAAGTCAGGCGAGGAATTGTCTCCTACGCTAGATGTGGTCGGAGGCCGATTTCTATGCTCTTCCTACAGATGCCTCTCTCGTCGGCATATCTAATTATCAGCAACAAGTCTTACCGATGAATGTCGGATATAAGGGTTATTTACAAAGGCTACTAACTGTTTCTAATTGAGTACTATACTACTACAACTACTCAGGCTCCCTCGAAGCAACTAGTCCTCCAAGCCAGTTACTATCTTCTTGTTACACGTGACTCTTTGGTGTTTCAAACGCATCAGAAATTCAGAGAATCGGCATCGCTCACTAGCTATAATATTAGAAAACACCAACTTGATCTATCGAAAGCTGGAAGTTCATCAATGGCATTAATCAAGCAAGCGTCGACTCATTCAAGCGTCGAAGAAGAAGCACCGTTCCCTCCTCCCAAGGCCGCGGGTCCACACGCTCAAGCACAAGCCCACGCTCATTCCAAATCCTTTCGACCTTCTCGTTGATCCGCGTCAAAAAGATCATACGCCGCGTCTCGTAATCCGCACCTCGCAGCTCCTCTCGTACAATACCCTGTAAGCTGCTGTGCATCCTCGTGATCCGGCGCTGCACGCCGTCCCCGAGAAGGGCGGGCTGCAAAAACATCAGCACGTTATAGTACGCGTAGGGGCCAATCTCAGTCGTATAAGTCTTCGGATGTACAAGCCGTACGGAGTCCAAGCGATGAGACATGAAATCCTTCCAGAGCTGCTTCTGCACGTCCCACATCCACTCGCGGTAGTCCACTGCGTCCGACGGGCCAGCGGTGAAGTCGTCGGGCATTGCCACTGACAGATTCCGCACGAGCATCACCTCCGTTATTAACCCGGTGGCAGTTATGGCGGCTATCGGGCGGTTCTGCATGAGGAGCTTCGAGGCCATATTAGTTATGTAGATGTCCTTGATTAGCGGTCGATTCTGGGCTGGGATACGGTCGAAGAATTCCAGTATGTGTTCGCAGTGCAGGTCAATCACGAACGTGCTCTTCTCGTATAGGCATTCACGGGCGAGCGGGTAGATGGCAGAACAGACTTGTAATAGAGACCATGCCTTCTCGGGTGTGAATTCGATCCGGTGGTTTCTGAGGTCGGAGGTGACTTTGATAGGAGACAAGGCGAACTGGTAGATCGCGAGCTGGATTTCGACGGGAAGAGAGAGTAAATGTAGAGGATTCGGAGCCATGATTTCTGTTGCTGGATGTTTACTCACCAGTGATTGAAAATGATAGACTATTGTGTTTTTTGACAGCAGTGATATCTTAACGAGTTTGGCCCTTAATTATGGCAATGTGCAAGAGGATGATGATTCAGACGAAGATTAAGACGATGAAGATGATGATCGAAGGCATTTTGAGGAAATATGGTGCGTTTATATGGTTTCCTCGACGACCTGGCTGCTTTGTCTTGACAAAGTCTTCATCTTTGTAGGTCTTCCTCCTCCTCTTTGTTGATAAATTCATGTCTATACCACAAAAAGGTTATTTCCATAACCTTTTCTTCTGAGGAGACAAAGCACCTGGTGAATGTTACCTTTGAAAAAGTGGAATAGAGTGCCCAAAGGATGGGATTGTCCCTGATTTAGCGCCTCGTCCAGCATCAGATTAGGAGCAGTTACTGCGCCTATCCCCGTTGCAATGCTCGAACCAAGATGGAATGTTTTCTGAGACTATGAGCAGCACAAAAGGTTGAAGAGAATCACATCAGAGGCCCTTTCTGGTCCTCAATCCACTTTGAACATGACAATGTCTGAGCGTGAGATTGAACTAACCCTAAAGGGAGACCCTTCCTATACTTTCAAGTTTACATGCTGTGTGCTCACCATGGGAGACCGCAAGGCATGTTGATCTTCCTAAGGATCCTATAGCACCTTTGTGCTCCTAAGCCGCCTCGGTTCCCCCGCAAACAAGGACGTCCAAGGGATGGCTGGCTATCAATAGTAATCAAAGACGAGGAACACGCGTCTCTTGGTGATATATAATTGAGCAAAGTGTCGGCAAGCGCTAGATGTTTCGTCAGGATGATCGTCCGATAATAGCTAAATTTGCTCTGGGCATTGTGTTAATATGAACGGGCCTCGATGCCTTTCCTTTGTCTCAAAAGTCGTGGGAGGGTTAGAACTCCTCGTTATAGCCAACCAGTTGATTGCATAGCTTTGGAAGATACAGGGATATCCCTTGTGGAAATTGCTGCAATTGTTAATCCATTAGTATAATTATCATTGCTAGTATACGCTTAGGTATCTGCTACGCCCGAGCTTGGCAAGCAACTTGACCCGGCTGCGCTGCTAAGCGCCGTTAAAATGTCAGAAATCCTCGCGCAATCAGTTGATAACTGTCTGCTTCTAATATCATTTCTAATCCTCGGGAATGAAAGTTCAATAGAAGGACATAAACGGATCGAGTGTCCGACGGTTTACCCCCCGACTTGTTCGAATGTGAGCCATTACCTACGAGAACTTCATTTTCAGAAAGTTCCAAAAAGGCGAGAACAATGCGCGTCTGACGTCGATAAATGGTGTCTCTTTTCCATCAAGAGCAACATGTACGGGTTTCTGTCAAATTTTCAACGCTCGGACCAGGGGATATAGCAAGAGATGGCTGATCGGAACTGCTGAAAATGGCGATCCGGATGAGACACTCAAGAATCCTGTCTGCCGCGCCGATGTTACAGCTCAGGACATGTTCATGGAGACGGCGATACACTACGCTGCGGAACGTGGACACCAGGAAGTCGCGCGGTTGTGTCTGTGGTACTGTTCCGATGCGAATTGCCGGGATCACTCAGGGCGAGCACCACTATTTTGCGTAAAGCAGCAGCGAAAAGGTCATGAAGCTGCTCGAGGGTTGGAGATCTGAACTCAATTTCGACGATCCAAGCCAAGGAACTCTTACGTTCACGGCATGATGAACCGAGAGCTCTGCTGAATGATGGGCACAGGCTGAAATGTGACCGTCAACCGACATGTACTCGTCGGGGACTGCAACATTCGTGTCGATACGTTTCTAGTAATGGGAAAGGCGCTTTCGACCGTCTAACACCGACAGATATTCACGAACGAGTCTGCAAGTTGGAGAATTCAGTCATGTCCCTGGAGAGAAATCGGAACGCAACATTGCCATTGGTAAAGTCTTTGTGGAATCTCAGCCCGAGAGTTCGACCTGCACCTGTCGCAGTTAGGGGAGGAATTTGGTCGGATGAGTTTGGAAAACAACGAGACGAAACATGTCGAAGCATCTCATTGGATAGCAATTCTGGACGAGTGCGTCTAATAATAGCATCGCCTATACTATATGAAGCACATTTAAACTTTCTCTAGATATCGGAGCTAAAACAGCACTTTGAGGATGGTCCAGCAAATCGATCCCTATCGTCCGCCATATACTCACAGTCATCAGAGAGTTTTATCAGAATACTTGGGTGGTCCTTATCAATATTAAATGCGATTCGAGCAAAGTCACTAGGTTCGAGGCTGGTCCTAGCAAAGGCCAAGCATTTCATTACGAGCTAAGCTTCGGTGTACTACCTAGGTAGTAAGAGGTAAGATCGCATTCGTCATTTTTCTTAGTAGATGATCTGATCTAACCCCGCAGAGAGGCTCCTTCGAAGACGGCGTCTCCCGGTCCCCCGTCTACTCGGAGTGGATGGAGAGATGTGAGCGTGTATCTCGGCCACCTCCGTCTCATTACAACACAGAGATATAACTATAACCGGCGGCTGCCGACGACTCTTGATGTGCTAATGAGCAGAGCTGGGTATTCTCACGCCGCAGCCCTTATCCGCTCAAATAAGGGAAAATCTACCTTTGTAGCAGATCGCTACCAGATCCTAGACAAATTATGGCAGCAATGCCCGGTCTCCTCCGCTCTTAATTACGATAGCCTAGGCATATCCAGCTACGCCATAGTTTTCGCCGGAAATGATGGCAAGAGGACCTGGCCAACAGCTCTTCAGTTAAGAAACTAACTCATCGTCTTCTCAGTTCAGTACAAATTTACATATATGGCAGCTTTTGCTTTTGTGCCTTGCATTTTGACTTGCACATCCAAGTGCTCCGAACATGGAAGAAGCAAAGGCACATCTCTCGAGTAGACTGGAGCCTTCCAGCAGTCGAGAATTCGAGGAACAAGCCCTTGAAAGTGCGCCAAAAGCTTCTAATGATAACACAGAAGCCATTCCAAATGGCGGTTTGAAGGCTTGGCTGCAAGTTCTTGGAACTTTCTTCATATTCTTTAACACTTGGTAGGCCTTCCAGTCATTCACCAACGCTTATATTGTGGGGACCATTGCTAATATCTTTTGAGAATAGGGGTATCCTGAACACGTTCGGGGCGTATCAGACGTATTATGAGACGGGGGCTTTGTATGTCGCATCGTCGTCAAACATCTCCTGGATAGGCTCTGTCCAGTCATCTTTGCTCTTAATATTAGGGCTTGTGACTGGACCCTTGTACGATGCGGGATATTTTTGTCCCCTTTTGTACAGCGGGTCGCTCATGATAGTTTTGGGACAAATGATGACCAGCCTTTGCCACGAATATTATCAAATGCTCCTTGCACAAGGGTTTTGCATCGGCATCGGTCTTGGTCTTATCTTTATTCCCGGTGTTGCACTTTTATCAACTTATTTCAGCTCAAAATTAGCCCTTGCAAATGGCATAGCGGCAGCTGGAAGTGGCTTGGGTAAGCATAAAGAAGCTAAGTCTTGAACAGCAACTGATATCGAATAATCTCCAGGTGGGATTCTATACCCAATAATTTTCCACAAACTATGCGATCGAATCGGCTTCGGCTGGACTGCCCGGGCAATTGGGCTTGTCATATTTGTGACACTACTTATTCCCCTTTTAGTCTTCAGGGTCCGAGTCATGCCCTCCGGAAAGAGGAAACTGATGGATTTACCCGCTTTCAAAGAACCAGCCTATACATTTTTTGTCCTTGGAGGTCTTCTGACTTTTGTTTCTTTGAACATCCCCTTTTTCTATATCCAATACTACGCCATTACCAAGGGAATTCCTGCTGATGGAATGGGATTCTATCTTCTTTCTATAATCACCACTGGCTCAATTTTCGGGCGGATATTTCCCAATCTCTTTGCAAATCGTGTGGGTCCCTTCAACATTATCTTTTCGTGTACCATTATATGTGGTGCATTGATGTTCGCCCTGGTAAATCTGTCCAGCCTGGTGGGAATGATATTGGTCTCATTGTTGTACGGGTTTTTCTCGGGGGCCTTTGTTTCATTACCACCAACCTGTTTTGTCCACCTTTCTCCTGATCGAAGCCTGATTGGAACCCGAATGGGTATGGGATATGCGGTCATGACGGTAGGTAACCTGGTTGGCACCCCTGTAGCAGGTGCTATTCTGCAAAGTGAAGGATTCAACTCAATGTGGATATTCGGAGGAGTTATGTCGATTGCCGGAGGATTGACCATGATGGTCAGTCGGAACATTCAAGGGGGATGGAAGCCGTTTGCGAGAGTGTGAGTGTCGTTTTAAGCTACCTCGGGCTTCCAATTCTACGGAAAGCAGTCAGCCTCGATATGTGATCTGTCCAACAGTCGGGGCCACAAAAGACAATGATTTTAAAGTCGGAGTCGTGGAATTTATCGTGTGGGACTAGCAGCACGAAGTTGCAAGACATATTCTATTAGCCCTAATTACAGTCCGTACCCCCCTGGGCTATTATTTCGTTAGCTCTAGGTACCTATGTACTCGCTGCCTACTAGATTACTGATGCTTGCTGTAATTCCGTATGACTCTCTCAATTATCGCCTTCTCTTGTTTTTTTACCCCGGTTGAAGATAAAATTGGCAGTAGTCGAGGGGCTCAGCTTTAGTCTAGAGATAGGGAACAGTCGGCCAATCTTGGGTTAAAATAAATTTTTGAGGTCAAAGCCTCCAGCGGGGTCTCCGGACTACTAGAAAAAGCTCGAGCTCCAAACTCTTCATCGACATATGATAAGTTAAAGCTAATAAAATTTAATGTCTAACTCATATTATATAGTTAATCGTAAGGGTCTTATTCAAGACACTACAAATCTTAAAAAAGGTTTAAGACTACTTTTAGCTTAACCTTAATACATGTAAGAAGAAAGGTATTAAAGGAAATATCATTTACAATTACACTTTTAAAGATAACTATTTCATATTGTGCTTTTTCTTTTACTCTTATTTAAACTTTAAGAGCTATAAGGATCAATATTACTTATAGTTCTCCTTCAGAATTATCTCACTATCGATAACCCTTTATAATTCAGTAATTCGTACAGTAAAGAATGCGACGGTTTGCGGTAGACCAGAAACCGCCTCCATTGCACTACTGCCCTGCCGCCCACCACCGCCTGCTCCCCTCCATCCTCTTGTCTATTGCAGTATAAGCGCTTAGCCGGCCAGAACGTTTCAGCGCAAATCAGCCCTCCAATGACGTCGTTGTGGGAGGAGGATCGATACGTCAGCAGCTGAACCTCCTGGCGCAGACCTGGGAAGAGAAAGAGACAGAGGTATCAGGATTGCCGTGGTTGAAAGTATGAGAGATCGAAGTGACAGTGGAAGACATCACAATCATCACTTTAAATATAATAAAACCCAATTCCCCGGCTCGCCCTATATAATCGTCAGGCAACCTAGAGCAAGAGAGAGAAGTGCGCGATAGATAGGTGAAAATGAAAATAGAGTTAGTCTCTCCTATGCGGTCTTGGCTGAAACACAGTATAACATTATTGGACCACATCATTTCGCCCTTGACAAGCGTGCATAGCCACCAAATGTCTTCCGGACAGATGGAAGGAATGCATGTTAAGAAAGTGTACTAGTAGTAGTGATGACCACGAGTGCTCACATGGTACTAAGCAAAACATTGCCCTCGGCGCCTAGGCTTCAGCCGCTGCCAACTCACCACTTTCTGCTCAATAACTATTAGGATAGTCTCACTCCTGGAATTTCTATTTCTTGATCTGCATTTCCATTGTGATTTCTGAAGCCAAGTTTCACATGGCTGATCCCTTTTCTGCGGCTGGGAGTGCAGTGGGCGTCATCTCGCTCGGCCTCTCTATTTGCCAGGGCCTGCTCGCCTACTACGTGCCATTTAAAGCATTCCATCAGCAGATCGACGAGGCCACATGCCGAATAGCAACCACAGATGGAATGTTGAAAACGCTACAGTATGTGCTTACCAACACGCACGTATTGTCCATCTCCGTGACAGCTCCATCTGCAACAACCGCGATCGATTCTATTCTTCGCTGCAAAGAAGGATTAAACAGACTGAAAAAGACGCTCGAGGAATGCAAGAACACTCGAATAGCCGGTGGTCCTATCGGATCCAAGATCCAGATTAGCCGGATATTATACCCTTTCAGACGCGAGACGCTTATGACACTTTTGGAAACAATGAGCTGGTTACAAGCAAACCTCAATACCTCATTGCAAATGCTGAACATGTAAATGGGCACCAGTAGATGATTATGTGCCTGTCACTGACTGAAAAAAATACAGATCTATGATGGCATTCAATCAAAACCAAACAGATATGCTAATTGCGGGATCAACGTCGACCATATCAGATACAAGCCATATTTTACGCGTAGTGGATCGTTTGGACCAATGCAGCAAGGGTGTAAACAGCAGATTGGATACGCTTGAACAGCACTTATATAAAATTGTATGTATACAAGCTCAAGTGAAGATGCCACAGTGTGACGATACAGCTACTTACCCACTCACATTCAGCAATCCAATACTCTTCGCACACGCCCAGCCCTGGGGCTGGCTTTGCCACGATCCATTCTAGACAGCCACGAAACACTTGATGAAGATACAAGATGCTTGGTGGCAGCTACTCTACCTCACCATGGAAAAAGCCGGATTATATGCACTTGCTGTCGCAGCTACCTGTTTGCACTCTCAGATCGGGCATCCTTTCAGCGCATGGCAACTCCCAGTGCTTGCCCATTACGTGATCAAAATGAACGCACACCCTTGTTGCTTAAGCGCTGGACATTCTGCAACTCGATATTGAGCTTTTCGGTTCAAGTGTCTTTGAACTTCACCAAGAGGGCTGGAGGGTTTTCCCTCTCCCCTAATCTCGAATTTCGTGCAATTGTGCCGGCCGATTCGCCAGTATTCAGCCTCCTCCTCGACGCGGAGAAATACCTGCGTTCCGAGACGCCTGGACTTGTTATAGAAAGCACCCAAAAACAGTTATTCGGACTTCTTCGAGAACGGAAGGGATCATTTTCGGATACCCTACCCGACGGTAATACAATTTTACATGTGAGCACATTTCACTTGAACGTCAAATTCTTGCTCCCAATATTCATTACATGGTTATATGAACATGCGTTACTAATGAAAGTCATATCATCTGACCATTATGCTAGGTGATAACTAGCTGGCAATTGTACAGTGATCAGTGGGATTCCTACTCGTGGCTTCACTGGCGTGCGTTTATAAAAACGATCTTGGAAATGAGTGTACTGGCTGATCGTACCAACGATCGGGGTGAAACTCCTGCGGACAGAATGATAGCTCTTTTTGGGGCGCTTTACAGATACAGAGATGCTTGTCAGCGGCAGATGACCATTGATATTTGCTCCGACCTATTGAATGCTAAGGGCTTCATGACGCATATGGCCCTCGACTGGAGACATCGACCAACTTGGATCGACCCCTTATACTATGGCCTTAGCATGGATGGCCGAACTCTTGAAGATCATAGTATTCCACTTATCTGGCAACTTGCTGACGAAAAGGAGGTTCAAGGTAAATTGTCTGTGAGAAGTAGATTAGAACGAACGGCTTACTTGAATACAGACATTGATCTTCGAGAAGAGCTTCTGCCCCTTTTGTATAGGTCAAAGAATCACCTAATATATCTTCTGCGAAAGGGCGTTGATTTACAAGAATGGGTTGCTTCTTATACACAATGGCCCACCGGGCTGGCTCTGATCTTACAATCTGGCTATACACCAACCCGGCGCTGCGTCATATCCGCGTGTGAAGCGGACTCCGAAGAGAGTATCGAGCTTTTGATCAATACTGAAAAATATTACATCGGGCCACAGGAATTGCAAGTTGCCTGCAATCACCAAAACCCAGCAGTTATGGAACTAATAGCGAAAGCACTTGTCCACCGCAGAAAGCGTTTACAAGCTCTCGTGGAGACTCATTTGCCGAAAGAAGTGGTCTCTGCACTAGGAATCGGCCCTAATACTCTTATAAATCTTCAGGCCTACAAAGCCTATCAACTCCTGAAGGCAAATTCCTTTGATGACGATTCTGTTCAAGAGACACACGAGTGGTCCGTATATGACTGTATAGGGGTCAATCTCAAGTCAGCAGACTTGCTTTGGAATTCAGGTTTTCGAGGTGTGGATGAGGTATCTTGCGACGAGACCTGTCTCATGAAACTGTGGTGGAATTCGCCGCCTTGCAGCCTGGATGTCCTTTTTAGAAAGGCGAACTGGCTGATCAGCAAAGGTGCGGACATAAATTGCAAAAGTGGAAGTTCCCCAGCCTTGCATTTTTTAGGAAATGATGCCGGAAGGCTTCTGCATTCAATCGACAATCTAGAAGATGTCTCTTTGCAAATGCAAGGTCTAAGCCCAAAGTCCAGCGAGTTGATGGTTAAAATATTTCTCGATGAGACTCGAGATAATTGCTGCTGCCCCTGTTCTTCTGCTGGTTGCTCTGGACTTACGAGATTTTTGAATGGCCTTTTCCCGACACGACTTGCCCATGACCTGGAAGAGCTTATACAGAGACTTGCAATCGTCATGGAGATCCTTACAAAGTCACTTCAGCCAGAGTGCCAGGAGCGCTTCACTAACCAACTTGCTCCCTGCATCCTCCGATTCATCACGTGTCGAGGTCTAGACATCTCCCACACCTGCACGCATGAGTACTATCGAGGAATAGAGGCAGAAGAAATAGTGGAAATTCACGATGAAGAAGGATCTCTGATATTGGAGCTTGAGAACCTTTTACCTGAGTTTGCTACAACACTAAGTGGCCATACCCTGTCGTTCCCGGACTTTTTGGCAGGTTATTGGTGGACACGTTTTGATAGTATCCGCTCAGCTCATGTGCTGGGTGCAGAAGAGCTCAGTCGAATTCTCGAGACCGGAGTGGTTCTCTGTGAATAAGTAGACTGAAATGTATGTTCCTGTCTTTCACTTCTGCAAAACAACATTGTGGCTTATCTTATGGACTCAATTCTGCATGGCAAACCTAATCGCGGGTCCTCGTCTTTTCCATTTGCTTCGCACACTACGTGACAAAATATATACTTTGTTGGGAGCATTACATGGCAAGCATTTAGATACAAGGGGAAAGGAATGTATAATGTTAAAGAGACCAGGCAGGATGATGAAAGCAGTCTCACTCCATTGGTGCTAGGAACGGCTGGGAGAGGTGAGTAGATGGGAGGAAGTAGCAGGCAGAACTGGGAGTGGTGAGGTCAGTGAGTGAATATTACTATCTATTACTACTTATTGCACATTAGCCAACTTAACCCTCTTCCTTCCGCCGCACCAATCAGTTTGTTTCATCAATCTCCATCTCTACCTTTCGTCTCTATTCATCTCCAATTCGTTCCCTAGACTTACCAGCAGGGTCTATCACATCCGACCGGCTCAGTGTCTGACGATTTCCATCATGACTTAGTGAGTACGTATTGAGCTGGTTACCTGGGTACCTAGGTAGGCTTCACCGCTGATGGCTGACTAGAATCTCATGACATCCAAGGCAAGCACCGCCATCTGCTATCGTTCCTCCGTTGCTCTTCCCCCTTGCAAGGGGTGTAGCTGGGTCGCCTACGTACCCCCACAAGGTTAAAAAGATCAACACTATCCGCGGCGCTCAGCGGATAGGACCCAGATCCTGCTTAAGTACGCACTGAGGGATCTTGTATAGCGCTGCGCTATGCGGCTCAGGCGCTTACAATTCTTCCACAGTCGTACGTCTATTTTTCTTCCAACTGGCTCGCCTTAGAGCATCACACCCATTACCTCGAAACATGTCTAACAATACTACGACTTCCAAGATGCGTGCATTGCTCGCCCCCAAAGTCACGAGCGCAACTCAGCGGGCGAAGACCCGAAGACACGCGAAGGGTTGGATGCCACCATACAACTAATTCAAGAGTTTCTGTCTGAGCCACGAGAGTATGACCTTAAACTCAAATTCGACTAGTGTCCTGTATATGACGAGAAGGTCATCAAGCTTTTAGAAGGCAGGGCTGCTTACTACTACGATCTTGGATCCTTAGTTGTCGTTGCAATGGTCAACGCAGTCTCCTACCGGTCCAATTATACCTCCCCTCCCCAAGAGGACCGTAATGTCGACGGCGGTGTCCATCTCCGGGGCCGGGCAGTCGATTCTGGGCAGTCTGAGCCAGGTGGACGCCTCAGAGCAGCCTGGGGTTGGCATCTGAGCTTCTGCAAGCAGCACGGGGACTACGATCAAACTACCAGAGTTTCAATTCTAAACGACCGCGAGCCAGCATATCATTGACCTGTGGATTGACCTCTCTTGGTATTGTTGATTACAGCAATTAAGAGCCCTGTTTATAGAGATTATACTATTGACCTCAGAGAAATTCTGATGACGGATATACGGCTTAACAAGTAGCGAGACCTTCGTCCCTGGGTCGTGGCAGTTGCAAAACCCTATTCTCCATTTACAATGGTCGCTTTTGCACAGCGAAAAAGCTCTTATCCACAGGATAGTACATAACGTAGGCGAAATGTGCGTATACTGCTATGGTGGTTCTGCCTAAAATATTCCTGCGACGCCGTCAGCAGATGCAAACATCGCCCTGCAGGATCGGACGTCAGAATCATGACTGCCGCCCACCAAGGCGCATACGGACTAATCAGGTTGTCGCTTCAGCCTCGGATGGACACGTCCGGAAAGCTTAAGTGTTTGTCTCGAATGTCCTGTTTGAAGACCTCATTCTACCCGGACTTTAGCTGTGGGATGATCCGTATTCCCATCGCGTTTATAGTTGGGGTAGCTTTTGTGTAGATATATAAATGGTCTGATCCAGCTCCGTCTCATCTGTCATCGCAACGCTCTACTACTCATATCTTCTCACTTCTGAAGCTTCAGTTTTCCCCTTCCAAACCACATGCTCCGATCCATCATGCGTGCTATCGTCATCCACGAAGCCGGGGGCCCTTCCGCTCTCAAACTAGAGAACATCCCCAAACCCACCCCGCGGCCTAACCAGGTCCGCATCCGGGTCCGCAGCTTCGGTCTCAACCGATCCGAGATGTTCACCCGTCAAGGCCACTCCCCCGTGAAATTTCCACGAGTCCTCGGAATCGAGGCAACGGGCGAAGTAGATCTGGCTCCCGACACAGCCTTCAAACAGGGAGACGTGGTCGTCACCGCGATGGGCGGCATGGGCCGCGCATTTGATGGCGGGTATGCGGAGTACGTCGTTGTCCCTGCTGCCCAGGTCCTGCGTATCAATCCGACTGCCATATTCGGTGAAGGAAAGCCGGTTCAGTGGGATCTTCTCGGGGCGCTGCCTGAACTCATGCAGACGACCTGGGGCGCCCTCACGACGGGCCTGCAGTTAGAAGCGGGTGATAGTTTACTCGTTCGCGGTGGTACTACGAGCGTTGGACTGGCTGCCATCGGGCTGGCGAAGGCGAAAGGGGTATCCGTGACAGCAACAACCCGGAACCCTGCGCGGAAAGATCTCCTGAAAAGCCACGGCGCGGACGATGTCATTATTGATACAAGATCGATTGCATCAGAAGTCCGAGGAAAGCTGCCCTCAGGCTTCAGCAAGGTCCTCGAGCTTGTCGGCGTCACGACGCTGGAGGACTCACTCCGGTGCACGAAAGTCGGAGGCACTGTCTGTTTGGCAGGGATTGTAGGGAACAAGTGGGTTTTCACGGCCCCGGTTGACCCCATGTCGTTGATTCCGAAGGGAGTGCGTCTCACAACGTACGGAGGGAGTTCGGATGATTTGCTACAGACTCCGATAGAGGATATAGCAAGAGACCTGGTTTCGGGCAAGTTGAAGCTGCCCATCAAGACCTTCCCGATGGATCAGATTGTCGAGGCGCATCGTTTGATGGAGGAGGAGGGGGCGGGTGGTAAAATTGTTATGTTGACATGAACGACTCCCTTTACGCGTGTCGAGACCGGTTACATGGTAGTCTTCAAGGGTTATTCTGCAGTTTTGATGCCTACGCACCTACGACTCAACGAACTGGTTTTCTCCATGTAGACTGCACATTAAGAACCAGGCTAATATGAAAGTTCCCATCTATATTTCCTCTCTCAGATATCTTGATCCATGTTGAATATCGACTTGGGTCTCTGCCCGGTTGTGCCGTTACTGGTTAGAGTCCATAGCGTCTCCATAAATTACTATACTGTAGAAGCAAGAGGTAAAATCAACTCGAGTATCGTAAGAGGAAAATTAATTTTCATTATATAAAAACAATAACTTCTGCATGTCGCATCCATCACTTTTGGTCCCATGTTGAGTGCTCATCAACACTATGGTAAGGTCTAGTGAAAACATATTATTCCATCATCTTATCTGAAGTTTCCTTAGAACTTCCAAGCTACCTATTATGAATTATCAGTTTTAACAGCCTGTCTATTATTAATAATCCAGACTATAGTAGCTTCGAATTTTAGCAGCTACCCTAATGAGGAGTAGTTACGATACATTTGCTACTGTAACTTTTAGAAGTAGGATCAACTTAACACACCATATACTACGGTATGAGCTACATCACCTATAAGTAATTATTAAACGATAAAGCTACCTCCAAATATGATAGATATTATTCCAGATTTATGCAAACAGTATGTGGGCTTGGCACAGTTAATGCAGCTGGGCTAATGCAAGTTTGCTGTCGTAGCGTGGGGCTGAATCGCAAAGTCCGCTAAGTCGCGGTTCCTCGAGGCTGTCGATTGTGCAAGATAAATATTTTCAGTTCTCAGGAGATGCTGACCATTTTACGATGCTGTCCCATTCTCATCGGAAATGTTGGAGGGTGCGCTCTCTGCGCATAGTCCCTTCTCCACTGCGTTGTATAGACCTAAACCTCATCGCAAAATAGGGACTGCAAAAGCACATAATACATCCAACGGCAGCAGCGATCGGACAACCCACACATTACTGGCTGCAGTCCTCGCGTTGTCTTCCATTATTGGCGCCGGCGTAATAATCTCAGGATCGTTAGAGCTGTACAGAAACAGGCACAAGCCACTTGAACTAGTTCAATCCATTTATCGCGAGTGGGATGAAGGACGGTTCCGACCACGCTATTCGTCGCTCCAAGGTGCAGACGACATCCGCGTCTTAGTGCTTGAACCTGGGGCAGCAACCGATCCAATCCAAGTGTGCCTGCGACATGTGTCACTGACGCAAAAGCCATCGTACGAAGCGATTTCGTACGTCTGGGGTGACCCAACACCAAAGAATTACATCCACTGCGACGGGAAAAAGATTCGTGTGCACCAGAGCTTGTATGAGGCTTTGCACGCCCTCCGACAACCAGATAGTGAACGACTTTTGTGGGCAGATGCACTTTGTATCAATCAGAGCGATGGGATAGAGAAAGGGAAACAGATCCAACTCATGGGCGAGATATATGCAAGCGCTCGGCAGGTGCTCGTGTGGCTCGGAAATACAACCCCAGCGACGGAGAATGCTTTCAACGCCCTACAGGACGTTGACGCCTATTTGAAGCGGACATCTTGGGTTTACAAGAGGATCCCTCTTCATAAGCAGTTCCTCAGGGCGATGAATTGGCGCTATCTGTGGGACCTCGATCTAAAAGATATGCAGGCGCTGAAGCAATTCGACTGGGCCTCTATCACGGCACTACTGCAGCACCCGTGGCCGCGACGCATTTGGACGTTCCAGGAGTTCATCAAAGCTCGCAAAGTTACGATTGTCCATGGGAATGCATGTATATCGGCGGAGCCTTTTCTCAACCCGCTTCTGGAAGTACTGGCTTCGCCGTTCGGCCAAGATCTATACTCTCGTATTCGAGACAGTCGCGTACTTGATAGTTATGCGGAGCTACGTATACCCTCGGTGGGAAATTCCACGTCGACAGTCTCCTTGATGCTGTGTCTAGCGTTCAGTATCTGAGGGAAGCGACTGACCCGCGCGATCGCATCTACGGTGTCTTGGGCATAACCTCGGACCACAAAACCAATGACTGGGAATTAACCCCGGATTACAAAGCCTCAATTGACGAGGTATACACTAGATTTGCATGGTGGTGCCTTTTGAGGAGGAACAATATTACATACCTTTCCTTTGCTGGAATTCCAGACTATGCCGGCCGAGGGACTTGTCCCTCCTGGGTTGTAGACTGGAGACGGACGCCGGTAGCAACTGAACGCTCAATCCTGGCGTCGATTCCAGCTGCCTACCAAGCATCAGGCTCGAAGTCGTCACCTTCTTGCTTATGGATCCCAAGCGACCCCCGCGTTTTACGCATAAGAGGCTGTGTAGTCGATACACTTTCCGAGCTTGGCGTGTCTTATTATGATCTCAGTAAATACTGCACGAACAACATGAGATCAAGAGGAGAGATACGCAGTCTACTCCGAAAGGAGTCATACCGCAAGAGTTTAGCGCAAACTCCCCTGGTGGTCGATTATCTCCTCGAGGCCCAGCAGGCCATTGATCGTTTCTCTCCCAGCACTGTCCCTTCCCACGCTCTAACGGAATTGGTCTGGATGGAAAACTGCAAGCACATAGCATCTGGAGGCACAGGCGTTGTGCCCCTGGCCCGGTTCGACGAGTTCTACGTAACAATGATCCGCAATCGAGATCTCAATGGTGTGGGAATGCCAGATGACGCGCTCGCAAAGACCTTTACGGAGTACCTCCACCTCTTAGAAAACGTAAAAGAGGGAAATCAGACATGGGCCCCTCTACCGGGATCGCCGGCTGAACGAGTAGTAAACGATCAATTCTCATGGCAGCGAACCTTTGATTCTCGAGTGCGACATGGTCGTCAATCTAGATCAAGCAGACAGGAAACACAGATAGAAATTAGGACTCTAATGACGCGGTACTGGCAAGCCGTTTATTTCAGGCGGTTTTGTTCAACAGCCCAGGGCCGGTTAGGCTGGGCTCCAAGGCGAGCTCAGCCGGGGGATCTGGTGTGTATTTTTGATGGTGCGACTGTTCCCCATGTGCTTAGGCCGACGGTTGAAAAGAGATTGCCTATGTGGTCACTTGTGTACTGGCAGCGACAGATAGAACAGATTCTTCCGTTCAAGCAGGAAGGTCCACAGGAGGTCGAGTATACACTTGTCGGTGAATGCTATGTGCATGGGCTGATGGAGGGTGAGGCCATAAAGGAGGGAAGCAGTGATGCTGTGTTCTTTCGAATATCCTAGCCATGGGCGCTAGGAATGTTACTAGTCCCATAGCAGGATAGGGTAAAATAACTACCAGTTTGTAAGTCCAACAGAAGCGCAATAGGAGCCAGATGAATACAGGGCACTCATGGTGAGGCCAAGAAAGGCAGGAAAGATTGACAGTGCCAGCAGAGATGGTAGATCCCAGGCTTCTCGCTCCATATCCTCAACAAGGAGAATCCTGAATTCATTAATTGAAGCCTGACATAAAGCTTGTACCTCCTTTAGGTGTTCAAGGTCGCTTGTAACATTGCAACTCAACCACAAAAGTTCTCAAAGCAGATTAAAGTAGAAAGAACATTCTAGCAAGTTTGGATATTGGACTAATGTATATGTTTAGCATATCGAGATGGGTTAAAATTCTGGAGAGTGGTTTAAAGGTCTTATAGCAACTGCAATAATACATGTTTCAAGGTTTATGTTTCGGTTCATGCTGAAGAGGCCGCTGTGTTAGCACCAAACATACCAGGCCAATCAAGACAGGTTGATCTACTACCATTTGTACATTATTCTCGCCATCAACTTCTGAAAAATCACCACATTATCCTTCTCTTGAAGCGCTGCAACTCTGCTTTTGCGACATCTGAGGCGGCCATTAGCATAGCTATGGTACATCCTGAAACATGAATCTGAACTGTTATGTGTGACTCACAAACAACCAAGCTCAAGGATTTACAGGGAACAAGCCTAGAGGGGCAAGAGCGACTCCATCCATGTTTCTTATCCCGCTCCCTTCAACCAACGATTTCCTAGGAACGGTGTGCCTCCTGGGAAAGTCTGCCGGACTCTTGCGAAGTCGCTCGAGAGCTGGCGGACAACAAGCTCCCGCCTCCACATGGTTCTGCTGTGCTTATCATTGCCGCATCATGGAATACCCGTCACCCCCATCCAGAGCCAGCATTTTGATATTTACGAACTTCAATATGAAATTAGGATGTTCTAGTAGAAGAACCATGTGGCCCCTCCAGAAACAGGTAAGCTGCGCCCCAATGCCCTAGGCTAAGGGATTGCCAAAGTCATCAGTAATGTGTTCACAATTAGGATGCATGTTCAGCAACTCCTTTTTCTCTGCCTGCTGCAGCTGATGGATGCTGATTCAAGTGGAATGCGGGGTTGCTTCAGGATGTCCCTGTTTCCTGTTCAATTATCCACTGCCCTAGGTGGTCCCAACCCTTGTCAAGGAGTGCAAAGAATGTACATGCCTTTCATATCACAACCTTAACTGGCTATGTTCTGCAAAGAAGTTGCAAGGACAGTGCTAGAGAACATGGCAGGATTGATGTTCACCCCCTTATATGTGAGGAGTGCATTGATAGCTCCAGTTTGCTGTTCATTGGTGTACTTGTAACTTTCTTCTAGCTCTTCTTGATCATTCAGATTGGCTGCCAATTCAACCCTTCATATTTCATCCATCTGTGCACTAGGGTACTTCATGTTGTGCAGACCTCTCTAAAATGCAATATGCAAAGGCGTCTGTCTATTGTAGCAACCCATATTTGGTTTAGCAACCCATCTTAGGAGAGATTTTGCCATAGTGGAGAAGCCAATGCAGGGCGCAAGTCCTGCAATGTCCCGTATTTCTCGCTCTGATATCAAGAGCCCCATGTAATTGATATCCGATCTGTCTCGACTCCATGGCCAGAAACCCAATCCTCCGTGATATTGATGCCAGCCTGGAGGAGCGGTTCCAGATTCGTTTATTTCCACGCCCTACTGCGTAGCGCAGCGAAGTCATATTATCGATATTGGCACGGCACAAATCTACCTGAAAATAGGTAAATGCAACTGCACCTGGAATCTTCGTACAGTAATACTCTTGCCTATTCCTACGGGTCTCGCTTAACTTCAAACCCCTGGCTGATACACCTGGCTTGGCTGCAGAGCTGGGACCCGAGTGCCCGTATAGCTCGAAGGCAACCAGCACCCAGGTACAAGGATCATGAAAGTAAACATCCCGTCCCAACACAATCGGCAAACAGGCCGGACACATCATTGGCCACGAGTAATACGACTATCTTTTAGCTGCCGGTGGCGACAGCTCTGGCCCCAATTACAAGAAGGGTTGCGGTGGCTGAACGCCCTCTTACTTGCCAAGGTTACTATCAAGAATTACCTAGGTACCTAGTACATACTTAGGTACAGGTATTCGTATCTGCAGGAGGTAGGCGGCTGTACCAGCAATCTAAAATAGAATCCAACAAGTAAATGCTACCATGTGATACTTGGCGGTTTGGCCAGTAATTTAATTGCCCCTTTTCCTGGAAAAACAGAGAATCAATTGAGGGTGATGGGCCTGGAGTCAATTGTGGTATGCTACAATATCTTGTGGGCAGTGCCAAATGGATAGCTGAGCTGTACGTGTCGCTATTAACTAGCCACATACTCGCTTTAGGGGGATCGCACTACCACTGAATCAGACTTAGTCCACCTTCATGAGACCCTAATTCTAAGGTATTTGACACAAGTTACGAAGTCCTCTACCCGGTTTCTCTTTTTCACTGTGGTCATCCTTCTTCGCCTTGCTTTCCTACATCTTTGTTTTCCGGGATTACCAGGATATCAGACTTTCTTGAAGGACCACTAGGGAGATGTTGCCGCACATATTCTACTTGCTGAACATACTGGCATTTTGTTCACATTTGATTGCGGGTAAGTAGTAGTACCGTAATGGAATATGTATCATAACATTGAAGCCCAACTAGGATTCAAAATTACATACCCTCAAGGTGGCGACACTGTCTCAATATACCACGGCATAAGTGGATCTGGCATTACCATGAGGTGGACATATAATTCTACAGATGATATTGCCGTTCCTCTTTCTATCTACTACATAGAAGTGGGGCCCCGAGGGGAGGAACCCCCAGCTGATATATGGAATGGCGTGAATATTACTCTGGGAGCATTTGATATTCACACTGACTTTCGTGTGGCTTCGTCTTATATGATCCGAGTCATCCACCCGCCAGAAGACTATGCGACTGGAAAGTTCAAACTTTCATTTGCTGGAAATGATGGAGTGAAGACCACAACTATGACAGTGCCATCATCTTCTACTTCTACCACTTCGCGGGAGGCCACAGGCACTTCCTCTACTTCTGCTCCGACAACTTGACTACAAGTCCAAGCACAAGTGTTTCGAGCACCACGACGCCGTCCGGAGCAGAGAGCAGTTCCGGTACCGACGACAACAACAGCAGCAGCAATAGTGGCCTAGATACTGGGGCCAAGGCGGGTATCGGGATTGGTGTTGGTGCAGCCACAATCATAGGGGTTGTTGCGGGCATCTTTGTCACACGGTTGAAGAGGAGACAGCCACATGCTATCTCTTCAGGAGACCATACTGAGTCTCTATCTGGCGACAACGTTTTTGAAGCAAGTCCCCAGGCTGAGATCAACGATGGGCCTCCTCACGAACTAGATGGAACAAACAACGTGAAATTTGAACTTCCGGGCAATGAAGCGGCGCGAGAGATGCCTGGGTGAGTGGAGGGATGGATTTGTATGCCACTCAAAAGACGTTCTCAGTCCATAGGTTCCTGATTATTACTACCCTGTCACCAGTAGATTGTGCAGCAGTCTTCTCTCGTCTGGCATTTTTGTGTAAGAGAAACCGATGCTCACATCCTGTATGGGATCATCCGACGCCACCAATTAGTATGGATTGGTCTATTAACTGATCGATTCATACATTTATCTAGACCTCTCTATTTATTTCATCGCCTAGTTCGTGCCTTCTTCAACCGTGCGCCATTGTCCTTTCGCACCCTGTTGTCCCTTGGCTGTACACCGAATCTCCAAGCCTGCAGGCCCCCCTAGCTTCGCAGCCCTGCGTCTTTGTGGGTATCCGTAACCCAGGATCCCTAGAGATCCGCGGTCTCTGTTTGATATAAAGTTCGACTGCTTAATCAGTTATCTCCGCGTCTGATATGTGGTTATTGCTGTTGGACACTGGTTCCTGACGCTCTTAAACTCGCCTAAGAACCACGTTTGATCATAACCAAGGCTCCTCCGGGCCTGAGATACTCAAGACCAGCTGCCAACTGTGTAAGCATCAACCATGTCACCTCCTTACACTCGCAATAAGCAGCTCAGTGATGAGTCCTGGGCATTTGACTATCGCACAAAACAAGCTTAAGAGTCGACCCTGACTCCAACTGGCTAGGTGAGAAATTGCCAGCGCCCGGGTGTTAAGATGGAATATCCTTGACCCCCATATCCACAACCAGCATTGTGACTGGCCTCCTGTGCTGTGCCATAACGCAAATTTATCCTCCATTTTAAATACTAGTAGAAGATCATTCTGAGGGTTATGGTTGTCTACTCCAAGCTTTATGAGACATATTCATACCGCGAGCATAATCATGGGCATAGAGATGCCACAGACTCAGCATGCTGACCATGCTAATGAGCCATGGCAGCAAAAAGGCAGCAGAGTAGTAGCCGCCACGCTACTACGAGTCAGCACCCTTTGTAAACCTATCCTTGAGCACATGTCCCTGACCAGGAATGGTCAACAATGAGAATATTGTGATTAAAATATACATATGTATTATGCTTATCTGTCCAATTGTGAGAGGAATGACATCTTGGACCTGAATTGGACTTCTTTGGGAGATTGTACAACGCGCCAGGATAGAAATGATAGTGTCCCTGTTAAGAATGCTGCACGGCGCCAGCGGGTTACCCCCATGCAACCCTTGCATTTTCCATGGATTGGACCAGGGGTTCAGCGTTTAGACGCGGACGCTATCCAGAACACATTGGTCAATAGATGGTTTAAAGACGTCATCTTGGGCTTCCATCTGCTGCCCTGTCAGCAATCCAGAATAGGAAACGTGATCACAGGTTCTCCTCAAAATTCTGCCTGTTTGCAACAATACTGTTGTTAACTACGCCTTGCCAGCGAAGAATCAGAAGTTTTGGGAAGTGACGTTGTCTTCCAACTCTGAGGTTGTCAAACAAATATGTAAAAGAAAAGCCCATCCATGTTATCCGCCTTGGGGATATCCGTACAACCATAGTTATCCAGTAGATTGCTTCTAGTAAGTACCAGTAGTGAACGCTCTCAGCTATAGCGATGATTATCTTCGAGTCGAAGAGCTGTGGAATGTCGAAGCCTGCAACGGAGTAAATCCGGAATAGGGCAGATCATATTTTACTCCGATCCGGAATGAATCAGCAACATCCCCCCTTGTCTCCGAACGTAAATGGAAACGAATGCCCTTTCTAACCCACCAGGTACACTCGAATGTCTACTTTCTAGAAATGTTTCGCCGCAACGGAAAACCGACCTCGTGTGAGCCCTGCCGAGTGAGCAAAGTGCGGTGCGATCATGCTACTCCGATCTGTGGACGCTGTCAAACCCGAGGGACCGCGCATCAGGTTCGCCGTTCGCTCCATTCCAAGTAGTCTAGAACACACAGTTTTGCACAGTTTTCCTGACGTCCTGCAGTGCTACTATCATCCTGCCCCTTTAACACGCCGTAAGAGTGAAAACGCTAGTTCTCGCCCTTCGCAAAAAGAGAGCGACCGGTATAATGGCCGCTCAAGCACGCGAGGAAGAACAGCGTCCGGGACTCCTCGTACTCGCAAAAAGCGGCCCAGATCACCGTCTCCGAGCAGCGTAGCGGGGACAGTGACATCAGATCATTCGCACTTCTTAGGTCTAACGAGCTACTTGTCCGTCTTCCAAGAGCCTCCGGCATGGATATCGCGAACCTCGAACCGCTCATTGCGGGAGGAGTTCGAGCATTGGAGGACCGATCACGCATATGCATCGGCTCGTCTCCTTCGACTGATCTGCGCGATCGGGTTCTGCCGCCAGGAAATAGCCTGGTATTACCGCAGAAGCCGATTCACCGTAGTCCCAGAGCCGCTAGTGATGGACGCCCTGGCGTTGTTGCAGGACCACGTCGAGACTTACGGGTGGAACAAGAACGCGGACTGGCAAGTTCTGTACGACAGGGTCACAGCCTCCACTGCGAATCCGCTAGAAGTAACTTCCGACACATCATTGGATGAGTTCTGCGCTTTACTCACGGGTGAGAACCTTCGATGGGAGTTTGTGGGAGTCATGTTCGTTGTGGCGGGTATCAGCGCTGCGGTTCATCATTCAGCTGCCGTCGCCCTGGATCTGGGAAACGGTGAGAAAATGGACGCGGAGACATTCACGAAGGAAATGGTGCTGGCGAGCAATGCGTGCGTGGAGATCTGTAAGCAGTTCAGACATGTCAATGATGTGACGATCTGGATGCGATACCTGCTCGTTCTGCTTGGATCGGAAGTTCTTGGTGAAACGAGTCCGTTCTTTTCTCCTCCTCCTCCTCCTCCTCCTCCTCCTCGACGTCGTCCCTGCTCCTGTCTACTGGGATGATGAAGGCTGATAGATGCAGGCGAGCGAGTCTACAGTTTCCTCGGAGATCTCGTATCGAATATCTACGCGATGGGTCTCCATCGCCACCAGACTTCTACAGATGTGCCGTTCTATCTTTTTGAGACGCGCAAGCGAATCCTGGCCGCCACACACCGGATAGACAAGAACATGGCTACGTTGATGGGAAGGCCCCCTCGTCTTCCGCACTTGTACTGTGATCTGACGCTGCCTCTTGATCTGGCAGATGGGGATCTCTTTCTTGACCCGGAGTCGACGGAGAAGGCGCTACGAGACTTAGACAAGGATGGCTGGAACGGTAGCGGATGCTTCCATCCGGCTACTCTGATGCGCATTCGGTATATATTGTCTATGCTGCGCGAACAGGTCCTCGAGCTGTCACTAGGCAGTAAGATGGCCGCTGATTATGGAGAGCGACTTTTGTATGCTATTTCCTTTGTCTGTCCTATACTGCTTAATTACCTTTCACCTCTGCAAGAACTGACGGGAACAGACTCACGTACAAACAATGCCATGATACTTGGGACAGGATACCGGATCGATTCCGCTACAGCCCTAGCTGCTGGAAGACCGTTGACGTGGTCGAATGTCATGCCCGTTTGGTCGTACGACTTGAGTATCTCCTCAGCGTATTCCAACTGCACCGCGTGCGCTGTCGAGAAAGCTCAGATGGGATGAAAGATTTACTCGATATATCGATGCAGATGCTTTCGGTACTAATGGATCTATTGGGCCATCTGCGCGAGCACTCTGCATACGTTCACATTCCCTGCACGGTAAGTGACTAGAGACAGTATCCCTGTCCCTAAGCCCTAAGTCTTGTTTGCTAATATTTGGCGACTCTTCCTTTTTGACATACTACATGTAGTTCCTCATATACGTCCTCCCGGCCGCCGGCGTTCTCGCGACTGAATTACGGAACCACACTCTTTCCCACCGGTCTCTGCCATCATCCGCCCCTCGCTCGGAAGTCGTACGCACCCTGAGCTTCCTGACAACTTGGTTCCAAACGACCGAATTGCCACGTACGATGGCCACCGCGGCAAGTATGGAACTGACCGCTATGATCCGCCGATTACTCGATGATGCATTGAACTACCAGCCTCAACTTTCTCTCCATCCTTCTTCTCAGGATATGGAAGTTGCAACCATCGGCTCTCCCACGCCGCTTGCAAACAGTGGTCTAACTGATCGGAAAGAAGGTGGAGAGGTGGTAGGGGGCCCCATATTCGGAGTCTCGTTTGATTCAATTGGATCCGGATCCGGACTAGAAGCGAATCAGAACTTCGAGCTTACGAGTGAAGGCTTCCTGACTTGGCTGGATGACTTGGACTTTGACACGATGGCTCCGGAGCCTTTTTTATAGAACTAAGTTAACCATAATGAAGGGTATGGAAGGTTCAGCAGACTGTCGAGGGCCCAGCCAAACACCTCAATTGGAGACAGTACTACTGGCCAGCACGGGATGGAAACAGCGAGATTGAATTGACTTTCGACACGTCCGCAGCAATGACTTCGGCGGTGCTTTCGGATTGAGTGCCTTTGTGGCTGAGCATAACTGTATAGCTATGCAATCATTGCTATGGTTCAAATATTTGCCCCCTGAATGTGCTCGTATTCAGCTCAAATCATCCTGCGGACGGGCTTAGACTCGACCAGAGGACTTCTGATTGCTATGGGAGCGCCGATATCTACCGCGCCTAAAAGTCGAGCCCCATTCGACATACTTCGGAATATAAGGAAAGCCAAAACAGGAAAGCTTGTGTTTACTGCCTCTATATCAAAAAATCTATTACATCCTACAGCAATGCTTCCTAACGTTGATGATATCGAAGAAGAACCCTAGAGGCAGCTAGCCGGGAATAAAGCTTAAGATATTCCAAGATCAATCAAGTGTATCGGAGGGGCATGGCCTATCCATTGCTACGTTCTCGAACTTGCTCTCTCAAGCGTCCAGTAAGATTTAGTGGAGATAATTGTAGGTAGACTTGCCGTTCAGCTATGAAGGAAGTCCCAGACTGCTGCGGTGTGTACCTTGGTTACATGGAGGAATTCTTCAATCGAGGCAGATTCGTCCACCGCAGCCACTGCTATGATTTAGTTTCTGGTGATAAAAGTTGAAGAACTCGTAGTTGACACAGGGAAAGAAAGTCTCCCCAGAAACGAAGGAGCTAACAACTTACTTGTTTTAGGGCTGCAGCCGTAGACATACGCGGGCACACCGGCGTATCTGTAGTGCTTGCAATCCGTGGCACCCATCGAAGGAATCGCAACAGGCCGTTTCAACGAAGGCGTGATGGACTTTGCGTTATCCTGAAGGAGACGAACAATTGGATGGCGGATAGATGAGTAGCTGTACGGATTGCTCGCTGCTGCATGAGTCTCGATGTCGATGCTTGCGTTCTCGTATCGCGGGATAATGGAGTGGATGACCTGGAGAACCTGCTCTGCCAGCAGGCCAGGTGGGAGTCGAATGTCGAGTTCGAACACGCAGGTATCCGGGATCATGTTGATTTTGAGTCCGCCTTTAATCGTGCCAATGTTGACGGTAGGACGGTCGATGATCGCCGTTGCTCCTTCACCCATGGCTTCGTCAATGGAACGCCTCACCTCCGGATTCTTTAGATGCTCGGCCATTTCCTCGGGGATTTCAACGGGCATCGACTCGACGGTCTCAACGACATCGTTGAGGAAGCTTGTCGCAGTTCGAATCGCGCCTTTGCTCAGGTTGATATACGCGCCGTGAGCCCCTCTGGTCCGCAACGTCCCTGTCAATCTCAGCGTTCCCTTCTCTGAGAACCGCACCGTCTCAACACCTCCCGGTTCGGCGCCCAGCATTAGATCTCCGCGCCATTTTGGTCCGAAGTGCTCGATGAGGTACTTCGTCCCCCATTTCCCACCGGTCTCCTCGTCCGCAACAGCGCATAGAGCGACGCTTCCACGCAGCGATTCACGCCGCTCATAGAGAAACGCGTACGCGATGACCAGAGATGCAGTCCCGGATTTCATATCAACCACACCTCTCCCGTGGATCCGGCCGTCCACGATATCGCCAGACCAGGGATCCCTAGTCCAGTCATCCCCGCTCCCGACCGGGAAAACGTCGATGTGGCCGTTCAGGACGACGCGGGGACCTGGACCGCTGCCACCGGTGAACTCGCTGACCACGTTTTGCTGACTGACTTGCTGGCCCTGGATCAGATGGAAGGGTATGTTCTCGCTGGACAGGTAGTCGGTGATAGCGGATGCTGCTTCCCGGGTGTCTCCCGGTGGATTCGGAGATGGTGCCCGAACAAAGGCCTGTAAGAAGAGGATCTGGTTTTCCCGGTCCCGTTGCAGGGCGCGCAGCAGTTGGTCTTTAGTCGCCATGATTGTGCTCTCGAACGCTGGAGTTCGCACTGGCGATTCCATGGGATTAATGTTCGAGGCAGTCACGACATGTAGCGGGGAATGAGGTAACTAGTTAGCTAGTTAGCTGGCTCTAGTATGAGTCAACTAGATCTATGAAACTCAAACTCCGGCCCGAGCACTGCATTGCAGATGCGGAGTCACTTAAAGCCCGAACAAAGGCAGCAGACTTCCATCAAGCATGTCTTGACTTCAGCTGACATCGTTTATTTCTAGTTTGCTTATGAACACCTAGTATGCTCTCCACAATGATGGATCTACCGCGTCACGGCTGATAGGGCACACAGGCACACCACCATCGGCTCACGGATAGTTCTAGCAATGCCGCGTTTCCTAACTACTCGTACTCCCCTGATGGTGCAAAGATCGTGTATCGGATATTCCTACTTGAATTCAGCCTGTGCGTACTAGACCTGGAGACAAACAGAATGAACGCCCTGACGACCCAACGCCATGATCTGCGCTCCTCGCCTGGGCAGGACACTGCCAGGGTACTTCTAACTCGAGGATCCGGACTGTTCCATGGATTCAACCCATCTCTTCCTGCACTGGCATTGACTCTACCTCCATTCAGCGTATCACTTTGCTCGTGTCACCTTGCATCGTCCTTACATCCTCCTACCGTCTGTGACGGGCCAATTCAAACACAACACGGAAGGATGCTTCGCGTCGGCATGCAGTCATCTGAAATTAAAACTTTCCTTCCGGGCCCGGGACATGGCAGAACGATTCAAATTCAACATTGTCGCCCATCATTTCCTCCGCAGCGCTCTGGTTCTGGGTGTTATTGCGGTGCGCGATCCGTTCTCCCCGCGGATCCCGGCGATCATCACCGACCTGCAGGTGTACTGTCAGAAACAGAACACGGATCAATGGGTCAATGATTTCCAGCTTGCGGAAGTCAAAGTCGTCGAGCTGTGTATTGCGCGTGTGAAAAGGCTAACTCGGGAGGCGGCCATGGACGCCCGGCGGAATAGCAATAATGGACCACTTGCACCTACAGCAGCACCAATAATTCCACCGTCCTCGCTGTCAGGTATAAAGGAGTACGATGGAGTGTCCAGGCTTGAGTCGGATAATGCCGTCAATCCGAGAGCTTACGATGTGGCTGAGGAAAATGAACTGAACAGGTTACTGTGTAGTGCGGCCGGGTTGTCCCGGATCTTCGAATGTGGGACATGGGAGGAATTTCTGGAGAGACTGGAAACTGAGGAATCTTGGGCCTGATTCGGGCATGAAACAATAACTCAGACTTCTATGGTTTGGCATATGAAATCGAAGACATATATATATTGTTAGGTGCCGACGAATACCATCTGTCGACAACCAATGCATACCAGAATCGTAACTGTGTCCCGTCAACTTCTGGTTCATGATAGGAATGTCCTTGATATATTGAGCTATCTGAATCTCCGATGCAGTCAAATTGCACATGGTGGGAGCAGACTCGTTTGAGTAGATCCCCAACAGAACAAGCTACAAATGAGCTGCAGTTTTATTTGAGCGGATTATGTTCTCTCATTCTAGTGCCGGGGCCTCTTTTTGGTGCTGGGTATTAGACTTCAGGCAGTATCATCTTTCGCGGAGATTGAGACACTCTGTCAGGTCACCACCCGCCACCTCTGTGTAAGGCCGTCCGGATGCTCGCTGGGGTGGCGAGAACGGGATCGGGTAGTGGGCATGCTGGCGTAGTTGGAACGATTCTACAAGGAGGTCCTGAGGCAGACTTGGTGGTGCACTAGTGCTTCGACGGCCCTTCGACGATGCTTCGCCAGCGAAGGGGTGGCTACGGTCTGGATATGAAATGGATTGAGGCACAGAAACGTATATTGTCTTCCGAAAGAGAACGAACAGCTTGTCCCCTTCCTTTAGCTAGCATCTGGAGGCTCTATATATATGCCAATCCTTCAGGGACCCCCAACGCCTTCACCGGGCCTACGCCGTCGGGGACTCAGCTACTTCGCCGGTCCTACACCGTCGGGGACTGAACTGCTTCGCCGGTCCTGCACCGCCGGGGAACAGTTAGTTCCCGATCAGGAATCTTTTGTGGGTGGACTGGTTGGTGATCGGGCGACCGTTACACTCTGCCACGTTTTATCGGGAGCTTCCCCAACACGACAGTCATTGCAGTCTCAGAGCGAGCTGATATCATTGCGATGCTGCTGGTTCTGGATAGAGTGTCACTTGGGGGGGGGGGGGGTTCTGCGGGTTGCTGGTGACACTCTAGTTCTAGATGAAGGGTACAGAGTCTTGATGTCATCTGTTATTGCATCAGAGATCTTCAATCAGTCTAGAACAGCCTGGGCTTGGATTTGATGATGAAGTTTCCCTAAACCTGTTTGCTCAAGAAGGGCCCTTGGATGAGGAGTGCGCCCATGATAAGCTTATCCAGTTATGTATTGGGATGCAAGGTGATTGTGTCTTGAAACCTGCTTATTTTCGAAGCTTCAATTAACTCCCAGCCAGCAATTACTGGACACACTTATCTTATCAGCAAAATCGGGTATGTAGTTCAACTAGAGTCTGGACAACATGAGATCACTATATAAGGGCTGCAGTCTCATGCTCTATTTACGATTCAATGGAGACTTGAAAACAAATCTGACTCTATTTATATATTTGAACTATCAGAAGTCAAGATGACGCAGACAAAATTGAGACTCCCTGCTATGGATGATCTTAATAATAAAAAGCGAGTTTACATCCTTGGGATTATTGACAAACTTCGTGAACTTGGAGTGAGCGAAAATGTCTCATTACCCCAGGTATGTAATGCCCCCCAAAATTATGATGAATGATGTTACTAATGTCCTGGAGCTTGTGGTCGTTGGTGATCAATCAAGTGGGAAGTCTTCCCTCCTGGAAGGGCTTACAGGACTATCATTTCCAATTGCCAGTGATCTTTGCACACGTTTTGCAACGCAAATTATCCTTCGCCGAGCACCGATGCAAGAGGCTGAAGTTAAGATTACCATTATCCCTGGCCCAACTGCTCAGGCCGATAAGGCAGCCAAGGAACGCCTCCTTGCCTTCAAACAAACGGTAGCGGTAGATGAGTTTGACACTGAAAAATTTGGAACCCTCTTTGAAGAGGTACTCTGATATGAATCAGCAGGCGGGTGATTGATCAATATGCTGAGAAGACATTGTAGGCTGCTCAATTTATGGGGGTTCCAGGACCAGGCACGCAGAACCTGCAGAGTGTCGATAAAAGATTCTCTGATGACATCCTAAAAATTGAGCTCTCGGGACCTGATCATCATCATCTCAGTGTCGTTGATGTGCCTGGTCTGTTTCACAGTAAGTGGGGATGGCTCTTGCCGACATTAATCCCTATCTGACCTTGAAGATCCCACGAAATTTCAGACTGAAGAAGACTGTGAAATCATCCGCAGACTCATTGAGGACTATATCACTGACAAGCGAACAATCATCCTGTAGGCCTCTCACTAGTTGAAGGTGACCCAAAGCTGACCTTTTCTTCAGAGCAGTCATGGATGCGAGAAACCACCTTGCCAACCAGGCAGTGTAAGTACTATCGCATTAATGTCCCTTTATGTCACTGAAAATTATCCAGGTTTCGAATGGCTCGTGCCGCTGATCCTGCCGGGAAACGGACGGTTGGGATCATTACCAAGTGTGACGCGTTACAATCCGGAGACGAACAAGGAGTATGTACATGCCCACTTTTGTTATAGTGGCTAGTCTTGACTAATTCAAAAGCAGGTGCTCTCCATTGCAAAGAACGAAGTGGAGAGGTTGACTCATGGCTGGTTTGTTGTGAGGAATCGAAACACTCAGGAGATCAAAGAAGGGGTCACCATTGAAGATCGGCACCGACGTGAGAAGGACTTTTTCTCGACCGTTCCTCCTTGGACACAGCTCAAAAAGGACCGCGTTGGTATTCATTCTTTGAAAAGTTTTCTGGGCGTGCTTTTGTACAACCACATAAGCAACGAATTTCCTGAAGTTGTGAAGGATATTGAAGAGCTCTTACTTGGCACACAGAAGGATCTGGAACGACTCGGGCCATCCCGCCAGACAGCAACAGACCAAAGACGATTTCTAACTCGGATTGCAACCACATACCAGCGTGAGGTTGGGAATGCGCTAAGTGGGAACTACAATGCGGACCTTGAACGGGACAGTCCCCTCAAGCTTCGCATGCACATCAGGAAGCGAAACGACGCATTTGCTGAGAATATGAGACGCGGAGGTCACGCCAAATTCTTTCGTACCGTCAAGGGGGAAGTGGATCCAGAGTTTACAGGGTTTTTTGGTGACCCACAAAACATTTATGACTGGATTCGAGAGATTTATCGGGATTCTCGTGGAGCAGAGCTTCCTGGGACTGTGAACCCTGGCGTCCTTGAGAATATGTTTCGCCAGCAATCCGCCCCATGGAAAGACATAGCCACGGCCTATATTAACGGTGTCTCTTCCTCAGTCCATGCGTACAATACAGAGATATTTGTGAAATTGGTTGTCGACGAAGATGTTCGAGCAAAGCTCAAAGCCAGATTGTCCTTCAAGACAAAAGATACTGAGTCCCAGGCCAGTCAACAGCTCTCTCAGATCCTTCAAGATGAGCGTGGCGGAATTCTTCAAACCGTGAATCACTACTACGCAGATACCTTGGCGGCGACTCGTGAGGAACGAGTTCTATCAAGGCTGCAGGCAATGGGGTTTCAGGATGGCAGCACATTCAATACTCAATCAGTGATGCGGGGGGTCCATCTGAGCAATGAGGATCAGGCAGTGAACGACATTCATGACATTCTCAAGGCCTATTACAAGGTGGCCTTGAAACGATTCACTGACAATGTTGTGCTTCAGGTCGCTGAACGACATTTACTAGGCCTTGAAGGCCCTGTTCGAAGCTTGTCTCCCGACCTAATTGGTGATCTGCAGGATGAGGATTTGATGGATATTGCTGGCGAAAATTTTGTCACGTCCAGCAACAGAAATGAGTTGGTTGCAAAATGTGATCGATATCAAAATGCGTTAAGAATTGCCAAGGAAGTCACCTAGTTCCCATGTGGCATGGCGATGCGTCCCAATTCTGCTACACACAGTACTCAGGTATATCGAAGTGGCGGGGAACGCTCAAGGATATCGTACTAGATTTGCCATGGACGAAAAAAAGGGGGCAGAAATAAACCAGCCCAGACATGATTCTATTTTTATTCTATGTCAATTAGTTACTATTGCACACCTCGACAAATTGTCTCTAGCTAAGAATGGCCGAAGTACTAATGTAGCCAGGTTATGTTAGTGGTGTGCTCTCTTGACCTGAAGCCAGTCTCGTTAAACAATTGTGGTGGTGCAGAAAACTCCAACGACATGATGCTGACTAAGCACAACAAGCCTAAACGGGAAGGGGCTGACGCCTGCCCAGGTGAGGTCCCGAGGTCCACCAACCTGGGAGGTCCACCTGGCGACCTGGCGACCCCTCCAGTGTTCATCTATAAAAATGAGTCAGCTCTTTGTTAAATCTGTGTCTCTAGTCCTGCACTGGTTTTGAGATCTCTTGGTTATGCATAGGCGTAACTTGTTTGCTGCTCTTTGTTTCTAGAGAAACCATATAAGCCAGAGCCTCTTGTCTAGTGAATCTGCAGCTATGGCGGATCATGATGATGGCTATCACAATGTGCCTCCATGGGTTGTTATCAATCTCATCCCTGACATTGATTCATGTGAGATGGTTGTCATGTGCAGTGCCAAATGTTTTGTCATTACAGTTTTGTCAGAGGACCTCCACCATGATGCCGACTCAAGTTTGGAAAATGAGCTTTCACATATGGCTTCCGGCCTTGACGATGACCCAATGCTGCAAAGTGACCTTGAGGGTTAGATTGGGGACCCTTGCATCCCATATTTCAAGGATCTTGCTCCAATGTCGGCCATTCCCAACCCTCTGACTCTCCAACACTATTTTGTGCCCGAGACCTACTTCTTGAAGCTTGTCAACACACATGGGAAGCTCACCGCCATTCGCTGCCCAGACGATTCGGAGTCTATCGCAGATGTGTCTCCAAGGATGCCATTGTCGAAGCTACCGACGGCAGTAAGCAATTATCCACTTATTGACGCGTCTACCGTTGAAATCGTCCAAGGAAAGGAATGGGAAGACTTCGGCGCCACCACTCCTAGCAAAGTCCTTTTTCAAGGAAAGCATTTTCATTTCAAACCGGTGCAAGATAGCCATTCTCATCTACGTGAAGTTACATGCCTTCTGAGACTTCAAAGTTCCAGCCTTAGCCAGCACTACCGTGTATCGCGACTATATGGCTTAGTGGTATACCCGGATGACAGAGATACTGTGATGGGTATGCTTCTTCATTACATTGACTACAAACAAACCCTAGCAGGCTGTTTTCATGGCGACAGTATGAGAGATGACCCTTCTCAAATACCCTCCAAGGAACTGCTGCAGAGTTGGATGCAGCAACTCCAGGGCATTGTCACTGAACTGCATGGTTCGGGGATAATCTGGGGTGACGTGAAGCCAGACAATGTCCTGATTGATAAGGAGAACAACGTCTGGGTGGTTGACTTTGGCGGTGGCTATAATTCGGGTTGGGTGGATGAAGATGTCATGAAAACTGTTGAAGGCGATCTCCAGGGCATCTCACGTATGGTAGGACATGTGGAAGAGTTGAACAGATAACTACCCAGCTCGGAAAAATTGGTGATTTTATTATTATGATTTCTGCAATGAGAAATTTACATGGGCTTACAATAGATACTTAGTAGCTAGCCGACAATATTACTGATTCTTTCCCTGATTCGTTCGTCTATTTCATGCTATAACGGCTTAGAACAGCTACCAAGGTATGTTCCTCCCTCGCAGCTACCGCAGCTTCTCTAGCATCCAAGGTCATTGCAACTGGTACAATCCATGGCTAGAGTCTCGACTTCGCCGCAGATTGCTCTTTATAAGGATCCTGGATCATCCGGCGCAAGATCTTCCCTGACGGGGACTTTGGAATTGCATCCCTAAACACAATACCTCCCACGAGTCTTTTGTAAGCCGAAAGCCGGCCGTTCATGAATTCCATGATGGACTCTGCAGTGACATGGTCTCCCTTTCGGACGATGTGTGCCTGCGGACATTCCCACCCATTTCTAGACCAGGGTCGAGTAGTGTGAGCAAAAGCATGGACAGCGAAAGGGGAGCGGAAATATGAATGGGAAAATGCAAAGAGCTTACCGTTCGACACGAATAACCGCGCAGTCACTGACACCTTCGTGTTCGAGAAGATGGTCCTCGAGCTCGGAAGGAGCTACCTGGTATCCCTTGACCTTAATCAACTCCTGGAAAAGAACTGTGAGTAATAGCTATTGAATGATGCGAGAATTGCAGGAACACAAGAGATTACCAACCTTCTTCCGATCTACAATGCTCACTATTCCGCTGGGCTGGACTACTACGACGTCCCCTGTTTTCAGCCAGCCGTCCTCGGTCAAGATGGCTTTCGTGGCAACCTCATCCTTATAGTAGCCCTTGAAAACATTGGGACCGCGAACCACTGCTTCTCCCTCTTCTCCATATCCTACTTCCTCCCCCCCTTCGTTTATAACTTTCATCTCCATGCTGGGAATTAGATATCCGACTCCCCTGTGCGTAGGATCGAATTCATCCGGACCAAATATGGTGATAGCCATCGTGGCTTCCGTTAGTCCATAGCCTTGGCGGCTGCGCACCTTATTCTCATTGAAAATATCCTCCAGCTGCATCGAGGCTTCGGGACCAAGCGGGGCAGCGCCAGTAGTCATGTATCTGACGCTGGAAAGGTCGTACTGAGACAAGACCGGCGACTTGATCAACATCACGGCCACGGGAGGGGCGAAGGTTAAGGATGTAACTCGGAATCGTTGAATGTTCTCGAGAAGTTTCACGAGTGTAAATTTCGGCATTATCACCGTTTGAATACCTGCTCGGATGCTCATGATACAGAATTTGATTTGTCCCACTAGCAAGAATATTAGATGATGAAGTAATTGCCTCGTGGACTAGATGCAGGAGACTCACTTGCATGGTACAACGGAACATATGCACATTCCACTGGTGTGAAAGCCGACATGCCTGGGTTCTTAGTAAGGAAGACCTCATCAAGGTGCCGCAGTTGGTGAGTGTTGGCAACGAGGTTGCGATGGGTGATCATGCACGCTTTTGGAGGGCCAGTGGTCCCACTACTGAAGTTGAGAACAGCAGTCCTTTTTTATACCCGTCAGCATGTTAGTGCATCACAGGAAGCATTGCGAGCTATAGTATACCGTTTAGACAATGTGTCAAGGTCTTCAATCCGTTCCCACTGGTGCATCCCTCTGGTGAGAAGAGAGCCTATGTGCGGGTTGTTCCCATTCGCCGAGCCATCGATCACGAAGATAGATTCCTTCGGAATCCCGACTGATGTAGCAGCTTGTGACGCAACTGGCAGTCGTGCACTGTCGGTGATAATGCATTTCACTTCAGCGACTCGAAGCAGGTGTTCAAGCTCTGCGATCCAGGCTCGTTAGCAGGGTTCGGAACCGAGAGGACACATGGGCCCCTTTTACTTTACCTTTAGCAGTATACCCTGGATTTGCACCAGTAAAGACACCTCCGGCACAAACTGTCCCAAGTAAAGTCACTGGACACCAGATCTTGCGCATGTCAGTATGTGCTAGCCACCACCAGACTGTTCGTGTCCCCTTACCGAGTTCTCTGTAAACAACAGCACGACGTCATTCTCCTTGATGTTTCCGACCGTTTGGAGACCGCGTCCGAACTTTTTTACCAGTGTTTGCAACTCTAATTTGGTGATGCTTCGCTCTTCGTTGTCTGGGTCTATGTACAAGGTGGCATTGGGATCCTGCGTCGGTGTCTCTGGAGCAAATAACGGTTAGCCGTTCCAGTCCGTCCGCTCTCGAAATAAGTAATGAATAAATACCGAACAGATACGAGAGAAGGTCAATGGTAGGAATATCTATCATATAGCGGGATGAGAAGACCATTGCGCACACAGGTTGACCAGTAAGACTATGACGATCACAAAACCAATTCTACCAAGCACCTATTCCTCTATCCCTCTGCGACCAGAGGGTAGAGAGCAGGTATTATTGGCTTATAAATAATTTGGATAATGGTGCTTGTGAAGCAGGCACAACCGCGGTTGAATTCGATTCCCCCGCAAACCCCGCAAATGCCCTGACCCCGGAACTGTGGAGCTGGGATACATAACCGGGTACCGCAAGCACGCACCTGAAAGTATTGTACGAGAGTGGTTTACCTAGGTAGTGCAGTGATTCTGCCTAGGATGGTGTAGAAGACTGATTAATACTGCAATGCTGACCTTGCCCGTCTCCAGCTGAGTTGCACTTTCAATGTCCGGAGTGATGTGATCTCAAAGATTGCCGCAGTGGCCACATATACTCCTCCATACACTCGGTCAACAGTCCAAAATATAATCAGTAGTCTCTCCAAGTGGCATGGCTGGAGCCTTTTCCAAACAACGAAATCGATTTAGACCCACAGAACTTCTCAAATATAGCACCGGAAGACATGACGTCAACTATCTATCCGTCGCGGACATATGTGCGGGGTCGGAGACGAGCTGCCAAGTGACTCCAATTAATCAATCCATGGTCACCGCTTTGGTATCTTTGAACGATGCGTGTTGTGCGAGCAGCAATGAGAGGCTGCCCAAGTGGTAGTAAGTGTCGTTTTTTGACTAGACGGTACTTTTGCAGGGTTTGTTAGGGCTACTAATTTAACGAGGCTCGATGAAGATAACAGATGAGTAGATCAAAGACTGTTTGTTATCTCTTAAGTTGGATACTGGGATTTCGAAGGAGAGATCCGCGCCTCGTCCATGTAGCGCAGGAAATGACTGACGCTCTTGCACAGACAGAGTTCAAGCTAAGAACTCTAATCTACACTGCCGTCCTTGCGACCAAAACAAGGAAAGTTTCTTCAAAACAGCTGGGACAAAATCTTCTGGTTCTGGTGGAAGAGCATCTTTTCCCCTTACGTACAGGTGACGCTCAAAAAGCCAGAAATGCGCACAGCTTAGAGACAAAGCCTTGCCATTGTCCTTGACGTCGGTCGATTGATGGTTCTGTACGGCGTACCTTACTCTGAATCATGTGTAGTTCCATTTCCTGTCCTGAGAGGTATCAATTCCATACTGGGCATGCAAGTCGGGTAACGTTAAGATGGCTCCCGGCTCCTCTCAGCAAACTCGCTTGAACAGCTGAAGCCTCTTAGGAATTCAACCAAGAAAAGGAAAAGAAAAGGAAAAAACATGCAACAGTCGGGGATTCTCATGTGGTCACCCACCATAATACTAACCCGCCGGCGTGTGGCTTAAGTACGGCTGAGCGGACGGGAAGCCCTGTTTTCCACACCCTATGGTCGCATGTGCAGGTTCTTTTATTACAGCTCACTTTAAACTGCCGTACACTGAACATACGAGGCATCTCGCCACGTAAGGGCTGTCTGTAACTGAGCTTTGTGGCAATCGAATCGCTATGGGAATGACCGCGCAATTGATGTGTATGGAGATGCTTGAGTAATCTGGGGAGCTACCATGCCCGTCGACGGCGTAGCCTTGAACAGGGCGGGCCCGAGCACCCCACAACCCCAACCAATCTTAGGGTGGAAATGAACTGGAATACAATTGTTCCAACTCAGCATGCATAGGCGTGCTTGCAGCTTGTGCTGATCTCGTTCCGCGTCAGCAATTAGAGAGTTTAAACTCTTGAGGACTGGATCACTTACTTTCTAGACACACGAGGAGTTGGCCAATGGACATCGAACCATGGAACCGGCTCGGCAGCACAACGTCATTGACCTGATCTGAACAGGTCATGGAAAGGTTAATCTGCGGCATTCGAACGCATGATCTTCATCAGACTAGCTGAAAATTCAGCATTTAAAATGCCGGGTCTTCGTGTCCCAATTCGCGTGCGGGGGGGCCATCTTTCCATCTTTGTCCCTACTACATATCGCTGTTCTCTGCTTCCTGCTCCTACAGCAACTGGGTATGTCGCATAGGGTTATTAATATATACCAACTGAAAGATGGGACCACCGCCATATGATCCCGCTGGTTCTTCACTCTCTCCCGAGACGTCGGAAGATGAGATTGCCACCGCAGGACCAGGTCGCCAGAATAGCAGTGTAGACCACGACGACGATGATCTCGGACTCGTTTCGCCAGTCAGTGAGGATGACCGAAACGAGTTGTTTCGGCTTGCTTCAAATTACTCGATGCGCAGCGTCCATCCCGGCATCAGTCGCACCTACACCCTCGAAACGATCCCGGAAGATGACCCAGCGATCGACCCGAACAGCGGCAAGTTCGAGCCGTACAAGTTCGCTCGCAAGATGATCCGCAAGCTAGATGAGGAGGGCATCCGCAGGCACCGCGCTGGGCTGGTCTTCGAGGATCTCAATGTCTCAGGAACGGGGTCCGCGCTGCAGCTGCAAGAAACAGTAGGTTCTGTATTGCTTGCACCATTCAGGCTGGGCAGCTATATCCATGTGACTGCATCGGCGCCGAGACGGCATATCCTGCAGAACTTCGACGGGGTGTTGAAGTCCGGTGAGTTGCTCATGGTTCTCGGGCGGCCGGGGAGCGGATGCTCGACTTTTCTGAAGACTCTGTGCGGCGAGCTGCATGGATTAGACGTTCACGGCGAGTCGCCTATTCGTTATCACGGGATTCCGATGAAAACTATGCACAAGGAATTCAAAGGCGAGTGTGTCTATAACCAGGAGGTGGATAAGCATTTCCCCCACTTAACTGTTGGGGAGACTTTGGAGTTTGCTGCGGCGGCGAGGACACCGTCTACTCGACCCGCAGGCGTGAGCAGAGCTGAGTTCATTGAACATTCCACTGCGGTTGTGATGGCGACGTTGGGTCTCTCGCATACGTACGATACTTTGGGTGAGTTCCAAAGATGAAGTTGGTGAGGAGCTCCACTGACTCCAATTAGTTGGGAACGACTACGTCCGTGGAGTCTCTGGAGGTGAGAGGAAGCGAGTTAGGTGAGATAATTAATAATGTCTTGTTGATCAAGTTGTATGTTGTTGCCTACTGACGATTGTCAAGTATTGCTGAAATGGCACGTAAGCAACCCAAAAGATTTGGCCACGGCTCTTGATGCTCAATCGTTCTGATCTGCCTAGTTGCTCGAGCCCCCATCGGCGCCTGGGACAACAGTACTCGTGGTCTCGACTCGGCCAGCGCCCTCGAGTTCATCAAGGCTTTGCGCATCATGGCCACGCTCGGAGGAGCCTGTCATGCCGTAGCAATCTACCAGGCCTCGCAGGCCATCTACGACCTGTTTGACAAGGTTATCGTTCTTTACGAGGGACGCGAAATCTACTACGGCTCGACGAAGCAGGCTGAACACTTCTTCAGTGACATGGGCTGGTATAATCCCCCACGGCAAACGACGGGAGATTTCCTCACCTCCGTCACTAATCCACAGGAGCGTAAACCACGCAAAGGCATGGAGAACCAGGTGCCCCGGACCCCAGACGAGTTTGAACAGTACTGGAAGAAGAGTCCCGAGTATGCTATTCTCCAGCGCGAGATGGAGGAGTACAAAGTCGACTTCCCACCTGGCGGAGAAGCTCACCAAGATCTAGCGAATATCAAGCAAGCGCAGCAGGCGAAACACACGCGGACAAAGAGCCCGTATATTATCTCTATCCCGATGCAGCTTCGGCTCTGCATAAAGCGTTCTTACCAGAGGTATGTCGTCCGTCCGCCGAATGGTCTGTTTGGTCGGAAACTAACGAAGGAGCACATCCTCGAAGAATATGGCATGACAAGGCTTCAACCCTGACACTACTGGTTGGCCGTACCGTGATGGCGCTGATTATTGGATCAATTTATTTCGGGTGAGAGCTGCTGGTGCGAAGCTACTGTGCGAGAGCTGACAGTCTCTTTTCTTCTAAGAAATCCTATTGCCACAGCAGGGTTCTTCTCCAGAGCAGCGGCACTTTTCTTCGCAGTGCTGTACGCACCGTTTTTCTGCTCCTTCATATTTTACCTATCTATCGCTGACACGACACAGGTTGAATGCTTTGATCAGTATCACGGAAATAAACTCACTCTACGACCAGCGGCCTATTATTGAGAAACAAGCCTCGTATGCCTTTGTCCGTCCATTTGCGGAGGCGTTTTCGGGCATCCTGGCAGATCTCCCCATCAAGTTCGTCTCAGCGGTTGTGTTCAACATTATTCTCTATTTCCTAGCAGGTTTGGTAAGTCAATAGCCTTGATGCAGTCGGTATATTGGAAAGGGCCGCTCTAAGTGAGAACCAGCGCTACGAACCGTCGCAGTTCTTCATCTTCTTCCTCTTCACCTTCCTGGGCACGCTTTCCATGTCCTCGATATTCCGCAGTCTCGCAGCCCTGACCAAGACGCTCTCTCAAGCAATGGCACTAGCAGGTGTCATGATTCTGGCGATTGTAATCTACACTGGGTTCGTTATTCCAACCCCGCAGATGCACCCTTGGTTCAGTTGGATCCGATGGATCAACCCCGTCTTCTACTGCTTCGAGAGCCTGATGGCGAACGAGTTCCATGGCCGGGAGTTCGAGTGCTCACAGTTTATGCCGTCCTATGCGGACCTGTCGGGTAACAGCTTCGTGTGCTCTACAGCGGGATCGATTGCCGGTCGAAGGACAGTGTCTGGTGATCAGTTCATAAAGACGAATTACAGGTACTCCTACTCGCACGAATGGAGGAACTTTGGTATCCTCATCGCATTCTGGATCTTCTTCCTGTTCGTATACCTTGTTTTGTCGGAGATTAATTCCGCCACGTCCTCCACGGCCGAGTTTCTTATCTTTCCCCGCGGGCGCGTTCCCGCGTCCATGAAGGATGTAAGTAAGGGCGGAGCTGTTAGTCACCATCTGGAGACGCCTGCAGCAGATGAGAATGATCAAGCGGCCCTCGATGATGAAATTAGAGTCATCCCAGAACAACATGATATCTTCACCTGGCAGAATGTCTCGTACGATATCCCGGTCAAAGGTGGTCATCGCCGCTTGCTAGACGAAGTCTCAGGATGGGTAAAGCCCGGTACGCTCACGGCTCTAATGGGTGTGTCTGGTGCCGGAAAAACGACCTTGTTAGACGTTCTTGCGCATCGAGTTTCCATCGGTGTCGTCACAGGCGACATGTTCGTCAACGGCAAGCCTCTGGATGCCAGTTTCCAGCGAAAAACGGGGTATGTTCAACAGCAGGATCTCCATCTCGCTACATCGACAGTGCGAGAAGCACTTCACTTTAGTGCTCTCCTCCGCCAGCCCAAGAGCGTCCCCAAAAAAGAAAAATTCGACTACGTCGAGGACGTGATCAAGATGCTGAACATGGAAGATTTCGCAGAAGCAGTCGTCGGAACACCAGGCGAGGGTCTGAATGTCGAGCAACGGAAGCTGCTGACAATCGGGGTCGAGCTCGCTGCGAAGCCTGCGCTCTTGTTGTTCCTCGACGAACCTACTAGCGGTCTGGACTCACAGAGTTCCTGGTCCATTTGTGCATTCCTGCGCAAGCTGGCGGATAACGGACAGGCTATACTGTCGACGATCCATCAACCTAGTGCGATCCTGTTCCAGCAATTTGACAGATTGCTCTTCCTAGCTCCAGGCGGCAAGACAGTTTATTTCGGGGAGATCGGCGAGGAGTCGCGGACGTTACTGGATTATTTCGAGGCGAATGGGGCGAGGAAATGCGACTCGTCGGAGAACGTAGGTTATTCCTATACACACACACACACACACACACAGCGTTGTAAAATGAATGAGGAAGGCTAACACTGCTCTAGCCAGCCGAATACATGCTCGAGATCATCGGCGCCGGAGCAGCCGGCAAGGCAGCGCAGGACTGGCCCGCCGTATGGCGAAACAGCCCCGAAGCCCGCGGTGTTCAGGACGAGCTCCGACGCATTCACGAAGAGCGCAGAGCCATGGCACCTGCAGACAACGCGCAAAACGAACAGAAAAACCACTCCCGAGACGCAGAATTTGCGGTGCCATTCTTCTACCAGCTGTGGTACGTGACGCATCGCGTGTTCCAGCAGTATTGGCGCGAGCCGTCTTATATATTCGCCAAGTTCACGTTGGGAATTGCGTCAGCGTTGTTCGTCGGGTTCTCATTCTTCAAGCCCAATAGTTCGGAACAGGGGTTTCAGGATGTAATTTTTAGTACTTTTATGATGACTTCTATTTTTTCCTCGTTGGTGCAGCAGTAAGTTTCTTGCCACAAGGTGTGGAAGTTTGAGCCAACGGGCGAAGGGGGCTGAAATTAGTACTGACTGATTGATTGCTAGGATCATGCCCAGGTTCATAACGCAGCGGTCATTGTACGAAGTCCGCGAACGTCCGTCGAAGGCATACTCATGGACGGCCTTCTTGATCGGCAACATCGTCGTCGAGATCCCCTACCAGATTGTTCTGGGCATCATGGTCTGGGCAAGCTACTACTTTCCTGTATACGGGGCGAACCAGAGTTCGGAGAGACAGGGCCTGATACTGCTTTTCATCATGCAGTTTTTCGTCTTCACGTCTACGTTTGCGCAGCTGGTTATTTCGTCTTTGCCCGATGCGGAAACGGGAGGTATGCACCTAGGCAGCAGTCTAAAACCCTTCCAACAAACTGACGGCTGCAGGAACTATCGCAACGCTAGCCTTCGCACTAATCCTCACCTTCAATGGCGTCATGCAGCCCCCCTCCGCACTCCCCGGATTCTGGATCTTCATGTACCGAGTCTCGCCCCTAACGTACCTGATAGCCGGCATGGTGGCGACGGGTCTCTCTGGGCGACCTATCCGGTGTTCCCGAGCAGAGTTGAACATCTTCGATCCTCCGCCCGGCTTAACATGCGCCGAGTATTTACAGCCATATCTAGATCCAGCCGTGGCGCCAGGCGCACTGTACAATGGTAACGCGACCCGGGGTTGCGAATATTGTCCACTTCGATATGCGGATCAGTACTTGGCTTCATCGAATATTTGTAAGTCGACTTTCCGTCCTGTGCTGCAGGTGTGTGTGTGTCTCTGCTTACGATGGTAGTCTGGAGCGAGAGATGGCGAAACTGGGGCCTTGGCTTCGCGTATATCGGATTTAATATCATCGGGGCCGTGGTGCTGTACTACATGTTCCGCGTGCGGAGCTATAACCCCACGTCCATCGTACGGGGGATTCGAGACGCCGGGCGAGTTGTGCGGAGATTGTTCAAGCTGCGGTCCGGAGAGACACCGGTGGGGAAGGAGTCGGATAATGGGCGGTTGTTCTAGGAGCATGTATCAAGAGGTATTAGTAATGTTGGAAGCCACTTCAATGGCGTATTCCGCAGTTATGCACAGACGCTCGTGTTCGACATTCGCATTCGACCAATCATCGCTTCTGATCAGTAATAACGAGTATGGATGAATACCTGTACGCTCGTAGTGGAGCCAAAGAAGGGCCTGTCATCTCGAGTATACCAATAGTCATATGGCAATGACCGATATCAACTGATCACTCCACCAATGGCTCAAGCGCATAGTCTAGATCTGAGGGTTGCAGTGAGATGTGAATGCGAGATGAAGTTCAATCTAGCGCAGCAGGTGAGCCAATGGGGTGGCGGCTGCAATCGGGAAGGAATTCTAGAATCGATTTGAAATCTTCGACAACGGCCGGTCCCCTCAGCGGATTAGTCCGAGCGAATTGCGACAGGCGGATAGGCAAGAGACCATTCCTGCTGGTCAGAGAATTGCCACAAGAAGAAATGCCCGGCTGGCGCCAAGAAATGCACGGGCGCCGCCTGTCCCGTGCCCGAGTAAGACGCTAACCGGGAAAGGAAGCTCCAGGTGCATCTTCCCGGCCAACAGCATTGGGGGGTCTTCAATTTTCCGGCTCTCACGCAAGACGACGGAGTTACATTGGCGGAACTCTGGGCGACAGCGGCTCTGGCAAGATGGGAATGTGGCGGCTCCTGGCAGTGCAACTTGGGTTTTTCTCGAAGTCAGGCGGAAATCGGCGGATATATGGGAGAACGCGATGACAAGACGCGCGCGTGGATTCAAGCTTGTTCAAGCTTGCGTGGCATACTTGGCTCAGTGCTTGTTGCTCATTTCCTCGTAACGACCCACGGCGCAATTAAAGCACGGCCGCGCGCCAAGAGCGACGAGTGGGCCGCGGTTAACGCCGACCGACTATCTCCGACATTCTGATTGGCCAACTCTAACGCTATCAAGCATCGCTGATAACGCAAGATCGTCGTCACATGACACGCCCTGTCCGACGGTCGCTGAGCATCCAGGATCAGGATGGCTGTGGATGTCCGTCGGGGGTGTGCTGGTGCATCAGGATAGTCGACTAGTAATGCTGACTTATGGGCTCATGCTAACTGTTCATCGCTGTAGATAGCGCCTTGGCCCAGGGTGACTGGGTGACCGGGCCCATGGGCCAGCCCGAGCTCAGGGCCGCTGGGTCCGCAACTGTCACGTACAATGCGTAGCGACGCTTATCATGGAGCAGCTTCTAGCGAAATTTGCCTCTCCCGGTCTGTGGACGGGACTCTGGCCTCTGACGGCTCGTATCTTTAGTCTTCAGTCTCCATACAAGGACGTAGGTAAAGCATAGCAATCGACGCGCCTGTAATGCACAGGAATCGGCTCACATGGCCGGAGTGCACCGATAAGATAGCCTCTCCCTTGGAGTCCGTCCTTGAGATATCTCCCAGTACGACGAGGGAGTCGAGGAAATCGACGAATCTCTGGGATCTCAACGTAAGATCAGTCTGTCGTCTCGTGTAGATTCCCGCATATCATATGCTTCATGCTCCACTTGATCAAGACCACCCAGTGCAGGCATCGCCAAAGTAACGCTTGCCACCAGCCGCGCCTTATCACGTCTTGCAGCAGTGCGCTGTCGCGATACGCTTTTCCATGGCCCCTGTCGACCGCCGCCAATCAGCGCCACCCCTCTCTTCCCTCGTCCATATCTGTGAATGGAATACGTCCCTGCGATGCAACCCTTTCCCCTCCCTCCGCTGGTGGAATCGTCGTTGTCCTGCTCTCTGGTTGGTCGCGCCTTGCTCTTCGAGAATCCCGCTTGCTCGCCCTAGAAAACGGAGCCTCCTCCTGCTCTCCCTGTCGTGTTCAGCATAAAAGGCCATCGCGTGCCTCTGCGGTCTTCTCCCACCTACCTACCTTCCTCACTGCCTCCCTCCCCTTCAGTGAGAAATCCTTACAGTCACCATGGGTACGTGTCCTCACCTTCCAGACTGAACTCGACTCCTGATGTCAACCCTCTAACTGGCGTAGTTACTACCGAGCTTGCGGAAGTCGAGGCCACTCTCATCCATGATGAGCCTCCAAAGGCTCACGATGCCGTGTCCATCAAGGACAAGGCCAGCCTGGAAAAGGTCCTTGGTCATGATGTCGAGACGGCTGACCAGAGTGTTCGTTCTGTGATAGACTATGAGAAATACCCCCTGCCTACCGAGGAGGAGTTGCGCACACTGCGCAAGGTCCCTGGCGACTTTCCCGCCGCGGCCTTCGTGCTCTGCTGGGTTGAGTTCGCTGAACGCGCGTCTTATTATGGTGTGCAAACTGTCTTCTCCAACTTTATGCAGTTCCCGTTGCCAAAGGGTCAGTCTTCATTCACTTCCCTCACCCTATGGACGTACATTAACTTGAACAACAGGTGGAAATGGAGCCGGTGCTCCTCCCAAAGGAACTGAGGAAACCGCTGGAGCCCTGGGCAAAGGCCTTCAGTTTAGCACCGCCTTCACCCTGCTCTTCCAGTTTCTGGCGTACGTTATCCCTATTTTCGGTGCCTGGCTTGCCGACGCCAAGATCGGTCGTTACAAGGCCATCGCTATCGGTGTTGTCGTCTGCGGTATCTCCCATATTATCATGATCTTTGGCGCCTTGCCCACCGTCCTCAAGGCGGGACATGGTGTCGCGCCTTTCCTGGTCAGTTTGTTGATCTTGGCCGCTGGTGCTGGTATGTGGCTCGTTACTCACACCCCTTTGTCTTTTGGTTCTTCCTCTAATTTCAGTAGGTATCTTCAAGCCGAATCTGGCCCCGCTGGTCGTCGACCAGTGCAATGACCTGAAACCACACACCAAGATTCTCAAATCCGGAGAGAAAGTGCTCGTTGACCCGGAGACGACCGTGCAGCGGATCTTGCTGATCTTCTATGGTTTAATCAATGTGGGCGCCTTCTATGCCATTGGTACCACGTATGCCGAGAAACGCATCGGATATTGGTTTGCCTTTCTGGTCGGCGGAATAGTTTACTTCCTCCTGCCCATCTTACTGGTCATCATGTACAAGCGCACCAAGAAACTGCCTCCGTCTGGGTCCGTGATCGGTGACTTCGTCAAGGTGATGATCGTGATCCTTCGACGCGGCGGCGTTCGACTTTGGCGCCAGGATGTCTGGGACTCGGCCAAGCCTAGTGTCATGGCGGCGCAGGGTGTGACAACGTGGCGTGGCAAGGAGATCGACTGGACGGACAAGTTCGTCGACGACCTGCGCCGCACGGTCGACGCATGCAAGATCTTCCTGTACTTCCCTATCTACAACCTGAACGACGGGGGGGTCGGTAGCGTGCAGACCAACCAGGGCGCTGCGATGACAACCAAGGGAGCGCCCAACGACCTCCTGGGCAACTTCAACCCGCTGACCATCATCGTCGCCATCCCCTTGCTCAGCCACGTCATCTACCCGACGCTGAACAAGTACAACATCAAATTCGGCCGCATCACGCGTATCACCTTCGGCTTCGTCCTGGCCATGATCTCCGGCGTAATCGCTGCCATCGTGCAGTGGCGCGTCTACAAGACGAGCCCCTGCGGCTGGAACGCCTCGAACTGCGACATCGGGACCGGTGTCTCTCCGCTCTCCATCTGGATCCAGGTGCCCTCCATTTCCCTAGGTGCCATCTCCGAATGCTTCTGCAACGTGACCGCCTACGAGCTGGCGTACGCGCGCTCCCCGCCCCAGATGCGCTCGCTAGTCATGGCCATGTTCCTGTTCACGACTGCGTTGTCCAGCGCGCTCGGAGAGATCCTGACCCCTGTCACCAAGGACCCATATCTGATTTGGATTTGGGCGTCTCCAGCCGTGGCCCTGGCGGTGCAGACGATCATCTTCTGGTTCCGGTACCGTCATCTGAACAATGATGATTTCATGACATATGATGAGGAATATGAGAGGCTGCAAGCGAGCAGTGAGAGTGTTGTGCAGAAGACCGAGGTCACTAGTGAGAAGAACTAGTAGCTTTATGGTAGCTCAGACGAGTTAATGACGATAGCGTGGTGTTTGAAGTTGCTCTGCGCTCAACTTACCTGTAGACAGCAGACGACACAACTGCACTTAGGTCCATGACTGTAGTCCATACTACATAGGCAACAGTAAGGTGCGTGCCTCGTAAGTAAGCAAGGCATGTTGTTTAAATAAGACTAGCCCTTGACACTCAATTTGGGCTGCAGCCTTACGCGAGATGATCGACAGTCTGACTATGAGTCAGACCAGTGCCTGCGGCTTTTTCGGTCCAATAAGTTCGCCAACACCCCATTCAATGGCTAATATTCCCTGTCACAAATTACATCTTCTCCACCTGCTGCAATCATCATGATGCTCTGTTGAACTTATTGGACCAAAAAGGGTCGAAGGCTCTAGCTGATTCCTTATAGTTTATTAAGGGCCCTGGTATCTTCTCAGCGTCCCCCCACCCCACTCCTCCATTCCCCGTCCCACCGACAAAGGGAAGACGCCTCCGTCTCACACTGCTGAGACAACTCGAGCCGTCGCATGGTCTGCCAAAAAAAGAAACTTAAGAGGGATGGTTGGTCAGATCAACGCCATTTGTTCAGCTTCCGCTTCGATGCAGGCTCCGCTGTTAACTTACCAGATCCGACGCGAGTCTGCATGGCACTGCTTGGCATTTATTTATTATCTGCCGGGAGACTCGCGGATATCTCAGAGCGATGCAGCAAACGGCCAACACCTATACAATCTAGTAAGTTCGGGAAATACTAGAGGTTGTTAGCCGACAAATTGTGCGCGGCATGAAAACCCCTATACCAAGGCTCTGGGACAAGGCTACACGCAACAGCGGCATGTTTCTAATGTCCCACTGTGATCTGATAATTTCAAGCTTTTTGCCAACGAGATCGAACGACTTGGGCTCTGTATGGAGTAGCTGTCCTGTCCAGATTCCGAGCCTTGGCATTACGAGATGCGAGATACAAGGACTGGGCTTGCGAGTAACCAGCTAAAAAAGACAAAATATAAAACAGAATCCTCATTCCCACAGTACATTATAAAGCTCTTAGTATTGCATTCCACTTCCGTCATCCACTGTAGGGCCAGGAGGGGCAGGAGTAGGAGCAGGAGTAGGAGAAGAAAGTGACGGATCTTCATCATACGTTTCTGGATCTCCGAAAGTTGTCTTACAATGTCTTGTCCAATACACTTCATTTGCAAACCAAACATAACTGTCCGGGTTTTGAGTAGCTTCATCTCGAGGGAGGTGGCGCGGTATCCATGGACCCTGAAGATCGAACGGAGCAGGTCCACCTGGACGTAGAGCGGCCGGTAGCGGTGGCACAACTAGCTTCTTAATGCAAAGAAGTATAGAGAGAAAGATTGATCCGATTGTCTTCATCTTGTAGGAAACGCGGGGATCTAAGTCCTCACACGTGACACGCGGTGGTACGCGTCCAAATGCTTCGCTTGGGTCCCATTCCCCGCCTGATCTACCGTACGCTAGTGCACGAGGACAGATAATTAGAACTGGATTATCTCCATCTGCTCCAACAAGTGTCATCGTTGTATGTGGAAGACAAGCTGAGACTCCGTTGGGTAGTGTAATATCCCAGCCTGGCTCAACTCTAATTTGTTCGAGAAACGGGCTGCCTTGTCCATAACGAGCACCAGTTATACCCCGGAGAACACCTATTTCGAAGTTGGTTAGCTTACAACAATCGAATCCTCTCAGCAAAGCAAAATCAGAACACATTACACTCTAAGACTCAAAAGAGAAAAAGAAGAAGAAGAATAGAGAGAGAGGACTGACGACGGACCAGCCGACGATCCTCTGCCTGGAAATACTTTGAGAAGATTTGCTGATCCGGTACTCGGAAATCAGAATTCCTTAGAATAGGATTCAGAGCCAGATTCACAATTGTGATAGCAGACTCAAAGCCGTATGCAATTTGCCTTTGCTGGTGCGGAGAGAAGTCATCTGAAATCACCGGCAGACGTTTCTCACGCTTTTGCAGTGTATGATTGGACGGCTCAAATTCAGAAGCACCAAATGTGGGTGGTATGAACAAGATTGGGAATAGAAAGATTATGGTAAGCAGCATGATGCTCGAAAAACAAGGATTGTACGGATTGTAGGAGAAAACGAGATGTAATGTGGCCTTCACTTTTGTCTTCTCATGAAGATTTGGGACAGTAGCTTCTATGTTATTGAATATGCCATAAGGTAGGGAAGCCTGAGGAGGAGCATTTTATATAGTCAATCTAATTTCTTCAGTGCTGAATGGTGTCAAATATCATGACTTCATGATAATAGAACTTAAATAGCATATTCAGCACTATTGACTATTGAAATAGAGTCTTGAGGTCAATGGCCGTCCTTGTCAGTACTTTGATTGTTAGAATATGACCTGTCATTTGAATGATCAACATGTTTTGTGCTATTCAACTATTCAGCTTACAGCTATTGGAATCGCGCGGATCTATGTACTTTGATGTAACCAACAAGAGAGGAATCAGAAAGAGCAACAACCCCAAACAAAGGATACCACAATCCAGTATATAGTGTCTCATGCCCAGTCATATATTTTACTCCAGCAAAAAAACAGCTCACTTCTCTGTATCCATGTACATGCATAGCCTGACATAGAATTTTACTGACTGCGCCGCAGTGTTGGAGAGAAAAATGCCATGTGTCTTACTGTCACTGAATCCCTGCCACATTATTAAAGAAGAGGTTGAACACTATATATATAGATGATGATATTGATGAGGTGAACTGAAAAAGATGCGCTGATATTTGGTGAACAAAGAAAATGCTGTTGCTTCTGTTAACTAGTGAAATAAAGAATAGGATGACAAAGCCCTAAGAAGAGTGACTAGCGCTATCAGTTCTGCCCACGAGAGCTCCATTCTACAGTGGTCTATATACGAGTGTCAACGTAGCTTTTTTAAAATAAAAATATACCAGAGTTTGGTGGTTCGCTTGATGGCCATGGCAGCATTTAACTCTTCAATTTGACGAGATATGCAGCCAGGACAACAGCATACTAATTTGCATGCCTTCAAATTCATCACATCTCTTGCAACTTCTTGATATGGCCTGCTTTTTCCCATTAAAAAGGGCATATAGAAAGTTGGTTAAGAATAAGATGTGACTTGGCTTCGACCATATTGGTAAACGGGATCTCCTTGGTGCCCGTCTAACCTGTTATAGAAGCGTTTAAGGCAGACAACATCAAAACAGCATTTCAGAAGCTAATTTTATTCCATTCAATTGAGAGAGGGTGCTTTCTCAGCCTAAATCTGCTCCTACCAAATCTAATTGTGTCATCCCCACTTGGTTGTTCATCAACATGCTACTACATATAATGTACCCTCATCATTATATCACAAATCAGGATATTGCCAACAGCAGTTCGCGTCTCATGGACCTTGGAAGTATCAAGCTTGGGACATAAGAGGAGCTGTGAGAATTTTGAAAAGCTGTGTATACCAGTCGTGAGTTAAGACCGAATGAAAGTTTCAAAATAGGATGAATGAACTTGCTCACCCTGATCTCAAGGTCATCATCATTTTTGTTCAACTCTGCAAATCCCTCATCTATTTGCTCTATTGACCAATTAGCACACGAAGTCATGAGACTACCGGCGACAAAGCGACTTACCTTTGCATATATAGACCGAGTCGCCCAATTGCTGCTTCTTGTCTCGCAGCTTTTGCAGGAATGCCTTGGAGCTACCGTCGTCACCAATCTGACATACAATAAAGGAGACGACTATAATATTTCAGTGCTGCAGCCTAAGCTGGTGATCCATGCATTCAGTATACATGCTCTTACCTTTATCTCCATAACCACGCCCTTCCAGTGTCTCTGCACATTCCTGGATCTTCTTGGCAAGGAAATCTTCGTCTTCATTTGTAGGACATCCGTCCGTAATTATGCAAACCAAATAAGGAACTGCCAATCCAGCATCCAGATTCCGATATACACATGGCTCAAGTACCTTATCGTGAAGATTTGTTCCGATCCTTGTCCCGCCTCGCGGTGTCACGGAGGTCATGTTTTGGCAAACGGCATCCGCATTCAACTTGTCCCACATAACGTCCGCATTGATGAAACGCACGTGGATGCCGCCATCATCAGGTAGTAAGAGACTGCAAACCCTCGTGATACGTTCGGCAATGTCTCGTTGAGCAGCAATGCGGCTATAGCTTCCGTTCTTGCGCGTTGGGGCGTCCATTGATCCGCTATCGTCTTGAAGGATATCAGCGAGTGCCAACGTTTGAACCAAAGATAATCATACCGCAGTAAAGAATTGTCTGATACATCGATAGCTTAACAAGGCCTTTTAAATTCTCAGGTGTGTTGAGTGGACTGTTGCTATCCTTGAACGCTACCAATCCTTCGGCTAGCTTCTGCAGGAATTGACTCTCTTTAGGGAAGAAGCGCTCCAGTCCCGTGTCTTTAGCATACTCGGTTACGTTCTTTTTGTAATCGTCGACGGTAGAGCAATCTTGTAGATCCTTTTAGAGGTCCACATCAGCAAGGTCTATATGAAAAAAATGGCGTGAGAAACATACCTTGGGAAGAGTCGAGTCCTTGAACCCATGCACCCGGAGACGAGACGTCAGGCTGCTCACAGCCCCAGTAACAGAGAAGAAGATAATGTTTGCCATGGCAATCATATGGCTGATGAAGTTGCCGACTCTCGTTATGATGGGGACCCGGTGTTTCTTTCGCTCACTGGCAGGAAGCAGAGCCACTTTAAGACGTGGTTCTTTCGTCTCTTCAGCAAGGTCTTGAGCAGTCTTCCCGTGTTTGTTCGTCTTTCCTAGGTCGGCACCTGCATCCACTAGCCTGGTCACAACACCTTCATCTCTGAATTGTTTGATAGCCTCCATCACTGGGGTGTTGCCAACCCCGACAGTCGGAGTGGCATTGAGATCAGGTTTCGCGTCGAGGAGCAAGTCTATGATCTTTTGGCGGTTCTTCGTCGTTCTAGATGATGCTAGCCAAAGGGCAGTCTCACCAGTAGCGGAGGTAATGTTGACATTGGCCTGTTTGTCGAGGAGGTGCTTTAGAGCTTGTTTCTGACCGCTGAGCACTGCGATCATAAGAGGGGTGTACTTTCTATTTGTGTTCAGTCCGTCAATAGCTTCTCCGGCAGCCATGTGCTGTTCGAGGCTGGCTTTGGTGAGTTTTCCGCTCTTTGCTTCATTGTATATGTTTGAGGTTGCCATAACGGAGGGTTCATAGATTGATAGCAAGTAGAAGTGTTGATCTGCCTTGTCCGTGTGGAGTTGAGAATTTTAAAGCTTGCACAGCAGATGTGTGCCCAACAGTTAGGCAAGGGCAATGACTCATATCGAAGAAGATTTATATTGGTTGGTGATACGCGATTGTGAAAAAGAAATTTCCCTAATGAGGGGCAACTACGTGTACGTATAACACTGGCAGCTCACCACCTGAGGATTTCTGCCCAGTGCCCTGAGTGTCAAAGCGGAGGTCTCGCTCACCCCGAACTTCCTCTAACAAGAAAATCTTCCAATCCGTTGATTTCTCCTATCCAAATAATTGATCTGATTTTCTTCATTTCTATTGATCTTCCAATATGGATGACCTCAGAAAGATTGCTTACTGCCTGGCCGCTGCCGGCGGGGCTGCAGGCCAAGAGGGCTTTCACCTCCTATACGAAAAAAACAACGAGCTAGTTGAAGAGCTTTGGAACACCATTAACGTAGTGGAGGAGAACGTCGTGGGCGAGGGTGTGAAGACGAATGCCCCAGCGGTATACATTTTGGTGCCGGGAGATGAGGATGGTGACCCGGACAAGGTAATTCTCCTCCTACCCTGAAAGGTTTTCACGACCTCGACTTAGCTCTGACATTCTGCGTTACCCCGATCAGCGTCTAGCCTTCTCCGTCAGTCAGAACAACACTCTTAAGTGCTTTGCCTACAAGCCCGAACTAGAGGAGTGGGATGACGAGGACTTGGGCAAGGCTGGCAACGTAAAAGTTCAGCCTGATAGTGGCTTAGCCGCAGATTTCGGACCCGACGGCATCACTCTATTCTTCCAGAATGAGCATAATAGACTCCAGACTTTGGTTTTGGGGACTACGGGGTGGGAGCTAGGCGAAGAGCTCCCCGCCAGCCCTCGAGTCGACACTGCTCTCTCGACCGTTGAAACCGATAAGGAGATGATTCTGTTCTACCTAGCAGCGGACAACGTCATGCACTACCTAGCAAAGGGATATGAGGGTGGCGTGTGGCAAGGTAAGCGCCAGCCCCAAAAAAGAGTCGAACACCCACAATACTAACATCACGAGACCACGCATGGGACGCCGTTCAAATCCCCTCTCCAGTCTCCCGCTTCAAAGTGACACACGATGCGGATGAGAAGAAATTTGAAGCCTATGTCCTCACCGAAGACAAATTGGTTCGGTTCGCGGGCACCGAGGGTCGAGTTGATCTTGGTGCCGTCAAGGGCCGTGAGCTGATCCCAGCCAATGCAGCGCAGAGTGTCCGTCATACCTACATGCAAGGTTTTGTGGTCAAGAATGGCAGGCTTGTTGGGGTCAAACGTTCGCACAAAAGGACCCATTATCATAAAGATGGATCTCACCACACCACGTACAAGACTTATTACTATCCGATCTAAGGTACAAATGTGGTGGTAGGCAGTTGAAGTCGCATGAGCGCGCTAAGTGGGGTAAGGCGGATGCCCTAGTCTGGGGTAGCACAAATATGGACAGTATTAATCAATATAAGCAAATTGAAAAATCTTGGGGCAACTGCGTATCCATTCTGACCCAACAGTAAAGAGTGTTACCTTGCTGGAAGTGATGTTGAGAGCCTGTTAGGACAAGGACAAGTCCCTTACCACGCTATACCCACTCAATTAAACTCAAACAACGTAAACTGCCCAACTGTTAGCAAGAGCTCTCTCTCAACACCCTCATCAATCCTCTACATACTGGGAACTTGCTCGTCTTCTCCCTACTCCTCACAAATCCAACCTCGGAACTCTCATACAAATTCCAGAACCCTTCTCTCTCCTCGTCACTAGCCGGCAGTGCAATCTCATTCATCTGCATCCTCAACTTCCACTTATCCTTTCCATAATCGCGAATGATCTCATAGGCATTGAGTTTCGGAGCGAGTTGCACCAAGCACTCGTTGTGGAATGTTGAGGTCAGACTGACTTGGGGTCTATGCGGATCTGCTTTCCAGCGTACAAGGAGAGGTCCCTGGCCCGTTTCCACTTGGCCTCGTCCAGCTAAACCGGCAGCGCCACGAGAACCACTACCCTCATCGTTACTGTCATCATCTTTATCTTTCCAGTCCGCCGGTTCTTTAAACACAAAAACGTACTCCATGGCCCGCGTCTCCAGCATCCCTGAGTTCGTCCGACCTGGCACGATGTCGAACCTCGTCTCCAGTTCTTCCGGACCTAGTCGAACCCTAGCATACGGGAACCCTCTCGAGAACCGCAGATACAAACCCAGACTCGGTGCTCCGGTCTGCGAGACTCGGATAGACTTGTCGGACCACCCGAGCTCCGCCCACCGACAGACATCGCGGTAAACTTCGAAATTCAGTCTCGTGGCTTGACTGTACGCGTTCGGATCCTTGAGCGAGTCCGCGCCATAGTTACTACACATCTAATCAGCCCCCGGCCCAAAGCCCAAAGCCTTTCATCTACTCCACTTCCTCAAAACCCAAGAAGAGTGTAGGGAGAAGACGTACTGTATCCCAACCACAGTCTCACAACCACGATACGATATCCACACAGGCCCGCCACTATTGCCCGTCACCGTTTTAACCCCATACCTCAAAAGATTCCTCTTCACCACCTTCACCAGCCCTGAATTCGTATTGCGTTCCGGTGCCGCGGCCGTCACATACACACTCCCACTCAGCTCATCCACACTCCCCAACTTGATGGCGAAGCCAAAGCCTCCTTGGTTCAAATCGAGAGGGAGGAGGATGGCGCCGTAATCAGCAACACGGTTCGTCGGGCCAGGTTGGCTTTTGTAGGAGTCAGAGACGCGTATCGCGGTTGCAGGGATCGAGATATCGGCTTTGGGGGGTGTCTGGAGGATTTTAAGTGCCGTGACGGGCTGTCCGGTGTCGGAGAGCAGGTTGTGTGCTGCGGTGAGGACGACACTGTATTGGCTACTGTTCAGGTTGATATAGAAGCCTGTGCCCCTATTTCGCGCTCCTGTTAACAGGAAGAGGAGTCAGCCCATGAGGCAACTGAATTGAAATAGGGCGTAATGGATGCAAGCGAATTGGTCTTGCCATCCTTGCTAAATTCTAGCCTGACGACCCAGTTCTGCCAGTTTTCGGGCAGCGCGTCCTTCATGCCGGAGAAATCCTCAGGGTTGGAGTCTGTCTCCCATGAGGGATGCTCGTCGGCTTTATCGATCGGGTCGTTCATCTCTATAATCATGTAAAAACAGACGTGAAGCTGTAACTATAATAATAATACTACATGGGCTTTTGTTGAGGCTGTGGCGCTGAAATAAATGCCCAAAGGGCTAAATAAGTATTAGGGCGGGGTCAGCTGGCGCACTTGTTCATCCACCGTTGGTCAGAGAGCGGCAGGTCGCCCAACTCAATCCACTGCGAATCGTCTTTCAGCTGGCTTCGGATAACATTCTTAACTCCGATACAAGAAGGTTACATACTCCGGTCAGCATGTGAATGAGAGCCCTATCCTACAGGGGTCGTCCCGGTACAGGTGCACTGGGACGCCAAGAAAGCCGTTTTGGTGAGAGCCCTCTGAGTGCATCGGCACATTTATAGTCCAATGAGACTCAGGCTTTCATATCTGATTCTTTAGGCAATTAATTGCAATAAATTAAATTTTTAGGCCATGCAATGTACTAGAAAGGGTGGGTGTTGCTGTAAAGACAATGGGTGTTCTAGATGCGGTGCACAGCACAGGGGTGTTGTAAATAGTGCTGTGCAATCCCCATTTGAATATATCCTGAAAAGGGACCACAGCTGCAGGTAAGTATAAGGTATAACAAACAAAGATAGCTCAGCTAGAGCTACTATAACAAGGTTCAATACTGCAAAAAGAACTCTGTGTTTTTGCAGGAAGCAATGAACTTAGATTCATCTACCTATTGTGTGGGCATGACAATCTATTTAACCTCGTTTAATTGAGGTCCGGGGCCCAACGCAAGGATATGATTTCAAGAATTCGATTTGAGCGCGAATAGATTTTTTTTCTAGGAAGGTCAGTATTCAACCACCTAGATGGGCACCGTCATGGCGTAGTGATTGTCACATAATTGGGCACAGAGCGATCCACTCGCTTACATGATCCACTTGCGATCCGCTCGCTTACGGGCTCCATTGTTGAGCGACAACAACGACGACAGTCAACTACATACTTCAATGCGGCAACACAATCATAGCAGCTCCATTCAATTTCAAACCTAATCTCATATCCACTCTCCCGGTAGGTCCAAGGAAATTGCCGGCCTTCCCGTTTCACTCAGCTAGATCCAGCTGCGCATCCAAGGCCGCATAGCACAATGGGCGGTTACGACAACTACTGCGCCATCTGCGGCGCCATAGCATGCAGCCCATATTGGTCTGGTGAGGACGAAGATGAGTACGACGACTCCGTGATGGATACGCATGATTCTTCGTGGATGAATGACGTGCGTATAATTTGCGAGAATCCAGAGGCGCCTGCGATGGACAAGTATGTTTAGCATATTCTAATCATCACGTCATGTCTATCACCTTCTTTTGATTTCAGATATTCACAATCCAATTCACTCCTGGTTATATTGATGCTGTCGTGCGACAGGGTCTATGTGTCCGGTCCCGCAACGTATGATAACTACGGCTATTTCGAGGTGGAGGCCAGCAGCCATCCCAATTTTCCCAATAGGGAGCAGATTGAATATAGGAGGGGTAGCAACAAGGTTGACTTCAGAGCGTATGCTATATACCTTCTTGTGCATTGATATTTATTTGCATGTAAAGTGCATTAACTAAAATCATGCGTAGATATGATTTTAACGAACCCCGTCCACTTGCCATCCCTTACCACACAGCCTGCTATGACATCCTGGAAAACCACATTTCCTATATGACAGGTATGAAACAAGCAGACGTGGACAACGAAGTTCTCTACCAGACTCTGAAAGGATTCGTGGCCGACGACGACGGCTTTGCCTATAGTCTCCCCGCGATTGACTACGGCACCGTTGCCAAGTGTCAGGGCCAGTACTGGTCGTGCGAGCGTGGCACCGAAGCCTTTGCCATCAATCCAGTTACGATTCCGGAATTGGATGCTTACTATGCCAGTTTGCCGTTACTCAGTCGTGGAGAGGACAGAAAACAGCTACCCAGTAGTAATAGGACGGAAACAAAAGGCCAGGATCCCTTTGCCAAATTGGCACCGGAGCTTCTTTTCATCATCGTGTTCAATCTGCCCATAGCCTCGCTGGAATCTCTAAGAGCTGCAAGCTCGGCTGTCCACCAACTGGAGCTAAGCAATGGGTTTTGGAAACTGAAGGCCCAGCAGGACATGCCGTGGCTCTACGATCTGCCCGAATCCGCGAGCAATGTCGCCGACGTCGACGATGAAGGTCCCGACTGGAGTCGGGTGTATAGAGATCTTCTCTGGAAAAGCGAGGATAAAACCCCACACAAGATTTACGGCCTGGTAAACCGTCGACGGATCTGGGAGATCTCAACGCAAATCGCCAAACCCTACGTAGAGAGCAAGAGGACCAAGGATGAAGCCGAGCAAGAACAGAGGGGGCAGTCCATCCTAGCCGGTGCGGTTTCAACACCCATACGAAAATTGATCTAGCCGGATCCGAAAGTAGCTCAAAAGTCCGTCATTGCGTTAATAAGCGATTTCGCAGCTGTGGGGAGCGGCCAAGGACTTTCGTTATCTGTTTTCTGGTCCAACCAGGGTACCCTGTCTGGAATTGGTGTTCGCCATGGCTATGTCAGTCACGGAATGCAAGAAACGGAAGTCATAGGTGCAGAGGGTCACTTTGCCGTCTGCGACGAGGTCAAGATCCCTCGTGAAGACTGGGTCAGGGGCTTTGTTCTAACTTCACGCCAGGAGCCCTATCCACTAGAGTTCTATGGCCAAGTGAATCGGCACAAGACGAAGGTGGTTGGACTAAAGGTCCTCTTCTATCATGGAAACGCTGTGCAGTTCAGGGAGGGTCAGGGAAACCACAGGCTAATCCACGTTCAAAGGAATCTCCTGATAATCGGACTCATGGCTAATTGGACGTCAAATGGTAGGATATCGGCGCTTTCATTGCTGCAGGCTTCCCCGTCCGTCTCTTCCTCGGCCCATTCGTCGGTGGCAGAGCAGCTGGCACGAACGGAAGTAGGTGAACTCTATACTTGCTCCGAAACAGCTGCCAAACTGTGGGCAGATCATCTGCCGCCACCAGAGGTGTGTTTCGAAAGGCACAAGGGGAACTAGCAGCAGTAGTGGTGATTTTCAGATAGACTTGGGGCCCATGCAATTTCTTGTTTTCGGTCATGACGAGGAGGAGCTATCTGCCGTCACCGAGATTTCAGGCGATGTCCAGTTCGGCGGCTTCCAAGTGCGATATTCGGATCGGCCGCCTAAGAGCATTGGCCCTTATCCGTTGACAATGAAGTCGCTCCAGATTGACGGTCGAGGAGGAGAGCGAGTAGTGGCCATACGGGTCCAATTTTGGTATACGGGCCATGGTATCCAGTTTGTGACGAACCGCAATAGGCAGCTTGTTCTCGGGTCCCGCATTCATGCAAGTGATATGGATAATCGAAATCTTTTGCACATCGCCGGCGAAGGGCGCATCCTCTGCGGAATCTACTGCCACTGGTGGGAGCGGCCCGCATTGGGAACTCGCTTCGACTACTTCGGAATCATCACCCACGCGTCTCACGACGCAGTACTGCCTGAAGTAGCAGAAGCTACAGGGCAACTGGACCCGAGGGGCTTCCTGTGGGAACCAGAGTCTCCTCCGGCAGGGTGGAAGGAGGCAGGGCCCATGTACGGACAACCTGAAGCCCACTCGCAGATGACCGTACCGTGGCCGCGTGTGGGAACAGTCGTGTCATGGCTCGATTGCACCCGGTCGGTGGACAAGGTCGTACTAACGCGGTCGCATCCGACGCGGCTTTTCAACCCGCTTTCCTTCGTCGGAATCGTACTACACTATTCAGATGGAAGGGTAGGGAGCGTAGGGCCGACAAGCCTCATGGCCCCGATTGACACCGACGGGCACAACGGGGTGCCCTGGTCCCCGTGCTTGTTTAGGGATAAAGTGATTCCCCTCGACGAAATTGCGAAGACATTGCACTACTACTCCGAGGAATGGGAGGTGGGCGGTGCATCTCTGGAATCTCTTCGCCTATGGGTGGGCGGAGGGATATGTGGCTTGCAGTTTATCTCGGGCAAGGGCGAAGGCCCTCACTGGGGGAAGTGCGACGGGGATCCTACGGGTGTAATCTCGTTCTCCCCGGATAGAAACGGCGCTGTGGGACTCAAACTGTACATGGATGCCAATTTGGCTCGGGTCACGTACGAGGATGTGGTTGTGGTTTGCATCCAGGCTCTGGTTCGTGTGTGATGCAGTATGCTGGTTTATCTTTTACCTAGAACCACCAAGCGCCTATTTCCAATGGCATCATCTATCAGTCCGTTCTTGGGGGTGGGTGTCTAATGTACGCTATAATCAAAGGTACATTAATATTCAGCAGGATCGCCCCCGTTTCTATGAGCAGATACAGTATGTAGCGATATGACCTCTTACTTTGCACAATGTGAGCAGGATGAAAATGAAGGATAGTTCCGAGATAAATATCCAGAGTAGTACGGAATTTCACCAACCACCATGAACTGGCTCATGAAAGGGAAAGGCACACAGTCCCAATATTAGCGAAAATATCATCCACGAGAGCCCGCGGTACTGCCCGAATTTCACATACAAGCGCAGGCTTATAGAGAGCCAGACAAGGCAACAAAACGTCGTTGCCACCACAATTCTTGCTACTGATCCGTACGCCATTGTTCAATGTGATCCATTGACATATACATGAACCTATTTGAAATTCAAGGAGACGCCTTCAGGGACACAACACAACCCACCCGGGATTCAAAACCAGGAATCCAGGACAGGGATGTGTCAAACAAATTGTATGTACTATACCACGATGAATGGACTCCCTGGTATGTATGACTCGACTTGTCCGTGCTCACCCCACGGTCTTGGATTATCGTCTGAATGAAAATGAGGGCACCATCTTTAAGCCATTACTTATCACTAGCCATTGCCCTGAAGACCAGGCAACAGAGCAGTGGACGCTGTCTTGTAAAGAAGTGGGAATCTCGTTCAACCATTCTGCAGTCACTAACTGGATCAAGGCCGAGCATTTATCAGCGCCGGTTGCTCTCTGTGGCCGGAACTTCTTTCTAGGTGAGCCGAGCTATGACCCCGATGGAGGCACTTGGCTAGTTTAAGAGCTATTTTTGCGGACCGGATCTTTCAGGCCGGTCGTCAGACTGGACCGATCTTTCAAGCCCTAGACCGAACAACCTAAGGACAACTTGAACTCTCAGTTCCTCTTCCCAGCGATGACTCGGCAAGAGCATGATATTAGGCCCCCTTCGCCCCGCGTTTGGGCTTACTGTGATGGCCCTCATTCCGCGGAGCTGAAGCAAGTTTGAACGTGGAGATCCAATCCGGTCCACTGAGGTCCTAAGCAGGAGGCTCGGTTGAATGTGAATCGGTGCTCGGAACCTGCGGTTCAGCGGAATGATCTCCCGTAATGACGGCTGATCCTCGGCTGTATTTTTCCGCCCAAAAAAGGGTTCTTCCCCAGGGAAAACTCGTCGAGTATGCCAGAAATAAGGTCTAGAAGAGGTGCAAGCAGCTTGTGATCGGCCTCGTAGCGGTCAGCTTGATTCTGTGCTGACAGCTGAACAGCAATCAGCTTACCCCTATGCATCATAATTTTACGAACCCTTCGCAATTGTCATGATCCTAGCTGCGTACGCTTCAGTTCAAGTGACTATGGAGAACTCAATAAAGAGACCGTTATATTGAGAAGCAGTGTACAGCAGCTCCATGGCAATTAGCAGTGCTCCATCTGCCCCATAATTTTCCTGCTGTAGTTCCTACCCATCTACTACAAGTTGCAGTGCCATGCTATCAGTTGCTATGCTCACTATCTATCTCGTCTGAGTCTGCTGCCGTTCCTTTTACAGGTTTGGCGAGTGCCGTAGGTCCGAGCCAGTAACAGATAAAATTCATAAATAGATGAAGCGAGGCCAGAAAGGCTCCGTGGCCCGCTTACCTAGCCCCTTCCAGCCGGCCGAGCGAAGCCGTAGGAAGGCTTGTAATTTATCAGCAAAGCCCACTGCAGTCTTACCTAGGTAGCCTTCAAACAGCCTAACCCATACACCTCCACCTTCACCTTCACAGTGCACTCTCTTTGCCCTTAGTAATTTAACCCTGCCAAGAGGCTTGAGTCGCTTGACAGAAGATCATCGTATGACCTGCAGCGCCTAGCCTTTTGGGCACTGCCAGCGCCGAGACTGCCAAGGCTTCTTCCCATAGGCTCTTATCCTTTATGCAACAATTCCCGCCCCTGAAAAGACACAACAGTGCGGAACAGCAAGGCATAGTAGATCATTCCGCCCAAGGCATGCTAACGTTTATGGGGAGCAGGCAAATAGTAAGCTGACAATTGGCAGCACACGGCGGGGATGTTGCAACTTGTGATTAGACGCCCAGGGGAGCGGCACCCATGCTGCCAGCTGCTAATAAAAAGGGCAGTCCAGTCACTTAACAAAGAAACAACATACTTATAGCAGATAGGTCTACTGCCATACTGAGAGTGTATATTCAAGCCAACAACATATAAATGACAAGAATTCTTTAGCTTCCGTTCCGGAAGTGTCCTGTCATTCAGCACTATATTTCTCGTGTCTATGGATTCTTGATTGATTGTCTCTCTCATTGACGCCAATTCACCATGCTTGCAGCTTTCATTTTGTCTCTCCTTATTTCCTGCCGGCTAGCCTCTTCTAGTCCCCTCTCTTACCCTCGTTCCACCGATGGATCCCTTGAGCTCAGCGACTTCGACTACGGAGCAACTACAGGGCCCCTGAATTGGCATCTGCTCAATACCACGTATACAACCTGCGCTAGCGGGAAATATCAATCTCCTATCATCATCCACACTCAGGGACTCGAACAGTACGGCATCCAACTGGCCGAACCCGGATCCCTGCACCTCAACATCCCTCCAGCCGACAACGCCAAGCTCGAGAACCTCGGATCTGGTTTGGAGGTCGTCTTGACCACTGGGTCGCTCGCCGTGCAAAATAAGAGCTATACCTTGACGCAATTTCACTTTCATACACCCAGCGAGCACCGCATAGACGAGGAGTATTACCCGGTCGAAGCTCACTTTGTGTTCAAGAGCGCAGGTCAGCTTGAACTCTGCATCTAGTCCCATTGCAGCAGTTACTAACAGAGTTCATATAGACTCAAAAGTCGCTGTCGTGGGCTTCTTCTTCCAGCTTTCCGAGCTCGGCATCTCCACTCGTCTTTTCGACAGCATTTTCGATGGTGCTGTACAAGTATCTGAGCCAGGCTCTACCACTACTACAGGCATCATGAGCTTCGTGGGCATCACCAACCACTTTCACAGCAACCCTGTCTACCAGTACAATGGTTCGTTGACAACCCCGCCTTGCACAGAAGGAGTGTCGTGGTATCTGAGTGCCGAGCCCCTCCCACTCAATGTCAGGGAGTACAACAAACTGAAAAAGGTGCTCAAGTATAATGCCCGGTATGTTCAGAATTATCCGGGTAAAGATAATCTGTTGAATAGAGCTGCAAACTTCCATCCGCCGCCGCCGCCGCCGCCTCCTCCTCCTCCCTCTGCTTAACAGAATATTTAACAGATTGCTGTTGAGTTCAAAGTTAGCGCTTCTGTGTTATTGGCAGCGGTTTGGGCTGCATCAGATAGAATGTACAATAGTCATTATGTCAGTGGTTCGCTACGTATGTAGCTCGGTAAATATAAGGTCCGTGCAATCCAATGTACTAGGGCAACGATTCTCGTTGGAGCATGTCTCATGTACGAGCGTCATCCTGACCATTTCGCTGGCTGGAAAAAGGGCAAGCCTACCCGTTCTTCTGGATCGATACAGCAGTTTGGGATGTATGGAGGAGCTCCCATGGCGGAGTATCTTGGGAGCACGGCATTGCTCACTTGTCCAAGGATCCAGGCCCTAACAGTTTCGTATAAGGTCGCACGCCTTTGAGGAATCCAGTCATGAACTTTAGCCTCTAACTTGCTTTGCCATGGCACTTTTGATCGTCGAAATGGCGGGTACTTACCGAAGCTGACAGGCACAACCCTGTCCATGCAGAACAGCCTGCACAGCCATTCTGCAGGGATGCAGATCAGCCAGTACCACCACCAGGGTACTGGCGCAGTCCCATCTTCCTAGAATCAATTGTAGCTATCGGAAGGGGTCCCTCTCAGCCATAGACGGATTCGGTTTCATAGTACGCATCCTTGAGCATATGAATAAGGATGTCAAGCCCATCTGGTTGTCCATCTTGTACACCCGACACAATAGTACTATCCAGCATGTTCCTGGCCTTCAACAACTTCCCTTTTTTTTGGCTACGTAGGCCAATCTCTAGTCGTCACGACACTGGTGCTCCCCAACAAGCAGGAACTGGGTGCTGGCTTCGGTTTCGGCGGATCAATCCAGTACAACGATCATCTGCCGTCTACAGTGCTACGCTATCAATACTGACTCAGACCACAATATCAAACGAAGTACCAGCTGCTGTCTCTTGGAGGCCGTTCTTCCTGCCTCGAGGATATCTTAGTTTGTGTCTGCAGTCTCCAGCGGTCCTGTCTCAATCAAATAGATCTTCACGCGTGCTCTGAAGACATTCGGGCTATAAACGACTTCGTATCAGCTGGCTCGTTGAACTCGGTTATTTGCTTCTACGATGGGACGGTCAGTGTACATATCCGATCCTGCATCAGTAGAGCTATGCTACTCAAATAACCTCTATTCGCATTGAATACTCTATGACATCCCATGCTGCTTGGTGTTGATATATGTAGATTGGATTCATTCGCAGACTGCAGCCTTCCCACTGTTACATCAGTGCATGAAGAATGTTGACATCTAAGATCCTATTCAATCCAGCTAATAAAAATAAATAAATAAAATAAAACTCGGGAATCTTGACTCATAAAGCATGATACGACGCATAAGCAGCAAATACGGCAATCAAAGGTTAAGTCTCAAGCCAACACTCCCATCGGATCCCACCTCGGCAACACTTTCGCCTCCTGCTTAAGAACATCTCTCACTTCCTTGGCTACAAATCGGGGGTCGACGACAACCTGATAAACGAACTCGTCGAACCACCGATCCGTCATCACGAACCAACCCTTGTCACCCGCAGTGTCGCCCCAGGAGTTCTGCACGCGCCAACGCACAGACTTGCCGTCACCGTCGAGATGCACGGCTGTCAACACCATTGCGTGCGTCATGGCGGACTCGCCCGTTTTGATGCGGGCGGCCTTGCTCATCTCCGTACTGAAGGAGAGGTTGAATCCCAGAGAGAAATTGAACAGATCTATATCCATGATACCGGAGGTGGAATCGGAAAATTTACCTACATCGCAGCCGAAGAAGACTGGATATCCAGCTTTGAGCATGGCTATGGCTGCGGATTTCAAGGTCTACTTCAGGTCAGCAATTTGATTAAACCCAAAAGGAGTAGATAGACTTACATCCGTTCCAACATTGACGTACGTAATGGGTCTCCCGCCAACGACGTTCCCGAGCTTGTCAATCGTCAACAACCGTCCATATTCATTCCGAGGGTCGTTAACTAAGCTGAACAGCTGCTGAACGTTCGTCCCTCCACAGGCCTGGACACCCTGCTTGCTGGAAAGGCTAGCAGCGAATTCCTTCGGAGTGAGCAAAACATTGTGGTACTTGCCGTCGGCATCGTAGAAGTCCCAGTTAAACTTCGTTTCCGGGTCCGGCGGAACTCCCAACATAATGGTGACAATCGAGTGGATCTCCTGCACGAACTTTTCCTTGGTGGCCGCCAAAATCTCAGCCCGTGTCTTGCTCCGAGCGAGCTTACGAAGGACAAGCGCCTGCTCACGGAGCTTGACAATAATCAGCCAATTCATCTTCGAACTGGCTTTGGCATTATACGCATCTGGATACAGAGCCTGCGGAACAAGTCCGTATTTCTGTACAAGATTGGCAACCATATCCCACTGTCCACCATCGGAGACTGGATCACTGAACAATTCCTGTACAAGTCTTCCATCCAGATCAAGAGAGGCGGTCTCTATGATCTTCTCGAGGAACCAGTTTGATTTCTCGATCTTATCCCAGTAGAAAAGATAGGCCTGGCTCAGCTCAAATTCCTTCAGGTTATACCGCTTCATGATTGCAACGCGGAAAACATTCGTAGAAGCGAAGAGCCAGCATCGGCCCGAGGAGCGCTGGTTTGTGATCGGAGCTCCCTCAAAGGGGATCTTCACATTGAAGGTCTGTGTATCAGTCGTTACGGCTGAAGGGCTGGTAAGGATCGACGTGATCGGGTTGGTTGAGAGAGCAGAAATAGCAAGACGATTCTAAACAGAGTTAGACGGAACAGAACAGAGAAATAGCGGTAAGATATATATGTATACCTTCGGGTCCTTGACGAGAGTATCCTCCCATCGCTTCGCTAATGAGGTAGAGATACCCGTCGGCGTGTACGTGGAGGTGTCATCAGCACTGTCGTCCAAGACCCATTCTTTCTCGCGGTAAGCTTGTTCGCGGGAAATGCTCATACGATCCACATGCCGTGAGAGCGCTTGGACTTTCTCGTCGTCCCTGGGAACCGGTTTCGAGGCAGAGATACCCATTGTCTCAGAGGCTGGAACGCTACTGATAAGGTCACAGCACAGGGGATCACTCGATATCGTCGACTCTCTCGGTTCAAAAGGGAGGGCAACCAAGTACACCAGCTAATATACGCGATGTGGAGACGAACGGCGAGGGAGGGAGAGGGAAAGGAGGAAAGAAGGAGAGAAGGATAAGTGTTGTCTCCGATTGCGACATCCACGATGCGGGGAGACGAGATAGCAGTGCAGGCGAGGACCCTGCGGGCAACAGAGCACGCACCTTATCTGTTATGTCCGAACTAGCGTAACTCCGTCAGATAATCACCATACTGCATAACACTGGCAGTTTACTTTGAAGATCCATTGAACAAGTATTCCTGTGCCTAGGCAGATTGTTTTCAAGATGTCCGGAAGGCCTCTGCCTCAGAGGAAAGAATAGTTTTTGGGGCACCGCCACCCAGTTCTAACTTCTGTGGGCATTAATGAAGGCAAAATTCGTGAAAAACACCCTGAATTAGAAAGAGCTCCTGATATATAGGAGACTGTTAAGCCGCTAATTGAAATTGCGAAGGAGGTATGGCATGCTATTGATGAGAGAGCGTTGGAAAATCTACGCAATACGGTATAGTACCTTGCCTCACCAGCACCGCCAATTCTTGCTGCAAATGGCTGGTATACAAGTTACCTTCTGACAATGAGTTTCATTTATTCCTAATTAGGAAGCACTAAGTACTTAGGTAGCCCGTTCTTTGGGGTGTTCAAAAACTTTTGACGGCGCAGTAGCTCTTTTCGCACAGGACTACCTAGGTATCAAGACCCCTTCGTAATGTATGGGACTGCACTTAATTATGCTACATGCAGCAAATTAAAAGATCTTCAGGCAAAGTTGCTCAACAAGAGAAACTGGATTAGATGAAGCTCACTCAGTAGCCTGTACCACTACAACCATTCGGTTTTAGTCGTTCACCGTTCCCAGTCAAGAACATCGTGATTCTGTCCTTCAGTTCTACTTCGTCATGCAACCGCTTGACTTGTTACATGAATGAGCCGCAAAACCAAGCGATTTTTATTTTTATTCAAGCTCTTCTCGCTTACGTTAGCATTCTACCACAGTCTTAGTCACGTGATCACAACAAATCAAGGCGCACTTGCGATGCTCAACCAAGAACTCATTTTCCGCTCTCCAGTCGGAGCATCTTTTGTTAGATGGTCCAGACATGGCAGCTACACTGGCTCTTGGACAGGCTTTAAAAAGCAGAACAGGAGTCTACATTGTCAAAAAGCAACTGCATGACTGTGTCTGGCTTGCAAAGTGTGCCCCCTGCATTAGAGTTCCATGGAATTGGAACAATATCTGATGATAATTACAGAAACCAGCACCACCAGAAAGTTGTGGCTAAGAGCGTCCATCACTTTCGGCTGCAGAACGAACGGGATATTCTGCTTCGCTTCCAAAGCCTAACACCCTGCATTCGCCCCCTCATTGATGAAGTAGAGGGCTCCTCAGTTCCTCCTACACTCATACTGAAATATCTAGATGACGACGTTCTACATGCCTCAAATAGCCAGCGTCTGACCCGTTTAGAGGTGAGACATGTTGCGAAAAAGGTTCTCGAGGCGCTATCAGTTTTACATTACGAGGGGTTTGTACATACGGGTATGCTCCGATCGGCCAAGCTTTCTGTTCTGTGAACTAAACTGATCGCGGCTTGGTGTAGATATCAAGCCTAGTAATGTGTTGGTGAATTATGGTGAGGCTGGTGTCCGGTTTAAAGACGTCCAATTGGCCGATTTTGGAAGTACTGTTCATTTGGACTCTACCTATGCTCAGCATGGGGACTCTATCGGCACCCCCATTTTCAGGAGTCCTGAAGCACATCTTCAAATGAAATGGGACCCTTCCACGGACATTTGGTCATTTGGGACAATGGTACGTCTAAAATCCATTACGAGATGGTTTGAACTGAGTAATACGATGCAGCTTATCAGTCTCCTTTATGGGGATGGATTCCATATTTTCAAGCCTGATGTCCCTGCGGACCATGATGAGTATGATGTCAAAATTCTCATGAAGCATCATCGATGCTTTGGCCCTTTCCCAGAATCGTACGAAGAGATTGCGGACCAGGAGAGGCTGGCAGTTCTCGCGTGGACTATGCAAAATAGCCCTCCTGAGACCTTGAGACCCTTTCGTCTCACAACTACGCGAGAGATTTGTCGGGAGGACAAGGACTTTGTGTTGAGGATCATGAAACTTGACCCCAGAGATAGGCCCACCGCACGACAGCTCTTGGATGACGAATGGTTCCGTCCAGATTGGTCTTAATTCCCCTTTGAATTCAGTCTACGGCTATTTTATCTCCATGTAACAAGAAAAGCTACTTTGTTTTTTGTTCCTGTAGAACCGATACAGGCGTCCATGTTCTCCTTGTGGACCAAACCAGGATTAACCTGGATCACCGTATTCGGTCTAGCAGATGAACGGATGTATGACTATCTGATAACATAAAGCCCCTGAATAGCTTCATAAGGCAGGACCACTGAGAACAGAACATGATGGGCATGCTGTACGTGGGCTCACAATCCATACTACCTAACTAACCATACTATTGATTCTTCCCCTGATTCATTCCACTATTTCAAGTAGTATGTCAATTGGTTGACTGCTTGTCAAATAGAAGGATCCGCAATATTGAGAATAAGAAATCTGAATCAAAATGTCAGCATCATCACTAGAGTCGCATTCTGTGGGGACTAGCATGCTGGCCATGCTACTAACCTACTGGGATGAAAGGAAACAGAATAGTAGCCACTAAGGCCACTGCTGGCCAGCACCCCTAAATATAGCGTACTAGCACTGCTGTGAGCTGCTCCAACACTGCCAAACTAAGTAATTTAATGACCAATCCATAGCCGGAACATCAAAAGCTGGGGGATCAAGCTATTCAATATCTTTATAGAACACAATTCCTAGCTATCCACTTCCACTATACTCAACATAGCAATAGAGCCTGAAGTGATCTCTGTTTCAAAGGGTGTTCTCTGATTCAGCCCCTTCTTTCCAAATCTAGCTAGATCAATCAGGGGGTTGGACCTCTCAGCTTTTGCTATTTTCTCCTTTGCTCCTATTCACACTGCATCCTTTTTTGAAAGTTGGTGTTTGTTTTTCTGCTCATGCTACTCTAGTTACTCTAAAGCACTTGTTTTTAGCCGAGTCAAATCAATCTGGACCAAGAACCATGCGAACACGCATGCGCTTTGATGATGTTGCATGGGAACAAAGTGAGACTATCTCTGACGCCTTTGTGGACAAATTGCTAGACCCAGATACTCTGACAACGATCGGCAATTTTGTCTTGGAGTATCGAAGCGGTATTGCTTTAGAGTTCGGTAATCCTAAAGCAGGAACATTCAATGTATCATTCCAGATGACATATTCCGATGGCGGTTCTACAATCATTCGATTTCCCAAGCCAGGCGCCACAATGTTCCCTGAAGAGAAAGTTCAAAACGAGACTGCCATCATCCGATACATCCAGGACCATACGTCGATTCCAGTGCCATTTATCCTACATTGGGGAACAAGAGAAGAAAGTCCCTTGGAATTGGGCCCATTCATGATTATGGAGTACTTCCAACATAAAATGAATCTATGCGCTCCCCTGAATACACCTGAGTTGCACTGGGAGGACCGCCCAATTCTTGATCCCCATGTTGACATAGATAAGCTTGAAATGCTCTATCGGCAGGTGGCAGATATACTACTCCAGCTCTCCAAGCCGTCATTGCCTCGGATAGGATCCATTGAGCAGCTTGACGACATTACATATGATGTGACTCGCCGACCTCTACCACTTTCTATGAACGAATTACTCCGACTTGGATCCTTTCCTCGTTCCAAGCTCCCAGATGCGACCTCCACCTATGAAACAGCATCAGCATATTATGAGGCCCTTGCAGATCTTCATATCGAGCATCTCAGAAATCAAAGGAACGATGCAGTTGATGATGCTGATGATTGCCGTCGGAAGTTTGTCGCTAGGCAGCTCTTCCGTAAACTCGCCAAAGCGGGCAGACTCACGTCTCCCACCTTGAATAATGGGCCCTTCAAACTCTGGTGTGATGATTTTCGGCCTTCCAATGTCCTCCTGAATGAAAATATGCAGATTGTTGGTGTTGTAGACTGGGAATTTACATATGCTGCGCCAGCAGAATTCACTTTCTCACCACCCTGGTGGCTTCTTCTGGAGAAGCCAGAGTACTGGCCGGATGGACTAGAGGCCTGGGCAGTGGAGTTTGATAAACGCCTCCAGACATTTCTGAAGGTTCTTGTTGAATGTGAAGACTCGGCTATCAAGAGAGGGCAGCTAAAGCAGGATCAAAGACTCTCTAAGCCCATGCGAAAAAGCTGGGAAAGTGGAGACTTTTGGGTTGTGTATGCGGCGAGGAAAAATTTCGCTTTTGACGCTGTGTTCTGGAAGTATCTTGATTGTCGATTCTTCGGACCAAATCCTGCAACAGATGAGGCTGAACGATGGAAGCATAGGCTTGATTTGCTAGATGCATCTGAGAAAGATGACTTGGAGAAGCTCGTGAGCAAGAAGCTTGAAGAGATGAAGACCAGGGTCCTGGCCTGGGAACCAGATGAGGTGGCAGCTTGAAGATTGAGTGTTGTTACAAAGACCTTGCTGTCAAGTTAACATTTTTTCTGGACTATATATGCTCCAGGTTTCTGTAAGCTCAAATAATGGTTTACTCCAAACGCTGTAGAATCCTTGTATGAGAGCATGCTTTACAGGAAAGGCACAAACCTTCTATTGAATCCCATTATCTCTTGCTCTATGGCTCTGCCAATCACTGTTCCAGTTTCCTACAGCATTAATGGCCTCCATACCTCCAGGGCTCTCCAGGGAAGCAGGTTTCTGATTACCACAGAAGAGCCAGAATTCTTGTCATGATTCTCAGCAAGTTTCATCCAAGTACGTTTTCCTGAGATAACCCAGAAACGCAGTTTACCTTCTGATTTCGCCTTATTTACTTTGGCATATCAGCATGGGGAATACCTACCTTGCACTCCTATCAAACAGAGCTGCCTGAGTGCTTTTCCTCATACAGGCTTCCTCCCCTCCCCACCTCCATCAAAACCCATATTGTTCTTCACCCAGTCTATCTGAGCATACCTGTTAATCACTTTTAGCCAGAAAGCTGTAATGGATTGAGAGGGGAATGCCACGGCCGTTAATGAGGGTTAGGGTTTAGTGCATATCTTCAAAAACGCAAGCTGAGCCTGCAGCAAGTAACCGCAATAATTCATACTAATCTGCCGCGAAAGCTCGAATTAGGCCTACTCAGGGTAGTACAATAGATGAGGACCCGCATCTTATCTCATCCTTCGAAAATACCCACAAAGGACCCTCATTTAGCAACTGGGTCTGGGAATATTCAAATCACTAATAATTTTCTAGAAAATCATTTAGCAACCCCATTGTAATACTAGCACTCTATTCTCTTCTCTAACGAAGATATCCTGTCATCTAGCTCATATCCTAAATCTTCGAGTCCGTCGCGTTATAGGTAGGATAATCCGAGTACCCGTGAGTCATGGGCACGGCCTCATAAAACGTCGTCTTCTCATACTCGGCAAGCGGAGCTCCCACCTTAAGCCTCTCCGGCAAGTCAGGATTCGAGATGAACTGTCTTCCAAATGCCACTAGATCTACCTTGTTCTGCGACACCTTCTGGAGAGCAGTGTCTCTCGTAAGACCGCCACAGGTAATCAGTTTGACACCGGAATTCTCAAGGACGGCTCGGAATGGAGCAAGAGAGAACTGTTGTAGCAGGTCCTGGTCGGAAACAGACTTCGCCTTTGTGGCGTCGGTTGAGGTCGTCGAGGTCAGGAGCGACTCCATCTTTTCTCTCACGCTAATCCCAGGTTCGAAACCGGAATCCGCTTCGACCATGTGCACATACGCCGGCCTGTTCTTGCTAGGAAGAGATGCAAGTACCTTGCAAACGTAGGTCCAGTGGTCGACAGGATCGGAATCGTGTGTGCCCTGGAAATAGCTGTATGGAGAGAGCCGAACGCCGACTTTCTCTGCCCCAATGGCAGACGTGACAGCTTCAACGACCTCCCGGAGGAACCGGCTGCGATTTTCAACGCTGCCGCCGTATTCGTCTGTGCGCGTGTTGATATTATCGTTGAGAAACTGGTCAAGAAGATACCCGTTCGCAGCTATGCCCGTCAGCATCATAAAGACATGGTTGACGTCGGAGACCAGGTGAGTGAGTACATACAGTGGACCTCAACTCCGTCGAATCCAGCCTCAACGGCATTCTTCGACGCATTTACGTATTGCTGCGTGACATCACGAATATCATCCAGTGTCATTGCTTTCGCAGGATTATCCCTGTAGACTGTCCCATCAAATGCTGCTCCGGGTAGCGGCTCATCCGTGGGAGCAAGTGGTCGTCTCCCATCAAGCCATTTCGGCAATGAAGCCCGTCCAACATGCCAGAGCTGGCAGAAGATAAAACCGCCCTTCGAGTGGACTGCGTCCGTCACAGGCTTCCACCCGGCTATCTGTGACCGGGTGAAGATACCGGGAACCCTAGGATAACCGGCAGACTGTCGAAAGGCTGTTAGATATCATTCCTCTATCCTGAGAGATCCCGAAAACTATCGGGCGTTTCTATCAGTAAATTCGCATCTACTTACGTATCTGTCGATCGGGGAAGCTTCCGAAATCAGCAGACCCCCATCAGTTGCGCGTTGCGAGTAATATTCCGTAAGCAAATCATTGGGAACATAGACTCCCGGGGACTCTTCTGTGGCTCGAGTTCGAGTTAGAGGTGCGAGGACAATTCGATGCTTCAATGGCAGTGCCCCGACACGTAAGGGTTGGAAAACGGGCGTATTCGCAAGTGGTTTTAAAGCCATCTTATAGGGTGGATTCGGATCTGTTCAAAACGTAGGACCAGTTGGTCTCGATAAGGGGTGAAACGAATAGTGACGTAGTTTAATTGAGTTCGAAATATCCCTATCACTTCTAGGGGTAAGAGGTTCAATATCTAGATAGACGATGCCTTCAGTTTTGATACATCCAATATCCTAGTTTCAATTTAAATATGTCGTGAAGAGACCAAGTATTTAAACCCAAAGTGGCCACACTGATTAAAAATCCATCCCGGTTTGCGGATCCCTTCTTCCAACGGGAACCGCAAATGGGTCAATATACTGATCAGAAGAGGCGTTTGTGGATACATTAGATTGTCGGTCGGAAGATCGACGAGCTGCGCACGCAGGTCTGCAATTGGACGAGAAGGTGCATCAAGGTTCTTACAACGCCCACTCCTCGTCCGTAATGAGCATGTCCTGTGCCTCCGGGAGCTTGTCGTCTAACTTTTCGGGAGAGACCGCTTCATCGGGTCGATTTATAAGCTGCCCAGTTGACAGGTTTCGTCATAACTAGTAGAGATAAGGAAGCCCTAAGCATCACTCTATCCTTCGTGAAACTCTACAGTTTCATAGCTCCGTCATTAGAGCTCGCTTGAGGTAAACAACACCTAATTGTCATCGTAATTTGCTTGCGGGATGTATTGTCGTAGAAGTGCATCCCCGTTGGGTGGAGAGTGATAGCAGCCTTGAATAGAGCTTGGGCAGATCATGAAACCTGTTCTTACTAATAATTATTAGACGACCATATTACTAATGACGTAGATGTCCCAAGGATTATTATTATAGGTGTCAACAATTTAACGACTGCTCTAGAGCTGATTTGCATCTGCCCACCGAATGCTTAGAAATGCCATTTTAGCAAGGAATATTCCACACGATGTGTAAAATGATTAAAATGACCATGAAAGGAAATACATAATGGTATTTATAAGTGCCACATTAAACTAGGTGTGTTTGACAACCAGCAAGTTTCTGCCCCGAAATTTTACTTGTCGGCCTCAGCTATGTAGGAAGCAGAGTGAGACTAATGTTCTGAGATATTCTGAATGGTTATAAGAAAGACATGGGCTTATGTGGAATTGGTGATGCAGATAATCTAGGCATTTATGGTTATCTCTGTTATTGACTGGAATTAATGTTACCCAGTGGTTAACTACCTAGGTAGTCTCCTGCCTGGCTGTTGAGCGGTATCCAGTATCACTATTGTTGTGGCTGTTGTTATTATTTCCCACTCAACCAATCATTCATCCCCAAAAATAGTATAAGTGCTGCATTACTAGCTATCTATCATCGACTCTACCCTCCCATCGCTGGTATCTTCTATCACTTGATCCAGGGGTATTCGGAACAAGTGCCATATGCTAAGGAGAAGGATGAGAACGAAAGGGAAGGGAAACGGAAACGACAAGAAAACAGAAGAGATAGGCGGAAAGAAGGCACAGAATACGAGACTGCAGAACTTCGTCAACAGCATTATAAGCATGCAGTGGTCAACCAGGACAAGAGGTACCACAAGCTTTGAATGGGTATGATAACAGGAACGACAACCGGCATACAGAGTGTGCTCAGCTCCAGGCCAATTGAAATATGTCCAAAAGAAGGAAACTAGACTCTCATGACAATAGAGACATAGTAGGAGGGATCCGGGGATAACTCGGCGTTCATCGTCGTTCGAAAAACCAGCTCGTGCGCTTGAGCTCCGGCTGCGCGGGACCATTGCTGCCAACCTCCGATCCTCCACCTCCCCGAAGGGGTTTTGCGATCCTCGTTCCGGCGAAACTGAATCCACCACCACTATCCACGGACGCCGCGAGACCCCGCGTAGAACCTTGCTTGACAGTTTCGAGTCTCTCCTTGACAGCAGTAAGCTGAGCTTCGAATCTGTAGATCATCACGTTAGCGCTCATCTACAATTTTCAACTGCAGCAAGGGAGTAGTAGATAGAAGATAAAAACAGGAGGATAGATAATACGAGTCATACCGGTGATTGGCTTGGGTGAGCTTCTCCTGACTTTCCTGGAGCAAGGCCTCCAAGCTCGCTATCCGCTCGTTTCTCGCACTGAGTTTCCGCTCGGCGATGGCAACTTCTTTCTTCAGGCTGCTGTTCTGTTCCACCAGCTGCCGCTGCACGTGTGTTAATTGTTCTAGGTTGCGTTCCAGGAATACCATCTTCTTCTGTTGCGCCCGGTTGTTGGATGACCGTAGAACATTGTTGTACTGCTCACGGGCATCGTCCAGTGAGAGTTCCAATTCGACCACTCGCTCGCACCGGTTCTGGAGATCGCGCATTAATGACTTCTTCATCGCATCAAATTCGGCAATCTGCTGCTGCAGCGTCTTGCCCGCTGCCCCATTTGTTGACGCCCGAGATTGCGAATCAGCTAGTGACTGGCGTAATTTAGTCAGCTCGTCATTCTTACGTGCTATATCTGCACGAAGCTCATCGGCCAGCTGGGTTTCAGTCTCCTTCTGACTGATGTATGTCTTCTCCAAGCGCTCTCGAATCTCTTCCACGTCGCCCTCTCCTAAGTTGCGCTCAAGAAGACCTTGATAGTCGCTTTCCAGAGCGGCCAATTTCTCTTCAAGTTCCAATCTCCTACTGTCCTCCAGTTCCCCTTGGCCATTCATCGTAAGCTCGGCCTGCCGGATAAACCCTTGCGCCTCCATGAGATCAGCACGTAGCGCTCGGATATCATCTGGGGCTATCGTGTCACCGGACTCGCTTATACTATGAAGGGTATCAACGCGCTCAATGAGCTCTTGAATCTTGCGTTCATTGTCCGAGAACACTTCGCTACCCAAGTTGAAGCCTGCCATCATCTTAGCCATCCTCTCTGCTTTCTTCTTTTCCTTCTCGTCGAGCGCTGCGCTGGTCTCCTTGGCCTTCATCCGGACATCAAGAAGCTGCTGCTTGACTTCATCCAACTCTGTGGTGAGTTCCGCATTGGCCTCCTTGAGGCTATCCATGGTAATAGAGGCTTCCTTGCTCTCATAGGTCACCTTCTCGAGCTGCATCCGGAGTTCATTAACTTCGGTATTAAGTTTCTCGTTATCCTTATTAGAACGCGTAGCACCCTCCTTCAGACTCTTCAGCTCTTCCCTAGCGTCCCGCAGACTCTGCTCGATATTCGCGATTTGGGTTTCCCTTTCGGTAATTTGATCCTGCAACTCATTCTCCCGTTTGAGGAACTCTTCACGCTCATCCTTGTCGAGCACAAGACTCGGCGTGCTGGCCCGGTCACCGAGTCTCGAGTCCGGGCGTGGAGTATCTGCTCGTGAGGCTTCTTGCAGTCGGGAAGGCGTACCGGGCCGTGGTGCGCGGGTGGCATCAAACCTTGTTCCGCTCACTGACTCGGCACCCCTGGCCGGGGTCCACCGATCCTTGGGAACCGGATCACCGTTTCTCCATAACTGCACTTCAGATTCAAGTGCAGAAATGTAGGTCTCGAAGTTCGTAACCTGATTCTGAGCTTTGCGCAGAAGTTGCTTCAACTCGGTAGGACTCAATTCGGAGTTGATCTTCGCCTTGTTCTTGATTGCCTTGGCTCTCACACCGAATCGAAGAGTAGAAATCGTTTCCGCGTCGTTATAACTGCTCGGCGAACAATTGATAATCAAAGTGGTCCTCGAGTTTCCTCCCAGACTCTCCTGGAGAATTCTCGTAAGCTTGGAATCACGATACGGGATGTGAGAAGATTTCCCATCAGTAAGAGCGTTGATAACCATGCCCAGGGCACTCAAACTCTTATTGATCTTCTTCGCCTCTTCCAGAGTTTGACCGCTTGCACCTGTTTTACCGACTTTCTCACTACCAGCCAAATCCACAAGGAAGAGCTGGCCGCTCTTCGCAGAACCAGTCTCGACATTCTTCTGGGTTACTGTGATGACGAATATAGAGTGAGACCGTGAAGACTCTTGGTTCATGTTGGTCGCAGCCACCGCCCTCGCAGCACCACCACGTCGCATTACTTCGTAGACTTCTTGCACGCTGGACACGTAAACTTCGAGCAGCCCCTTAACATAAACACCCCTCGACTTCTCTTCGTGAACCGGCAGGTTATCGTTCTGTGGCACCAGAAGATCGCGAATCCGCTCCATGTAAATTTCCATATAGCTGACACGGACGGTATATTCGATGTTGCTAGGGCTTGCCAGAATGCTGGCGAAGATCTGCTCAACAATACGCGGAATGACACCCTTGCCTTCGTCATCTTCGATATCCGATCCCATCATAGTATACGACTTTCCCGCGCCAGTCTGGCCATATGCGAAAACGGTACCGTTATATCCATTCAAGATATCGTCGACAGTCGATCTAATCGAAAACTCAAAGATATCCGCTTGGCGAGAGTCCATGGGGAAAACGCGGTCGAAGGTGAAGGACCCCGAACCTTCCTTGGACTGTGTCCGAATTAGCACCAAGAAACAACCCCGCCAAGTGTCGAGATCCAAAAATTGAGCCAGACAAAGTCAGATCCTAGCGTGTAAAATCAGAACTCACGTTGATCAAGCATGATTGCAGGGTCTCGAAGTCCACAATCGTGCTACCACCCGAAGACAATTCAACCTTATTCTGAGGTCGAAACCTCGCAACCACTGGCAACCAAGGTACATTAACATCTCCATTCCGGTAGGCGTCTGCATTAATGAAGAGCGATCACAAGACGTACCCTTGATGGTATTGGAACTGCTAGAGCCGGACGACCTGCGAGGTTGAGACACGTCTTTCAGCTCATCGAGTCACCGTAAATAGACCGCAGTGAAGCGGTGTATCAAACAAAGAGACACTTACGCCATGTTTTCTTTGACACCGGCCACAATAGCCTAGCAGAAAATAAAGGGAGAGCTCAACCAAAGAGGCGCCCCGGGGGGGAAGAAAGAATGGTGGAACCGGCCGATATTGAAACTCGAGTCTCGACTTGCGTGGTCAGGGGTGCACGTGAAACACCTAGAGGAAAACAACAGTAGACCACGGGAACAACGCGGAAAGACGCGTGACCTCGTCGACAAATCAAAGAAAACTCAAGATATTGAGCGGGAAGAAAGAAAAGGAGCGGACAACCCCGGTGAAAGTTCGCAATGCAGGGTGGGAGTGTCGTCAATAACCTGTTTGAGGACGGGCTGTCATAGTTTACGGAGTGTTGGTGGGACAGTCGACGTTATCTTGGCGCCCGCCTCCACGGCATCACCACCAAAAGGTGGTTCTAGCCAAAGACAGTTACGAGTCTACAGCGCATGATTATATCGAAATAAGAAGACCGAAAACTACCTGATTATTCTTGGAGAGCTAATTTATTCACAAGGCAACAAGGACCTAAAGACAAACAACAGCTTTACCAGGCGCCAAAACTCCACGCTGTGCACATCGTTTCATGGCCGATCGAGAAGAAGTCTCGCGTCGGTTGTTGGGCGCCATCATTTAAAACCAATCCGAAGTCACCTAGGCATGGATGGGAAGTCACTCGTCGAATAGAAGGACAAGGTGCAAGCGAATATGGTATCGAACTTGGCGACAGGACAAATGGGACTAGAGTATCATGCAAATAACAAGTCGGAAGCCGGAATAGGATTGAAGACTCTCATAAAGCCCATATCAACCTTCAAGGGCCTAGTCTTCCCAGCTCTTCTCGACCGTTTCACGCACCCGCTTAACGTATTCCTTTCGGTTGTCCTTGTAGAGATTCGACGCTTCGACGTTTGCCGGCGACGACGTGTTCGGGTCATTGAGTAGACTAATGGAAGAACAGAGCACTCAGCCTCGCTGCCAGTGAAAATTTCCGAGGGCAGGAAAACAAAATATTATACTTACCTCTGAATGCTCGTCAAGATAGCCGCTACATCATATGTCGGACTCCAGCGATTCTGCAGGATATCTAGGCAAAGTTCGCCCGTGCCGTAGACATTTGGATGGAACATCTGGCTAATGAATTTGACGCCCGGTGGTTTGTTTGGATACTGCTCTTCGAAGTGCATAACGAGCCGAAAAGTACCGTCTTCAAAGGGTGTATCCGCAGGACCAATAATGACAGCATTCCTAGCAACAAATGTGAGCAAGCTGCGTTTTCGGTTGATGAAGGAAACCAGAGAGGACCCACCAGGTCATCACATTATCGGCCACGGGGGATGCAGAGACACCAGCAGGAGGGTCTGTTTGCATACGCTATAGAAAATCAATCCTGTTAGTTGGGCGGACAGAAGGAGGGCAGGGGTGGGAGTACGATGGGGTTCTCAGGAACCTGAGAGGGAAAAAAAAGTAGGGAAACGAAAGGGGCAGCGCATCAAGAGATAGGGATAAGAAGAGTTTGATTGAAAGTGACCTAGCACATACCTTGAAGTCGCGCATGAGACGACGACGGGCAGAAGTAGACATAGCGGCGGGGCTTCAGTGTACGTAGATCAAGTAGCGTGAAGACACCAGGATCAAACAACAAGATAAGAAGCACAGTCAGTCACAAGCTGGAGTGAAGAATAGATGGAGGTAGATCCTGGGATGACAAGATGCAAAGATGGGGAGGAAGGCAGAAGATAGGATAGGAGGGAAAAGGCAACAGGAGACAATCAGTCTTCGAGAGCAAACAAGCAAATTGACTCCGGATACAGCATGATAAGCACGTTAGCAAGTGGCGGTGGCCTGCTCTATCGCACACCGTACTCCGACGGAAACGGCAGGAATCGCCACGAAAAAGGCACGGCCGAGCTAACCCAATATGGCCATACTCTCCACATGATTATGTAACCCATTCTGGAAGTCATGTGATCGGGATAGTCCCGAGCCTCGGTTCGGTGCGGGTGGCGGAGGAAGAAAGGCACCGCGGAGAAGCGGGCGGGTCGCAGCAGTCAGGGCTCCTACTGCTTCTCCCTGCCCAAAAACACGATTCCTTCTTTCCTCTATTCACCTCCTAGCTCCGTTACTGCCTTTCTCTCCACTCCCCGGAACCTGCTATCTTGTTGTAAAAATGACGCCAAATGCGACCCGTTTTCTCTCCCAACGAGCGGTGCCTTTCCCCGCATCTCGGAGACAATTTAGTTCCGCACGTTCTCTATGTAAGGAGATTCAAGATGCCTACATTCTGAGTGCTGCGCGCACACCTACTGCCAAGGTTTGTTCGTTGACTCCGTGCTTCATTTTCCGCACCATGCTGACCGAACTGGCAAGTTTAATGGGTCCTTCACCACCGTCCCCGCCCCCGTCTTGGGCTCCGTTGCTATCAAGTCGGCAATCGAGAAATCCAACGTCCCGGTCGAGAAGATCACAGATGTTTACTTGGGAAATGTGCTTCAAGGGTCCGTAGGGCAGGCTCCCGCACGTCAGGCCTCAATCTTCGCCGGCCTATCTCCCACCGTTGAGGCGACAACCGTGAATAAGGTGTGCGCGTCGGGTCTGAAAGCAGTAGTTCTAGCTGCTCAGAACATTCAGTTGGGATTGGCAACAGCTCAAGTAGCTGGAGGAATGGAAAATATGTCACGAGTTCCCTACTACCTACCACGGGCAAGCCAGCAGCCTCCGTTCGGCAACGCCGCACTGGAGGACGGTCTGATCAAGGATGGGCTCTGGGATGTCTACAACAATTTCCACATGGGTGTGTGTGCGGAGCAGACGGCCAAGAAGTACAATATCTCTCGCGAGGATCAAGATGAGTACGCCATCCGGTCGTACGAGAGGGCGCAGCAAGCGTGGAAGGAAAACAAGTTCGCAGAAGAGATCGCTCCGGTGACCGTGAAGGGCAAGAAGGGCGACACGATCGTTGAGCGCGATGAGGGCTTTGAGAACTTGCAGGCGGAGAAATTGAGAATCTTGAAGCCGGCTTTCTTGCGTGATGGCTCGGGAACCGTTACCGCTGGTAATGCGTCCACTATGAACGATGGCGCGTCCGCGCTGGTCCTGGGCAACAAGGATATCGCACGCGAATTTGGCACTGGCAATCGCGCACTAGCACGTATTGTTTCCTCTGCTGATGCTGCCATTGACCCTGTGGATTTCCCGGTGGCGCCAGCGAAGGCTGTGCCAATCGCATTAGAGAGAGCCGGTATCTCGAAGGATCAGGTTGCCGTCTGGGAATTCAACGAGGCGTTTGCTGCTGTTATTAAGGCCAACGAGAAGGTTCGTATAAACCACGCAACGGCGCTTGGAACAGGTTTAGCTAACCGTTCTCTCTCAGATTCTCGGTCTGGAAAACGCGCGCGTAAACCCCCTTGGAGGCGCCATTTCCCTCGGACATGCCCTTGGCAGCTCGGGTTCTCGGATCCTTGCCACTCTTCTTCACCAACTGCAGCCCGGTGAGTATGGTGTTGCAGCAATTTGCAATGGTGGTGGAGCAGCTACCGCAGTAGTTGTCCAGAAACTGGACAAGGTCGATTAGATCCTCGATTTTTGGAACGGGTCAGGAACTCCGATCGGTGTCTTTCGCTGTTACGGGTGCGAGAAATTCGCATAGAATGTATATATACGACTAGCGACGACTTGTATCTCTTCGTTTATAATTTCAATGCTAAAACTGTCCAAAATTATTACGAAAGGCGCTCAGCGTATCTCCGTGAGGGAGTTCAAAACAGAACCCTTGCATACCCCTGCTAAGTCATCGGATAGCAGCGATAATAATACCTTGTTAAACACTTTACACCCAATGCTATCGGCTCTACATATATATGACAAATATCTAATGCGGCAATCATGTTTTTGCCTCGTTTCGAGTATAAGGTCAGTTCATTGCTAGAATGAGAGCCCAAGTCGAATAGGGCTTGTTGCACATATGTTATCACTAACCTGACGCCATGAGAGGATCAAAATTAGCCCCTACCGCGAGAACTCCCCTCTACTCTGCAGTAACTGTAGACTGCAATACTAATCGGGCCTGCGGCTAAGGCGTGCTCTCCGCTTCTTAAAGCTCGCTCAAAAAAAAATAAATAAATAGATAGCATCGGCTCTGCGTGAAGAGCGCAGCTATGGAGAGCAGGATCGGCAGAAGCCGGACATCTACTACCGCAAGCCGAATCCGAGGGCGATAAATTCGGCCTTAACTGTGCTGGCGGGATTACTTTGGCCAACGCAGCATACTTGTTCACGAAATGATTCTGGTTCACGGTGATTATTGCCTAATTATTGGCTGGTACCTTACGAGGCTAGGTATCCATCTGGAGGTGAAGACGCAGCAGCGGTTGTCCAGTGGATCAACAGCACTCTTACAAAGCAAGAGGATTATCTATGCATCTGTTGATTCGTTTTCGCTGGGAAACTCTGCTGAAGGGGTCCGCCTTTGCACATATCTCGTAGACCCATAATTTGCCGATTCCATTCCGTGGTCATATTCATATGACGAGTCGCGGGCAAAACGCCGAGTAAATAAAGGGAGGTACAGGTCCTTCTACAAGGGCGATCCTCCACCTGGTCAGTGTTCACGGTGAGTATATGCCCTACAGAATGGTCAGCCAGTCACACTCCAAGACCTAGCACGCATCACCTTGACTTTAACCCAACGTTGCTGTGAGTTACCTTAATTGAAGGGAATGAACCACCGAAGGCCACAATGTCCTCAACAATTGAGCTGGAAGGATGAGGGATGATGTTCAAGGTTCCAAGGACCATGCGTGGCGATGCCATCGTAGAAACAATGTAGCCATCGCGGGTTGAGAGTAAAACGTTCTTAAGCGTACATTCGAATCTTAGCGGATTGCCGTCTGAGAATTCGCACTTTCCATGGTCATTGGGCTCGTAACGACTCACAATAGAATATCCACCGGCTCGTACCCTCGAAGGCTTTCAGGCACTATGTCTTATTCGAGAGGCCATTGAGATTGACTGCAGGATTCACGAAAGCAAGTTCTCTGCGAAAAAAGACACTGCAATATTGTTCTGTTCTTGTCTCAAAAAGGACTTGATTATATATTATCCTCCGCTGTTGTCTGACGAAGTTACTTTGTCGGTGGAAGAGACACTCCTCTCCCTAGAGTCTCCACCGTCTTTCGATGTTTGCATAGGGTAACTTAGAGGCCTCACCCTCTTCTCCTCCGACTCCTCCGATCTTTTCGAATTGACTTCCCAACCTAGTTTCGTGTAGTTTCCAGATGACAGCTCGTCTGTGCCAGCTAGACGACGAGCTTCGGAAACGCCTCGTACAAGCTCCTCAATAGGAATTCGCGGGTTGCGTGGCTGCTGGCTCCTGCCCCCTTTCTCATCACTTGCTGCACGCTTGGTTCCAACCACCCTTTGTTTCCGCTGCTCTTCTCGAATCACCCATTGTGTCACTAAGTCATTGAGCGCATGCCAATCAATACCCAGGTGCGCGCTAACGACCGTGAGAGCATGGTCCGGGTTAGATGCGATCGCATTATCAAGTTCGGCTTCGGAGTGCGATGCCTCCGGCTCCATATTCGAGTCGCGGTCTGAGTCAGAATCTAATTCCGAGAGAGAGTAAAAATCATTCCAGTGTATAATAGTCTCCTTCTCAAGACCATAGTATTGGATAAGTTCTTTGACTCGGCGCCCTATAATAATCAGTACTCCTCGATGGAGTTTGGATACAATGCACCCACATTTCTTTGGATTCTGAAGGTGGTAGAATTCGATTGCCTTCCTGGGGAAGGCTCGAGGAAGCGGAAGTGGGTTGCCAAGTGAATCATATGCGAATAACGGATGAATGTCCTGACTGAGATAGCTGATATTGCCGTTCTTCAGTGTAGCTTCCATCCGGCTCAACCTGGACTCTATTTGGCCAAACCGATCATCTACTTGGCCAAACCGATCGTCTATTTGGCCAAACCGATCGTAGACATTTCGGAATTCTTGTTGGATGGCTCGATCGCGAATTTGGTTTTCCTTCTTCAGGCTTTCAAATTCTTGTTGGTTTTCCTTCTTCAGGCTTTCAAATTCTTGTTGGTTTTCCTTCTTGAGGCTTTCAAATTGTTGTTGGTTTTCCTTCTTGAAGCGTTCAAATTGTTGTTGGTTTTCCTTCTTGAAGCGTTCAAACTCATCGTGAATAGCGTTGATAAGGCCCTGAGAGTGTTGTGCCATTGGGAATACGGGGTTAAATAAAGGGAAGAGAGACACCGAGAGAAATCAGGAGAAGAAATCAAGCAAATTGCCGACCGAGTCGTGCATCTTCGACAAGATGCGTGTCAGGCACTTATTCGGATTAACTATTATACTTATCACATGACTGCCGATATCAACCTCGGAAGCCAGAGCGACCAACATATTTCTGTAGATTGAACTATTCGTTTATTTTTATTTTCATCTTTATTTTTATTTCATTTAATGTAGATAATGCCGACTACGTTCCTGTAGATTACCTTGGCCAGTTCTGGCCCCTCAGGAACATTGGAATCGGACCTCGCTGATGATAATCAAGTCTAGCTATATACTGGAACCGTCATCAATGCTCTGGAGACGGTCTGCGCAACCCCCGATGCGAAATAATTCACCCTTGTTGGCGTCGACTACAGAGTCCGAGGATGGAGAACTGGTGTTTTACGAGTTAAGCAGAGTGGAAACACCTTATAGGTCAGCTTGTTCTTGGATGACATGAACTCATGACTAGGGCGCTGATGAATATGGGACTCTCCAGACGAAAGCGAGGCTGCCTCTGTGCACCTGCGTTTCAGCTATTTGTACTACTACTTCCTACTCTGCCGCGTCTCACTGCGCACGACAGTCGATACAAGCACCCACGAGTCGCAGTGTCTTCTGCGCTCTGCCCTTCGCATATCCATCTTCCAGTCCCTCGAGTCCCACTCCGTCTTGACTCCTGGAACCTCCCAGTCCTCTCCATATTCGCTCCAGCCTGCAGGGTGCGACCTCTATCCTAGACTCACCTGATCATTACTTCTTCACCGCTGTTTACGCAGCTCTGACGCTGTGCAAATTTACAATCGGTGGCCATCTTCTCACTTCTACCCAGGAATGCTTGCTACGGACCGCCCCGAATGACGAACATATCGCGTTTCGGTTCGGAACTGTTCTTGACTTAGTCAGAAACAAGACGGCCACCGCAGCTACTCCTGCTGGCTCTGGAGAGCTGTGCAGTGAGAATCCGGGTTCCGCGTATCATCATGCTTTCTGGGGGAAGACTTTAACTCGTAGATCAGACGACACTCACAACGTATCCCAGTTATGTCTTAAAGATAATAGTTGCGTGCGATGGACAACGCAGTGCCAGACCCAGTACTAGCTACAGACGTTAATCTGGCCGGTAATGCAACCCTTCCCTCTGTCGGTGGTGGCGGGGACTCTGAATTAGGGTATGAATATCTCCATAATTATCTTGAGTTTTGGTATAAATCTGTAGCGATTTAAATACTAATATCAGGTTATAATTTAATCGGACTGCCTTGCAAGAGAGCGTAGCGGGTTGATAAATATATATTTCCGTGGATGATATCAGTGGTTGCCACCAACCGCCAACCGGGGGACCTGAAAACTGAATTCCTCGGAGAACACTACATCTCCCGAAGACATCCACCCAACTTGTCGAACAACCCTGGATTGGCATAACGCAGCTCTCGCAGGTTTCTGTTTCGGGTCAGAAAAAGGGTCTCACGTCATAATAACTTCGACAACACGCTAATCAGTCACTTTCTGAAGCTAATCACTAATCAGGCATCGTTGGTCTAACGGTTAAGATTTCCGCCTTCCAAGCGGGAGACCCGGGTTCGACTCCCGGACGATGCATGTCGGTATCTTTTTTCTTTCCACACTTTTATAATATATCTATCATGCGTGGCTTTTTTTGCCTTCCTAGTTTGTGGATTATTATGTCTAGCGACATTCACCCTCGAATCTTGAAAGGTATGAATGTCTTGTACAAACAGCCTACTTACTGGTGGCATTCTAATTCAACATATTTTCATATCGCCCCTACTCTAAGTATGTCGACGTGGCCTGGCCATGCTGCGGGAGTTGACAGTATTGTGAGCGTTCCACACTTTGAAGAAGAAGTTGACGAAGCGGATGAAATACTACACAACTTGGATGAAGCCCAGCACACTTGTAGAGTGATCCGGGCCTCCTAGGGAAGGTAATTTTCTTGATTTAGGGCATGCCTAACCAGGTTCAAGCAGTCCTAGCCGCAAAGGGGGGCTTGTGCTAGGTTAATAAAGTCTCCATTCCATTATCTACCTGTTGATATGCTTATTGGATGAATTGAGCTTCATTTAGTGGAGTTATCATGATTTTACTCAGGCGGGTGGTAGTTGCGGAATATATATTTTGGTCGGGTGTCCCAACACTCGTGGCGTGTAGCTATAGTACGGCATACCCGATTCTAGACTGGAGATCAAATTAAAAAGAAATAGACGAATATTCGGCAATCTGTTAGAAAATCCGCCCGTCATGTCAATCATTTTGACCGGCTCACAATGTCTGAATCTGCATTAAAAAGGACCAAATAATTGTCGGATATTGCGCAGTTGATGGGCCAGCAGGCAGGCATTGCGTGTCCGAGGCATCAGGCTCTGCATGCTAGTATGGAGGCCCTGAGTTCGACAACAGATTAGTTGGGCATTTGAACCTTGGTACATCCATGTGGATATCCCAAGCCTGACGTTTCTCTATCCAGAAATGCATTCGACACAAGTTACAGTGCGAGGGCCGGTAGGGGACGGTTTTCAACTAGTAGGCAGCACGGTGGAGATGGGAAACGCAAAGTCCTCGCCTCAGCACAAACCCACTGCTGTACGACCAATGAATCTGAAATCAGGGCGCCCATATGTTGCATGGGAGCAGCCGCATGATGGTGTGGCGACGGGACCTTTGTTGATCGTTTGTGGATCCTTGATAGGAGCATAGACAGGGAATAATCACGTGATAGTCAGCCCGGTCTCAAAGGGGTAATTAATTGGTTCCCGAACTTGTGGACCAACTTGCGGGAGGAACCTTACGTGAGAACAGCAGCCAAATTCAAAGATGACAGCAAGTGGCAAATTAAATGCACTTTCGCCAGGTGCCTCAGTGTAGCTTACTGTTATCGTTCAATAGGTCCCTGCAATGATAGGCTAGAGTGAAACCATAATGCTCCGTGAGCCCTAGTATGTGCAAGGATGTTGAGTCCCCTTGAACTTAACTTGTTTCCTTCATGCCAGAACTGCCTCTCATGGTCAGCGGATGGAGAGATCGCGATTGGGGCAGGCGAATACATTCATATCCTGGTCTGCGTTAATCACTTCCCAGCTGAAAATTGATCCTGCAATATGTACTGACCGTCTCATCTAGACACCTCGCAATATAAAGCTAGATAAAGCTGGTGCTGAAAATGGCTTGTCCCAAGCGGAAGCAACAGCGACAACAACAGAGGTTCCAGCAACTGGGCAATGGAACGTCACTCGCTTCCGAGTCAATGTTTTCACGAACCGCGAGTGGCCGACTATCCTCCCCCAGACTCGTGACGAATTTTCCATAGGTGTCGAGCAGTCGACAAGCACTGTTGCGGGACTCGCATGGTCACCTCCAGGATTTGCGAAGCACAGGCGCTGCACTTTGGCTGTGTTTACGACCAATTTACTTCTGTCTTTTTATGAACCCCTTGGTCCTCAAGGGAAGTGGGTGCGGGTGGCTATTGTCAATCAGGGCCTAAACCACCATTTCTCAGATACCACTCCGCAATCTTCAGTTCAGCTCAAAAAATCCAATATTCGTGCATTTTCGTGGTGTCCGAGTTTTAAGATACCAAGTACGCAGCAGAGCGGTAACTCGTACGCTGTACCAGGTCCAGAGTCCCGTTGGGGTATTCAGCTTCTGGTCGTGGCTAACGATGATAATGACGTTCTTTTGTTAGAGATTCAGAGAGCGCAAAAGGGCTCTGATACTTTGAATCCGTACTCGATCCGGGTCCTATCTGGTATCTCACTGCAAAGTCAGGATAAAGGCTATCCATTTGTGCAGCCGGCATCTTTGTTTGCCTCTGCCATCAGATCTCGGGTAAGAGTGTCATTCATCTCTGCTGGACCGTGGATGCCTGTGTCCGATACCATTCATGGTATTCATTCTTCCACCGCAGCTGTGGCGGCTACGTACGGGACACAGCTCAAGATAATAAAAGTGGATGTCATAGCCAACCACGGAGAGCAATCCTGGTACAAGTTGCAAGCAAATTTGACGCAACACCCTATTGCCACTCCTGATCAGAAATTTCACAAGTATCAATTTACAGGTCCTTTACAGTGGCTCTGTTCAGTAAGCACAATGCTCTTTTTGGACGTGGTCGTTATTGACTCGAAATGCCTAGGACGAACTCGAAACCGTCTGTCTCGCTGCTGGTGCATTCGCTGGACTTATTACGCTGTATATTTCCAACGCTGCCTATTATGGAAATGACTCAAAAGCGGCCTACGTCCGAGTCAAGGAGCAGCTGTTCTATGAGAACACTGCAGTCGAGCCACAACTTAACAAAGAGCGACACTGGGAACCTGTATATGGTAGGTTTCTCTGCGCACAAACCACATCCAATTGCTGATCAAACAAGCCATGACTACGTCGTCGAATGACAAGATACAAACACAAACGCTCCACATCGGAGCCTTGGGAGGATATGCATCGACACAGGCGCTCCCTCCCTCAAGTGATGAAGCCCCTTCTCGTTTGCCACCCTGGGCAAAGGAACTGGAAGATATTCGCGACCGGTTCGATTTGGATTGCGATCTTGGAGGTCTTTCTATTGCCAAAATTTGGGGTCTGGCATCCTACCACGGCTTGGTTGCAGCCGCGGCCACCGTGCATCCCGGAGATATGATTGAATATCTGACCCCCACGAACGAGCGCTGCAATATCATTTTCTCTTCAGGAGACCCGGATGAAGAGGACTATGGTCATCCGACGTTTCCAAATATTATCGTCGACCGCTCACCCGGCTATCTGGGGAAGAAGAGAGAGGCTATCTATGGGCTCGTGCTCACTGGTACCGAGCGCAACGGCCTCGATACCGATATCTGGTCGCAGAGACTTCTCTATTCAGCATCCTGTTGTGCAATTGTAGAGAGCCGGAATGAGGAGCTTCTCTCTCTAGCTCAGCATGCGCTGGGATGGCTTGCGGAGATCACTGGGGCAGATTTAAGTGAAGAGATATCCATTTGCTTCGGGATCGCTGAATCAAAGGTCATTCCGTCCAGATCTGCTGCACAGTTAAATGGTCCTGGAGGGCATATTTTCGAACGATGCGACATTTGTGATGCGGGGATGGCGTGGTCCTCTGCGCAGGAAGCGCGATGCGAGACGGGCCATCTCTTTGGTAGGTTATTACATCTCGTGTCAAAGATGCATATCGCTGCTACAGCCATATTCAACCCTGCGTGCTGTGTCTTGGCCGATTGGTATCATGAAACTAATTCGAGGACTAGTTCGGTGCGGATTTACTTTCCTTTCTATTCAGGAACCTGGGATATCTAAGTTCTGCTCTATCTGCAATACGGAGTATCTCAATGAAGACGCCATTATCGGAGCGGCGAATGAACATGGCCATGGAGATGAGCTTGGCCTTGGGCGCATATTTGGAATGCTTTCGGAGGCGTTTGATACATGTGTTTATTGTAGTGGGAAGTATCGGTCATAGGCTTTCGATTAAAGCGAAGACCGAGGAATCACAGAACTGCGTACGCATTCGCTTACAAGAAGCGAAGAGTACTGAGCTGTCGGATCAATAAAATGGTTAGTGTTATTCATATAAACAGCGACAGCCTACTCTACTAATCCGAGTAATTTTCCTGCAATGGGATCCCATTCATCGTCCCATCGTCTCGAGCTTTCTCTCTCCGCACCCCCTCGAAGGTTCTCCAACTTAGTAGGATTGCCAAAAAGATCAACCAGGATCGCAGCCAATTCTCCGGAACTCCCAAATCCTATACCATTGACACCTTCAGTAACGAGCTCAGGCCACGCCTCGAAGCGGTTCCAACCTACAACAGGCAAGCCAGCACCGAACATATCGACCACCTTCATAGGTAAATCAACACCGCTGCTGCTGGTGTGGAGACTAACGCCCAGTGAGGCCGATGCGAGCAGCCGTGCGTAGTCGGCGACACTTAGCCATGCGGTTTTAAAAGTGACTTCTCTGAGTTTTCCAGAAGCCTCCAAATGAGATATCTTCTTTAGATACATTTCTTTCTGCGGTCCCTTTCCGGTGATTATAGCCAGGATATGTGGTAGACGTGAATTATTCGAGCTTGCCAGCTCCGAGTACTGGCAGAGCGCATCGATAAGGATGGAGAAATCCTCATCGGGAGTCCAGGAGGTCGAGCTCACGAGGACTTCGGCATCCCCAGACTCCAACAAGCCCAAAACTGACTTCGCCTCTGGTAGAGAGGCTAAGAATTCTTGTCTGGCATGGCGTTCCAAGATCGGTTGGAAGTGGTTGGCTGGCCGGTCGTGGAGAGGCAGCACGGGGGCTCTGAGGGCAAAATCCCTCTTTAGAACAGATGCCATTACCTCCGTAACACAGAGGTGCGCCGTAGCATATTTGCAGAAAGTCATCTCATACCATTTTGAGAGTCTGACCAAGGGATGCCTGGTGCCTAGCTTCAATGCGAGAATTGAATAACCGAAGTTATGCCAATCTATGACTAAACTTGTATTTCGGAGGAAGCAGACAAGAGAAGCGATTGCTAGTGAGGGTATGGAAGGAGGATTCTAGCACAGAAAGTTAGCGAAGATCCTGGGACTGGTGGCAGGAACAACTAACCTGGACAAGAAGCCATCTTGCTGGCTTCGTGCGATAGGCGAGAAACAGCCATAGACAGGACACTTGAAATAATACTTTAATGGGCGCGAAAATGAGGAAGAGAAGTTTGTTGCTGGTCTGCAAAGCCACAGGGTGTGGAGGAAGGGGAACGATGGAAATTCTGGGATTGGAGAGGATATCGGGGTGTGCCTCCGATTCTATCATGGAACAATTAGTGATTGTCGATGCCCAAGAATACAAATAGAAATCGGGGGAACTGCTTACCACGATACCCAATGATATCAACCCAGCCGCCGTGCTTTGCGATGCTCAGCGCGTGGTACTGGATGCGCGGGCTGCGGCCAATGTCTCCTAGAACAAGGATTTGAACCTTTTTGTTTGGATCCTGAGGCTGATTTCCGCCATCATGTTGCTTCAAAATGGTATTCGAACCATAACGAGAGGGGAGCAGCAAGATAAGGGCTGTCAGTGCCGTTGAAAAGTACAAGGCGACACTAACGAGGGATTCGATCATGGCGATGGAGCTGGGAGTAGGACAGGTATGCCGATCATGGTAGCGCCACAATTGGCCAAGTCAGCCAACCATTTCCAGCAATTCTGACGACAAGGTTGCTTTCGCAGCGGTTTCCACCGCAATCGGGAAGATGATGGGGACGGAGCTCCCCGCGACTCGTCCAGGGGCGGACGGGTATCACGTGTATGGACCTAGGCTTATCGATCCCCCAAACCGAAGAACGATTTGAAAGGCGTCGGTCCGCACCGCTTCTTACCAGGGCAATGTCATGCAGTTGACACATCCATGATCGATCTGCGGCCAGTATTGCCATCTCAGCCTCTCGTCATAGCAGGCGCTCATCCGTTTGATCCTCCCATACGCCAGTTGCTACTATGCTGTGTCATTCGCCTCAGTTTCAATGTCGCACTTTCATATACTGAACCTCCGACTCGGCATCTTGGCTACCTAGTGTTCGTTGCCTCTTCTTCTACGCTGGCCTTCTGATGCGTCTGGCCCCTCTCTCTTATCCTTTTCTCCTCCTACATTCGAGCGTCGTTGAAGAATAAAGACCATGTCGATGGCTCCTTCTTTATCTAGCGTGGATCTTCTTCCACCCTCCAGCCGTGGTCGTGGCCACTCACGCTCCAGGGGCTGGACGCCTTCACCAGCGTTGTCCACCGACCAAACGATTCCTCAGCAACAGTCTCCCGCGATTCCGCCATATGTCAATGGCCATAAGTTAAATACCCCTTTTCGTGACAATGTTCGTCCACGTTCTCGGTCACCTTTGCCGCATGAGCCCGTGGACCCCACCTCGGGGGGTGCGGAAGAGAGCAATTTGAAGACGTCGCAAGGAATTACAGAGCCTTCGTTACCTTTGGACACCTCTCTTGATTCGGTAGACAGTTCTCTTTTTCGCAAGTGGGTAGTGAAACTGGAATCTGCCAAATGGCGAGATTGCTGACCATACAATAGTTATGAGATCATTAAAGGCTTTTTAGTAGCCCTGCCTTCGATAGCTGTGTCCTGGTATGCGAGGCAATATGTGCAACCGGCTGCTGCTAGTGCTCCAAACGATGATTCCGATCTTACGTCCACCTGTTCTCTCGAGGATTGGTCGCAACCGGGGTGCCTCTCGGGTGGTGGAATACACCAGTTAGGGCTGAAGGCTTGCGTCTTAACATCAGCTACGCTGCTTTTCACCGGCGGCTGGCAGGTCGTGAAACTGCAACGGCAAAACTCTAGTTTTCTGGCTACATTCAACACAAGATTGGCTCAATTTGACGCTAAGACAATCGGAGTGCTACTTCTACAGATATGCTCCGTTGGTTTGCCCATCTACGCGGCATTGAAAATTGGTGGGTTTCTTGTTGCGTTTGCGTTATGCCTCGCTATTGCGTCTGGTATCCCTTCAGTGAACGGATCGAACGTTGCAAGCAAGTTCCAAACGCGAATCAAAGAGAAGAAATGGGGCGTGACGTCTCTTGCCGGCGTAATTCTCCTGAGCTATTTGGGTTTGAACAAGTCTTGGGACTATGAGCCGCTATTGGGCTATGTGGCCTTGGTTACATCTATTTTTGTTGTCCGTCCCCCGTTTCCAAATTCATCTGGCGCACCCGAGTCTGTTCTCAGCCTTCTCACTAAAGGCTTTACCACAAGCGAATCCCCGTCTCACCAACGCAAGATATCGGGTTCGAACTTGTCGTCCGTTACCGGTCCAGAAAATGCTGTGCTGGCCATGCTTTCTGGTTGCCTACTAGCTCTCGTTGTGATTCTCGTGTCTATCGTGCGCGGGGAGGTTTCATTCAGAGCTTTGGATATAGTATATGTCTTAGGTGTGGCCGGCACCACCGCGCTATCCTTTATGTGCTCCCCTTCAGCAGGCTTGCAGTCTCTGCAAAACTTGGGCTTTGCCGTTGGGGTTGGTGCTAGTGTCTTCCTGGCCGCCGTGCATCCAGGTGACAATGCCTTCGTGACATTTCTAATCCGAGGCGTCGTCGCTGCAGTATGTTTTGCTGCTGCAACGTTCGATGACAGACTGGCAGGACCGGTACAAACTCATTCTCATGCTCAGACGCCCTCGGGGACGTCGATCATGACGCAGCTTATTCTCTCCTATAGCGAGCCATACCCACTTTTGCACAGTATTGTGAGAGAGAAAGACTCTCGCCGGATATTTTATTTTATGTGGTATGTGGTCTAATACTTGCTGCACGTAATGGTTGCTGATTTCGCAGTCTGAACTTCGCTTTCATGCTTATTCAACTGTTATACGGATTCCTCACCGGGTCTCTCGGACTTCTCAGCGACAGTATCCATATGTTCTTTGATTGTCTAGCACTTGTAGTAGGGTTGTGTGCTGCCGTCATGAGTAAATGGCCTTCAAGTTCTAGATTTCCGTATGGATATGGGAAAGTCGATACGCTGTCCGGGTTTGCAAATGGTGTCTTTCTCATGTGAGTTGCTCTTTGCTTCTGGGAACTACCTTGCACTTAGTTTTGTCCAGAATCGCGACTAACGTCCTCCTCAAAGGATCATAAGCGTCGAGATCATATACGAGGCGATAGAGAGACTATTCTCGGGCAGTGAGATGCACCGGATCGATGAACTCCTGGTCGTCAGTCTTGCTGGCCTGGCTGTAAATGTCGTTGGTATCTTGTCTTTCGAGCATGGGCACGCACACGGACACGACCATGGCCATCATCATGATCATGGTAACGAGAATATGCACGGAATTTTCCTCCATATTCTTGCAGATACACTTGGATCTGTGGCTGTCGTTGCCTCTACAGTCCTGATCCAAATATACGGTTGGTCAGGTTTCGATCCTCTTGCATCGTGTCTGATTGCAATCTTAATTTTCGCTTCGTCCCTGCCTCTCGTCAAAAGCACGGCCAAAACACTGCTGCTCACGCTTCCGGCCGACGTTGAATATACCCTTCGCGATACGTTAGCGGGAGTGAGTACACTGAAGGGGGTCGCGGGGTACACCGTCCCGAAATTTTGGCTAGATGATACTACGAGCGGTAGTGTCGACAGCCATGACCACTGTGACGATGAGCACGATGCCCACAACCATCATCATCACCACCACCACCATGACCATGACCATGACCATGATCATAAGCACAGCCATAATCACGATGGACATTCTCACGACCATGGTCATATTCATGCCCACAGCCATGACCACCACAGTCATGTACAGCCGCCTAAGGTTTTAGGCGTGATCCACATCATCGCGTCCCGCGGCTCTGACCTTGAAGATGTTCGCCAACGGACGATTAACTTCCTGAAAGAGAAGAATATGAACATCCTTGTCCAAGTCGAACGAGAAGGGGATGGACGCTGCTGGTGTGGTGGCGGGAATAATAAGAGTCCGTGAAGTCGGGTATGATCTTCAGGTAGGGGTCCTTACCCCGAACATTCTGAACTGGTTCAGGATGTGTTTCATCAGTACATGCACCATATATATCTACGCAGATACGTGACTCGGAACTGGGATGTTTTTCAGGATATAGATATCTATATATATTTCTGTTGGTGCATCGACCAGGTCATATTAGGCTACCCGATATCCGTCTGATTTTGGTCCGCCGGATCCTTCAAATATAAATAAAATTTTGCTATCATCTCTCTGTGCGCTGGGTCGTATCCAGTATATCCGCGCCCTAGGCGAACTAAGACTCAACACGTGAACTGTCAGAGTACCTAGGTAGGTAAGTTATCGTCAAGTCAAAACGTCAGTCCGAGATTTCCGGTGAAAATCTAGATAACAACCACCTCGAATCTCGCAGTGATACCTCAAGAGGAAAGAGCAGACAATGAACCCTGCGGACGGACGTTGGTTCCTCTATGGCCTTGATTTTCATCTTCGTTTGCTGCTAATTTACACCTTTCTCCACACTTAATCGCCTCAAATGGAACTTGTTGCGGCGTGCAGTCAGCTCTGTTCTCAATTACTCTTCATCCGACCACATCGTGGTCGCAGCCTGCTTACGCCACTTATCCGCATCAATCTATTGCCTGTTGAATGCTGTATGCTGCAAACAAATGAAGGAAATGGGTACTGTGCTCCAATGACGGCTCTGCACTCCCAACAATGCCTTGTTAAAATACGCTGATGGCGTGTCTTGCAAGAACCCAGGCGCCAACTGGTGGGGGCTGCAACTCACAGCTAATCAGGCTGTCTCTCATATCTCTAGGCTGCATATTCCAAAGTCAGTGAGTCACCTGGTGATCTAGGCAGAAGTAGTATTAAACACTCTTAAGTCCAGCTCAACTTACCGGCAGTAACCCCACCTTATCCATCCAAGCTCTACAATTCAGCCGTTACTCAACTCGCGGAGCGCTGAAAATCGATACCGGTTAGCATCCTCTATCAGTGTTATAAATTTATAGTATTGCTAACATTTATCTTAAAATGTGTTCCTGGCGTTCTCAGCGGAAAAAGCCATCCGGATGCAAGGCAACTCCTCCACATACAACTACCTTTGTGGTCTGGATCTATTGCAAGGATTCACCAGCATATGGCACCCCATGCGCAAATGTCATTGAATCAGGATAAATTAATATGGATCTTACCTCAGTAATGCTGTCCGCAACTTCTTCTGCAGATACATATTCTCCCTTCCAGCATTTCCTGATGACATGTCCAAGCGCCACACCAGTGATGTTGGGATATTTTCCCTTCCGCAGCAATGCTGCAGCCATTCCTTCTTCCTTGGCTTTCTCACACCAATGGGGACAGGTAAAGGTTATTAGCTCAAAAATGGATGAACCCAAAGCATGAATCTCTGCCTGGATTATGCCTTTTGCATTGTCGTCAGGCTGCCGGAAGCCATCTTGAGCAACAACTGTTGCAGGAATATCATCAATAGCTGAGCCGGCAAAATCGCAGAGTTGAATATTCCGGTTTGAATCTAAGAGGATATTCCTGCCACAGAGATCGGTATGCCTAACACTCTTCTCATGCATATACTGCACAACATTGGCTAAATCTCGCGACCACTTGATACGCTCCTGGAGGGTTGCAGTCCCACCCTCCTTGTAGTACTGTCGGATGCAGCCGTATTTTGCCCGCTCTAGATATATAACCTCCTCATCGGTGCGAAGGCAGCCAATGATGTTCGGATGGGTGCCCAGCCGGTTGTAAATGAGCTTCTCAGTCTTGACATTGTCAATGCAAAATTGGACGCGATAGGGGAGTTTGGATACTTCATGCGGTCTGTCGGGATAACTAAAGATCGCGCCAGACGAGCCCATCGCCAGAAGCTCTGCCCCATCTGGCGTTACAACGCCGTACGATTCAGTAGGTTGACCATGACTGTCCACAGACATTTTGATTTGGAAGGGGGGAAAGGAAGTTATGATAAATATAGAGGTTTGCCGCTTGAGTCTTGACTCTATTGGCAGGTATTAGCTCAACCATGTGACCCCCAAGTGGATTCTGCCCACTTAGACCGCTCTCGCCTACGCGGGCGTCGTTTTCCCATCCGTTCAATTGATGCCAGCCTCACTTAACCTATCCAATGAAGATATGGTGAAAAACAAACAAGCACTTACTGGCTTAATGTTCTCATTTACCACACTCTAAGAAAACGCAGCACTATTAATATGAATAACAAATCTGCCGCAAAGGAATATTAAGAAACCAATTTGAAGAAATTACATGATATTATGAGGTGCAGAAGGTCATGAAAGCGCCTTCAGAGAACAATAAGTGTTGCAAACTGTCTCCATGCCAGAGGGGTTCTGAATTCAATTGATATAGGCAGTGTGAAGGACGGGAAGGCCCTGTTGATAGGACAGTCATGGGAGGCTTTGTGGCATGGATATTATCCTTAGACAGCATACTTCTCAGGGATCGCAATTCAGCATTGATTGCGTTGATTTTGCGCCAGAGTCTCTCAATAGAATTCCTCCCCCTTTTTCATTGCTCATCCTTTCTTGCTTGCAATTTATTCTTGTGGTGTTCAATCATTCAGCGGCTTTTGTGGTTTAAGCCCACCCCGCCAGCGATATTCCGGAAGCAGGCCGTATTATAGAAGAGGTCCAGTCATCATCAGAATGTGGTGGGGGTATAAAACCTCATCGTTTGTTGCCTTTTTAGCCTTGCTCTCTTGATTTTCCAACAGCACTGTCGCCCATTTTTGCCCTGTGTGTGACTGGAAACCTGGTGAGAATTTTATTCATGCAGGACATGTTGCTCACGTGTAACAGTATCACATTGACTCCACACTCCTCGAGCAGATGAATACTTACATGACTGCCAATCATAATGTTGAGAAGTATGAATCCCCATCCATCTGTATAGACATCTCTGTCAAGGCTACTGTTGGTGGTGTCGGAGACCCCAAGAATGTGGTATACATTTCATCTTTGTGGCTTTCTTCTATATGTGTGATAACATATAAGCATGCAAATGGAGACATTGGTGTGATAGTCAATACCTGAACTTGCCACCAATTTGTTTTTGGATATATATATCCTATATTCTGTTTTTATTTGAGGGAGCTGGAGAGAGATAGATCTTGTCATCAGCTCTTGAAGGAGTGGAGGAGTTCCCCGGCCGCACCACTGAAGTCCTCTTTGTCTGAAAGCTGGGGTCAGTCTGAAAATTGCTAATCATATCTTCTGTTGTCTACGGGGTTCTATGGTTTTCACTCATTGAATTTGTGTACTTAATTTACAATGTTCACTCTAGATGCGATCCAATCAGAGGTCATTCGGTCGCGCCCGAAACGCGCGGGCCCTCCTGGTGGAGGGCGGACGGAGATAAGCAGGCGACATAAAGAAGAAAAACAAATCAGGGATTAGCGCATTCTGGCCTCGCTTAAAATCATTGAGCTCCTCATCCCTGTTCATCATCTTTTGGGTCTCGCTTTCAGTGGCATGGCAATGATTTCGTTCGTTTGTACCCCTATTCATCCATTCTCTCCTCCAGCTACCTAGCCACCATGCCCAGCTACGTAGACTGCACCGAAATCTCCGAAGCATGCCCTGTCCAGGCGACAACATACGGCTACTACCCCAACCTAGGCGGCAATATCTTTTTCACTGTCTTCTTTGGCATAATCGGGGTCTTCCAAGTGGGTATCGGCTGTTACTTTCGCTCATGGACTTTCTTCGTTGCTCTCGTTATCGGCGCCCTCATGGAAATGGCAGGCTACATTGGCCGAGTCAGAATGCATTACAACCCTTGGTCGCAACCGATGTTTGAACTGCAGATTGTCTGCTTAGTCCTAGCGCCTACATTTATCGCTGCCGGAATCTATCTAACTCTCAAACACATCATTTTGTGTCTGGGACAGGAACACTCTAGACTGAAGCCGAGACTATTTACCTGGATCTTTATCGGCTGCGACGTCGGCTCCCTCCTCCTACAAGCTGCGGGTGGAGGCATCGCTGCCTCGGCGAACAAAACTGACACGCAGCTCCTGAATATCGGGGACGATGTCATGATCTGCGGTATCGCATTTCAGGTCGCAACCATGGCAGTATGCGGTGTATTGGGTCTGGAGTTTTTCGTACGCGTCTGGAAAAAGGGAAGTGGATGGAGTGGATTGGGTGAGAAGTCAATTGATTTCGGCGATGGTCTCAAAGGGGATGTGAGGCTGGTGTGCGCGGCGGAAATCATTGCTTATTTCACCGTTTTGATCCGATGTATCTACCGGTGAGTTGTCTATTACTCTGGCGTAACTGACCCATGAGCCGAGAGCAGCATGATGGCTGACCGATTAATAGAATCCCTGAAATGGCCGGCGGCTGGGGAAACCCGTTGATGCAGAGGGAGAATGAATTTCTTGTGTTGGACGGCATGTAAGTGGCTGTATACCACTCCATCTTCTGATGGGAATCTGCTAATCAGTCAATTCTATTTCAATGACAGGATGGTTTCCATCGCCGTCCTCTGTCTTACTGCCTTCCATCCCGCATTTTACTTTTCTAGCATGAGAAAGGGTCAGGGTAGGGTGCATGCGGTTCCATAACCGCGGTGCTGTCCAGGATACGGCGATCTGGATCGTAGTATTGGCGGACGACTCGAATAGACAGTGCCTTTTTGGATCCAGCGCGTCTTTCATTTGAAGGATCTGTTAGCAAAACCATCGTGCCCTCGGTTGAGTTTGAGCAACTCTTTCAGTCTCCTGCATCTCTTCCTCTCCCCACTTTAGAAATAGTCTCTCAGGATGAGGTGCGCAACATAAGCAGACTTGAAAATCAAAGGAAACAGAGAGAGGGGATGCGTCATAAAGCTGAATGACGGTTAAATTCTACCTAGGGAACCGCTTTTGTCACTACGAACCCAGGCCTCAGATCACCTGATTCAAGTCCTTTGGCGGAATGAGATTATGAGAGTGGATTTTGGCGACGACTATACAAACGATACGAAGTGCCTCAAATATTATCCACAGCTCGCAGCTTTTTAGACCTATTTTTCCATGCTATCGTATGAGCAGCATAGTGCTGGCTCTTTTGAAGTACAAGGACTCACCCACGAAAGTCCTACTGAAGTGGAAAGTACACGTGAGTGTCATTTTCTGGCCATCCTCCCAAAGGATTTCTGCTGAACTAAGTACGCCATAAAGAGCCAAAGGCTCCAGCTGGTTCCTAATAGCTCATTAAGCCCCTGGTATCTGTTCAACAACTTCAAAATATTCTGCAGATACTTGCTCAGCCCCTCACGGAGCCCACATTCATTGCCAAGTTTTATTTAATCTTCTGCTGGAGCCGACATTGCTATGGCTTTGTGTTTCGGCACGTCAGGAGATATCTCCTACTGCTACTGAGCCGACAGGGCACCGAGAGCCTCCTCCTCTTCAACACTTACGACTGACGACATGACTGCTACAAGACCAGAGGTTCCCGTTTGTTGACTTGCAAAGTCTCGATGAATACTTGGCCAAGCAAGCGGAGGCTCTGGTTAGTGGCTCCTCAAGCCAACAATATTGTGTGATCAAAAATGTCACCACGGCAGATTTCGAAGCTATAGACGCACACGCACTCAGCAGAGGAACACGACTATGTTACGATTCACCACTGCTTCGGCCTGATCAAGGACTGGCTCTTCCATGTACGGTCTCAGCTCGACAACGGATACCCTAAGGCAACGGAGAGCACCAGGGAGGAAGAAGTCCGGTGCTCTAAGGCCACTAAATATTATAGTCAAGGTGATTTGTTTAAGGATAAAGCTCAGGCACTTGCATCAGCGACTTCTCGACGTCCCGGGGGAACAAACGTCAGAATAAGATCCCTGGCCAAAAAAGGGGACTTTTGCAAACACATCCGTTGCGAGCACCTCGACGCCAGATCGAAGACGACCAAGAGCTGCATCACTCTCACCGTCAAGGTTGAGTGTAACAGCTTGTCTGAGTGCCTCTGCCAAAACCTGCGCCATATTATGCTCGTTGAAAGAAGCAGCTCCGGGAATCTTGCGATGTCTCTGCCAATCGAGACCGCTAGTCGATGAAACATTCTGGCCATAGAAGGCAAATACTTCGGATTGTGACTCGGGTTGCGGCCAATTTCACTGAAGTGTATATATACTAGCTGCCAAATCCAGAGGGAAGGTACTCAACCCAACAGAAGAGGGATCTGAGAGGCATCCACTATACATCTTCGAAGGATACGGGAAGGATGATGATTGGGAGGCGGGCTGTGCATTGTGTTTAGGCTACACATATGGTACTCCAAATATGCTGCAGGAAAAGGATAACATGAAACAAATTAGTAACCAGAGAAGACAGTTAGTGCTATTTCCTTGCCCATTGTCCTAGCCACACGGATATTGAGACTGTGAAGTTAAACGTGCTCGAGTTAGAATGCGTTAGAATTTCACAGCCGTAGTCCACTTATCTTGTAAGGGACGGCTGGAATAAACTCATGATTATTGGATATGAGTTTGTTGGTCCTTTTTCCCTCTCTTTGACCGTGCAGTGATCAGCGGCTCATTCGCTTAGGGTGATGCTGTCCAAGTCGCAGGGCCTAGAGTGGGCAGATTGAATGGAGTTCTATCCAGACAAGAAATATAGTTATACAACAGAGAGAAGTCGTAAATGCAACCGTGCTGGATTCTATCAAGTCAAAAACAATCATCTATTAACTTGCAAGAACTCCAGACCATGGGGGCACAAACGCAACATGTACAAAATCCTTAAAAAGATCAGTTCCAACACCGGATAAACACCATACATGCGTTCGATGTGTAAAGACACACACACACACACACACACACACACACACACACACACACACACACACACACA